>JANRMT010062817.1:45968521-46012540 GCA_026402145.1 Polypterus bichir lapradei
GGCTCTGTTGGTCAGGATAGGTCCCTGTACCCCATGATTGTTAATTTTAATGAAATGCAACCTGGAAATGTAGAACAACATTGTTATAGCTCTTATAAAACTTTCAAATGAAATGTTTCTTTTATGGATTACTCAAGTAATGACTTTATGCAAGCCATGACTGCCTTATCCTAGTTGAGAATATGGACACTTACAGTGATTTCCTTTTTTTTCAACTAGAAATTTTTATTTAAATGCCAGGCAAATGCACATGGAATTAATGCATTAAAATGCCTCTGCTTCCTGATAGGAACTAAGCAGCTTTCCTGATGTGAGAATTGCACACATTTCTCAAGAAGCAAAATTAAATTTATCTCTCAATTTTTATTTTTTTTTTTTTGGTGAAGTAAAACACAGAATTTTGTATGAATCGTTTCACTCATCACTACTCACAGTTAATCTGTGTGGTAGTCTGGAGTGGAGTGCACCAGTTACTATCTTGTGTTCTACTGAAAGAGATAAAATAGCATCAAGAGAAGAAGATGGCAATTATGGAGAACAAACTAGCTTATGCTAATAGCACATAACCCTCTGAGTAAAAGAGAGTGTGGAGACAGAGACTTTACAGATGAACAAAAGACTTCCTATGCAATGGGAGGCAGCACATGATGCCAGTCTAAGAGATTATGAAATGTGCAGCTCATTTAAGAGGATCATTAGGAGACCTTTTAAGGTTTCTGGAGTCTCAGGAATGAAGCGGCACCAGGCACCTCTTGAGTAATAGCCTAGTGTCTTGCTAAAAAAGGAGGGCGACCTCTGTCCCTAGAAATGACTCGAGAGCTTGGCCATAAGCAACCCTGGGAAGGTGCCTTATGGCCGAGGTAGAATCAAATATTCAATTAGGAGGAAGTAGGAGGGATTAAAGACCAGGACAAAGACAGTGAACAAAACACTATGTTGTGAGATGGAGAATCACAAAGGCGGAGGCTAAAATGTAGTCAATGGACAGGCAGGGTTCAAAAATACTAGGGAATGCAGGAAAGAACAATCATTAAAACCAGAAATACTAAGCCAATTAAAGATTATGCAATGAAAAGGTACTAAAAGTTACCCTATCCATCCCTAACTACTGTTAACAAAGTTTTACTTTACAGTTGACACACAAAGCTAGGACACTCAATGCTGTCTGCCGCCATCTTATATAGGTGGAATGCAGTGCCACAATGCATCATGCTGTTATATTTCAGCTAGGGTGAGATTCAAATCCTTCTTTTATTTTTTCTCTGTTCATTTTTGATTCTTTTTTCTTTGTATTTGATTTGTCTCTGTGTCTCTGCCTCTGTATTATGTTCCATGTGTTTTCTGGGTGATCCTCCCAAGGCATGGGCACCTGTCCATCTCTGTAAGGGACCGGCCTCAGCTCTATAATGGCAGGGGCAGCCCACAGTTTATCGTGAATCTGTCTCTACTTCGCGCTTTTGTGATTTTCTTTGGATATTTTGACCTTCTGCTCTGTTCTTTGACTTCGCCACTGGATTACTGTGTTGGGACTCGGTTCGCCTTTGTTGGCAATTCCTTTTTGCGCTCCACTGAGCTTCATATTATTCTAGAGCATTTTTGTTCAGAATAAATCTTTAATTTTATAAAGATTCTTCATGGCTCTCTGTATTATTAGCCAGGTCTTTTGAAGGTGTTGCCCTCACTAGTGGGCATTTTTGGAATTGTTCAGGACTTAAGTACTTTGGGGCATTTGATATCATAACACACATGACCAGAAATAGGCACAGCAAGAGTGTGTGGCCAAGCAAAAATCAACACAAAATGATAGTGACAATAGTGTGGAAAACATTAGACTTGCATTGACTGTCAATGTGTGTTAATTCGATTGTTTATAAAACTAACATCTGTCCTTGGTTTCTGTGATCATTCTCATCATGCTGTAACAGACTGCTGTAATGGATGCTCCATCCTCAGCTTGGTGCTGCAGGTGATATAAATGACGCAGATGGACAAGCTTTTCTCCTGCCTGATTATTGGCTCAAATACTTTATCAGATTTGTCCTGTTAGAGGATAACTTTCATTCTTTAATTAAGACATTGATTTCTACCAAAATAGCAAAGGGAAAAAAATGGTGTTTCCAGAATAACAGCAGATCAGTGATAAGAGGCAGAGTGTATCAATGTGTGTTTTGCAGTTAAGCAATGACAAAAAAACCCACTGGGACTTAAATGGTGCTTACCTGTTCAGATAGGCTAAGTGAGGGTAGGAGAGTTTCCCCTTTCTTTCCTTTATATCTTTCCTGGTTATCTTGTGCCAACTTGTGTTTTTCGTATTGGAATTAGTTTGATTCATCTGTGTCTCTTTGATGTTATTCTCTGCATGACAAAGATAAACACTTCAAATGGTTGTGTGAAAGTAATTCACTGCTTAGAAACTGCTTGAAAATTAAATGAGTTCTCATATTTATAGAAAAAAAGCCCTACGTTTGACTCATGTTGTACAGATGTTTGAGGGAGAGTAAAATGCATCATTCAGTGGCACTTATATTCGTGTTCATAAGTTTACATAGCCTGACAGAATTTGTGAAATATTGGCCATTGTTTGGAAAATATAAGTAATCGTTCAGAAAGCTTTAGGTAGTGTGCTCAGGCGAGGCAATTTATTATCATATAATTGTGTGTGCCCTTTTCAAATCATAATGATAACTAAAATCACCCAAATGAGCCTGATCAAAAGTTTACAAACCCTTGAATGTTGGGGCTGATAATACACACACAAGTTGACACACACAGGCAGGGCCGGATTTAGATGAAAAGAGGCACTAGGCTATTCCACTTATGAGGCCCTTCCACCTCCCATTTTTAAGTTTGTTTAAATTGCTAACAATTTGAATGTAGGCCCCTCTTGATCTTGAGGCCCTAGGCTGAAGCCTAGTTAGCCTATAGGAAAATCCGGCCCTGCACACAGGTTCAGATTAAGGGCAATTAAGGGAGAGTGTCCATATCTGTAACCACTTGGATTGTAATCAGTGTCTGTATGTACTGTAAATAGTCCATTTAAATTCATGCAGAGCTGCACTGACTATGCTGGATACGAAGCCACGAGGAAAGCAAATAAACTGTCAAAAGACTTGTGAGAAAAGGTTATTGATTTGTATAAATCAGTAAAAGGATATAAAAAGATATCTGGAGATCTGAAAATGCCCGTCAGTAGTATTCAAACTGAGAAAAAAGAAATTTTGAATGTTAGGGGTTCTGTTGATACCAGGTGATGGTCAGTTAGACCGACCGAGATTTCAGCCACAACTGCCAGGATCAATTGTCGAGATGCCAAGAAAAACCCACAAGTCACTTCAGAGGAAAAACAGGCTTCTCTGCAAACAAGTGGTGTTGCTGTTTCAAGATGCACAATAGGGAGGAACAAAAATCGGCTGCATGGTCAAGTAGCAATAAAAAAGCCTTTACTGTGCCAATGCCACTAAACAGCCCACTTACAATATGCCAAACAGCATCTAGACAAGCCTCAAGACTTCTAAAGCAAAGTTGTTTGGAGTGATGAGAACAAAATTGAATTTTATGGTCACAACTATAAACACTATGTTTGGAGAGGATACAACAACAAGACCCATGATGAAAAGTACACCGTCTGTACTGTGAAGTATGAAGGTGGATCTCTGATGTTCTGGAGGTGTGTAAGCTACAGTGGCACAGGTAACTTAGTGGTAATTGATGACAAGATGAATGCAACATGTTATCGGAAAATATTGGAGGACAATTTTCATTCATCAGTCCGGAAGCTGTGCATGGGATGCACTTGGATCTTCCAACATGAGAATAATCCAAAACACAAGGTCAAGTTGACCCTTCGGTGGCTACAGCAGAAAAAAAGTGAATGTGGCCATCCTCACCTCCTAACCTCAATTTCATTGAGCCATTTTGGGGAGATCTCAACTGTGGAGTTCATGCAAGGTAACTCAAGAATTTACAGAACCTGGAGGCTTTTCGCTAAGAGGAATAGGTAAGTTAAGAGCCTCACCCACAACTATAACAAAAGACTGCATGACATCATTGATGCTAAAGGGGGTAATACACAGTAGTAAGAACTAAGGGTATGCAAACTTTTGAACAGGGACCATCGCATTATTTTCCTTATTAATATGTTTTGTTTAATGGTTGTGCTATTCTGTGATGCCTTATAGTTTCACTTGGATTCCATGAAAAGTAAATGAAATATCTTTTGCCTGATCAGTCACCTTTTCTTTAAAGTGGGGTACACATCTTACAAATTCTTCCAGGGTATGTAAACTTATTAGCACAACTATAAATCTACTTCAGAAACATAGAGACAAGTACATGAGAAGATCACTGAATCAGACACAGACACGATCCTTCCTCTAACTGAGAATTTAGTTGGCCCTCCAGGACCAGAACTGAACCTCCAAGCATGTCTGCATTAGAAGATCTATCCTTTTACATCTCCTGCTTTAATCCATTTTTAGAATCACGTAGGCCTATGGCTAACCTTTGCAGCAAATAGCACAACCTGAATGGGATGGTAGTCCATCACTGGGCACGTTCACACAAACTAGGCCATCTAGAGACACCAGTCAATCTAACCCGTCCATTTTTGTTTAGATTCTTCCAAATGAAGAACCCCACAGACAAGAGGAAAACAGAGACTTATCAAGGATTTGCACCCATTCTCCAGGAATAATGAGGGTTAATTAGTGTGCCACCATGTAGCCCTTTATAGAGTATGTCATTTAGAAATAAACATTTAAACTTTAATAAGCAATGAATAAACAAAGTGATTATTAAATATTACGATTTTATGTAATACATTTTTTATTTAATATACTCTATTAATCCCCTTCGAGAAATTGTCTTTTTGCATGACTTTTGGGGGTCAGAATCCTGGGTCAACCATTGAGCAATTGCCCCTAGAGCAATTTTCAGGTTAAGGGTCTTGCTAAAGGGGCCAACAAAGTAGCATCTCTTCTGGCAGTAACAGGATTGGAACCCGCAACTTTCCTGCACAAGACATCAATGTTTTATTGTGCCTGGAGTCCCAGCTACTGCAGGACCAGACTGAAGTTTATCTCCTGGGTGAAATTCTGCTTGGTTAAGTTCAAATGTGGCTTCAGCATAAGTAGGCTGGACCTCCTGCCATTTCCCATTGGCACGCAAGACACCATGGTAGAGATGCATGAGATGTCTGTAATTGGGGAGCAAGATTTTAAAAACTCATTGTGACAAAGGGTCAGTATGCTGTAACTAAAGAACACGCAGCACTGCATAATTCTAACCCAAAGTGACCATGTGTTTCAAGCACCTGGCGATAGAGAACACTTGGAAATTCAGGCTCTTTAATCATAGGCTCTGGCTGGCTGTAAAATACACAAGATTTAAGGTGCAAGTGCAGCAACCTGGTTAATCAGCTGTTTTTGAAACATAAAAAAATCAAATTGTATTCATGTTGCTTACCACGATGTTCACCAAAAGGGCTGCCTACTCTTTCTTGTTCTTTGTTGCTGAAACCACCCCTCAGCTCAATGTCCTCCCACTTGTCATTCCCTGTATTTTTTTGCATAATTTATTGCGGGGTGAGACCCCAACAACACCACCAAATTCTACACACCAAAGAGTTAGGCTACTGATGTATGCAGAGAGGCACAGCCATTAAAATAAGGGCCTGATGAAGAGCAAGCCCCAAATGAGACGCAAGCAATACCTTACTGTATATTAGAAAGATCACTTTTGCAAGTAAAATAAGGCCTTGTTTGGTTGAGATTTTTTTTGTTTTAATTTGTTTCCAAATGAGGGACCTTTACAGCTAACATGCTGTTTATTAAAAAAAAAAAAGCATTTGAGAATAAATAAAGAGCAGCGCTACACATGAATTTGGCATCCTTGGCTGGAGTTGTGTGTCTGGCCGTGGATGGAGATGTCAAGAATATTTACTAACGAGTTTGAAAATATCACGAACAAACACTTCACTCAATCGGAAGGTCACATTAGCATTAAACTTTTTCTTTAATTCATTTCGCACCTTCACCCCGCATTATGTGTGCAAACATACAGAGGGATGGGGGGGGGGGGGTCATGTTTTCTGAAAATCGTGATGTTTCAAGAAATGTGTGCGTTTATACATCTACATTGATGTAGCAATCTACTCACTCAATAAATAACACAATCTGATCAGCATAGCCAGTATACTAACTGTTGAAATTAATCATTTCCTACTGGAGGACCTGTTGCAGTTTCACTTTTAATACATTTGTGTCCAGCATTGTTGGCACTTCTTGACTTCTGCCATTTGCTTGTCTTGGTTTATTTGGTCGTTTGTTCAGCCAAGTGCATTTGCTCTAGTTTTCTCCTTTTTAGTTATCCATTTGCTTCCTTCTCTCAGCCTAATTGTACCTAAAGATAAACCTATTTACCTCCAAAAATGTTCTATGCCCTTCGCCCCATTGTTATCACCCACAGAGGAATGAGCAGGAGCAGCGTCAGAGTACAGGGGAGCTAAAAATGGTGGCTGCTCCAAATGAACTCAGACCAGAACAGCACCACCAACTGAGCTCCCCATTTAATTCCCCTGCCTTTCCCATCAAGAGACATCTACTGTATGTAATTAGTGTTGCATAGCAACAAACACACAGAGGAGGAGAGGGGACAAATAAGAAAGAAAAGAAAGGGCTGGGGGTGGAGCCTCAGAAAATTCCTACAATAAAAAGTCACATTGAAAATTAGCCTAAAGAAATGCCACAATGCGTAAATTCTAGTCAAAGAATTCTTACCAACTGCAGATACTGATTTCATCACTGGACCATGTTTGATTTTGTTGGAGTGAGTCGCGGACTAGTTGGGATGAGTCACTGGGCATGCCACATTACATGACGTGCCGCTGACTCACTAAGATTATGTAAATGAAGTCTGAAAATCACTGGAAAAATCATCAAATGTGACACAGCTTTATGTTGACCCCTTTATCCATGAGGATAAATAAATAAGTGATAACTTGATTAAAGAATGCTCTGAAAAAGAAGCTCCTTAATAATGAAAGGGGCATAAATTGCACCATGGTGGATGCACAAGTTCCAGTAAAGCACTCTGGAAGACATTATAAAACCCTACACTGAGTAGTCATTGCCTGTCTCGTATCATGTGTACTATACACGGTGGTCCAGATCTAATTATGCAGATTAAGATCGTCTGGATGAGTTTGATTTATGCTGGGACGATTACAGTTCGGCGCGAAGACGATTCTTCATGTCATCAGGTAGCACACTTCTCGATGGTCCAGGATTTTTTGGGTGATTTTCTATGTAATAAACTTAATAAGTTAAAGCATAATGAAAATTGCATAATTAGATCTGGACCACCCTATAGAATGTGAATTGACTTTACTGTACATGAGTACATAGCTATTTCACACATACTGTATTTGTTAGTAAAGTAATAAATATAGTTAGACCAGTAAGACATCAAAATGTACAGCAATGTCTTTAGAAGCAGAACTACAGAAGTTAAAGAAACAAAATGTCATGTGGTAGAGGCTTTGAGGTTAGTGCAATGCCATGAAAGGAGTCAATACAGGGTGTAGAAGAAGAGCCATGGATAGACGGCCATTTCCCACAAACACTTAAGGAGGTCCTTCTTTTGTACATGGTTACCAAGCTGAGAAATCTGAGTGCAGATAGTATTACCTGTGATGCCAAGTGAGGTGTGAGGTGAAGCCGGTGGTGTGAATGTGCAGGCAATAGATGAGGTAGTATGGAGGAGCCTCATGGAAGGAGCTTGGAAAGGTCAGGGTGGTGACAGTAACATATGAGAGTGGCTGAGGAAAGAGATGGCAGCTTCATCCCCCAAATTAACACATGGCAGCCCTAGCTGTTACAATATTTATCAATATTATTCCTATGGTACGTTGGCCTCTGATAATGAGATTTCCTATATGTCCTAGGACTAATCTGCTTAACTGAGTTATGACTGTGCACGCTTTTTCATTTTTATGAAAGTACCTAACACACACAAAGCTAAATGCTCCACACCAAACTGCTTGAGGTTCTGCTCTGATCTAAAGGTGATCACATTCACTGATCATTAACTTATCAAGTGGACTTGTTCAGAAACATGGGAATCAAATCATCCTGTTACTCTGAAAGCCGGAGGGATGCACACACTTTTTCACAAGGCTTTTGGATGTCAGCTTATTTATTTTGAATAAATAATGACAAAGAAAAATCTCTCAAGTGCTACTTGTTGTGAAGAGGTTGAATGTCTTGGTTTGAACAAGTTGGTTTTTAGTGATGTCCTGAAATGTAAGATTATTCGATGAATGGACTTGGTACACTGGTGATGTAAAGGCATTTAGGAATGGTTTCTAAAGATGCATGTTTTATAAACTCCATGGTTTCTACAATCACTGAGTATCATAATACTTTAGGATTTTGTAACCAAGATGACAGATTTGTGTATAATACAAAGCATATCTTGGTTTTGTCAATGAAGCCTTAGACGTTGGTGACACAGTGGCTGCCTCATGGCTGCTGGAGACTGGTCTCAGATCCCAGTCCGGACTCTGTCTGTGTGAATGTCTCACTGTTTTACACCCGTAACAGTTCTCTCTCTGGATATTCTGACTTCCACTCACTTGTGGTTTAGGATTACTGGTGACTCGAGACAAGTCAAGGAGCCTGGTGATGGACTCCCATCCTGTCCAAGCTTGTACACCCAAGGTTGCCAGGATAGTCACCAGCACCCAGTGCTCCTCTGGTGGACTAAAGAGATTCAGAATATGCAGAAATTTGCAGTGATTTAAACACCATTTATAAATCTAAGTGCAAAGGTTCACTCACAAAAGAATAAAAGGAAAGGACTCAGCTACAAGCATCTATAAAAAAAGGAGTCATAGCTGGTGCATCCAAAGCAGATCCTGTCACTTTCATACACATAGTCAGCAGACATTTGTCACATCCTTTACCAGAACCAGACACTCACTTTGCTTTCTGCAGGTTGCTATCTTATTCATTTTATTGATCTCACATGAAAAATTCACAAGCCTACAATGAATGACAGGATGGAGATGTGAGGATGGCTGCTGACTGACCCCGATGTTCATTCACTTCTTATCCTTAAGCCAATAAGTGGCAGTGGTGCCTGGTCAGTTTTGTAGGCTATGTGACGGGGAACAAACCCAGTCTACACTGACTTGTCATAAATGTTCTCATCCAAGAGCTGGAGCTTCTGCTTCCAAGTTTCAGAAGTGCTTAAAAAACAAAGAAGCTATTTTCCCTGAAAAAAAAATCACAAAATCACTTTTTTCCTAGTTATGAGAGTCAGGGGAGTCAGAAAACATTAATAAATGGACTTTGGCTAATGCATGAAAGGAGCGGAGGTACCTGGAAAGACAAAACAGCTGCTCTTTATATGCCTTTTAGCAAAGTGGTTTATATAATACATTCCTTTTCTGAAAAAGGCTTTAGGAGTGTTACCAGAAGCTCACCATTCCTCCCTTTTTCCCCCTAATAACTCGGACTGTTAAATATACCGTATTTGCTTTTGATATTTAAGCATTGCAGTTCTTGGAACAATCCATTTTCGTTTGTCTGTTTTGGAATGCAGCACAATTTAATTGTATTTTCTGAAGCAGAAGAACAGGAAACAACTGAGATTTATTGCTGTTTGAACCCAATGTAATTTAGGGAGATACATCGTATCAAGTTCTGCATTAAACCTGATCGTAACTTATACTGTCTGGTTAGTGAGGAGGAGTCTGGGAAGGAGGCCATCCTGAAGTCTTCACTGTCTGTCTTGGCTCTTTTTCTGTTCCCACTAAGGCCTTTCCTTCCCTGCCTTCACTTCCTTCAGATTCTTTATCCAACTCACAGGACCTCCCTACATCCACACCTGGCTTTTACACAAATTGCATGTCGGTGGGTAGTCTAAGCTTCATGGCCAAGGCAGAACATAACAATCTAAAATTACAAGGAGAATTTACGGACTTACTACCGATTTTGAACACATTAATGATACAAGCTAGTGAAGGATAGTAAATCCAATCAGTAACTCCTTTTGGCCCATTATGAATTTGAAAAATTTTTAAAAAGTATGTTTGAAAAATTACAGAGCGCTTGTTTCATTTTCCTTTTATATAGTTATTTTCCTTTCATTTGATGTACTGCATTATATATTTGCCTTGTTTCTTATTATTAACTAGCCATTCTACACTGCTTTGCCCAGAAGAGTGATAAAATGGACATTACATGCTTAAAATAAATAAAAAGCAGATCTAATATTTCTGACCTCCTGGGCAGAAAGGTGCATATTTTTTCAGTTGTGACCTGTTTGGAACGCACCTTCTCCCCAAACACCAAAGTACAACCATATCACACAGTTACTGTTTCAAGGAAAGATATTTTTATTACCGTAAGTAAAACACCTTATACAGGTTTTTATAAACTGGTAAATCAGCCACAATTCCTTTTCTTTCCTTTTTCCCCTCCAATCTTCTCCAAGCAAGCCTTGTCCACCTCCTCCCGATATAAGCACATCAGATCTCAATGGGAAAACAATCCTGCTGGATATCTCTACTGATATGGACTGGGTAATGTGTTAGGAACGAAAGGATGCCACATCATTTGATGGAAAAGAAAATTATCAACCTACAGAGGGCTGAATTCAAAGACACCTTGCCGTGAAAATCAAAATGAAAAAATGATGCGGCAGGCTAGTCCATTTTGCCGAAATTTCATTGCAGCAACTCAAAACTGTACTCAGTAGTTTGCATGGCCCCCAAATGGTTATGTGCATGCCTGACAACATTGGGGCATGCTCCTAATGAGATGACAGATGGTGTCCTGGGGGATCTCCTCCCAGATCTGCACCAGGGTATAAGTGAGCTCCTGCAAAATCTGAGGTGCAGCCTGGCGGCGTCGGATGGACCGAAACATAATGTCCCAGATGTGTTTGATTGGATTTAGGCTAGTCAATGGTATCAATTCCTTCATCCTCCAGGAACTGACTGCATACTCTTGCTACATGAGGCCAGGCATTGTTGTGCACCAGGAGGAACCCAGGACCCACTTCACCAGCATAGGGTCTGACAGTGGGTCCAAGGATTTCATCCCAATACCTAATGGCAGTCAAGGTGCTGTTGTCTAGCCTGTAGAGGTCTGTGTGCCCCTCCATGGATATGCCTCCCCACACCATCACTGACCCTCCACCAAACCGGTCATGCTGAACGATGTCACAGGCAGCATAACGTTCTCCATGGCTTCTCCAGACCCTTTAACATCTGTCATATGTGCTCAGGGTGAACCTGCTCTCATCTGTGAAAAGCACAGTGCGCCAGTGGTGGACCTGCCAATTCTGGCATTCTATGGCAAATGCCAATTGAGCTCCATGGTGCCGGGCAGTGAGCACAGGGCCCACTAGAGGACATCAGGCCTTCAGGCCATCCTCAAGAAGTCTGCTTCTGATTGTTTAGTCAGAGATATTCCCACCAGTGGCCTGCTGGAGGTCATTTTGTTCGGCTCTGGCTGTGCTCATCCTGCTCTTCCTTGCCCAAAGCAGCAGATACTGGTCCTGCTGATGGAGATCTTGCTATGCCATTCATATTAAAACATTTACAGTTTCCTGTTAGAATAGTTTTTGCTATGATAATTAACAAATCATGGGGACAAACATTCAAAAAAGTCGATTTATTTATTAGAGAGAAAGAAACTATATTCACTCACGGCAGTTATATGTTGTGTTGTCCTGATGTAAGTCCAAACATGGAATCAAAATTAAATGCAATGTTGCCGAAAAGTTAATTCCAAATATTGTTTTTACTGAAGTTTTACAGTAAAAGTGAAAATTAAAAAGTGTTAATTTCAAAGCCAAACAGAACAAAAACGTATAATGCAAAGAATACCTGTAATGCAACATGAAACATAATTTTCTTTCAATTTACTTTTATTATTTTTTACTATGGTTAATTACTCGCTTTAATGTAAAACAGTTAGTTCTATTATGCATATGTAATAATTCCCATGAAAATAACAATTTGTTTAAATTGTACATCTGCTTCACCATATGCAAAATGGCTAGCGCATAGTGCCTGCCCGGGGGTTGGCAAGCGAAGTAAGCAGGGGGCAGAGCCCCCTAGTATATATTTATATATATAATATATATATAATCACACATGTGTGTCAGTGGATAATCTTTGGATCTCTCCTGACCTATGTACTTCCACCCCAGGGTGAGAGGGGACGCTGGCACTAACCTCATCCTCTTTTGTTCCCTCCATAGTCCTGAAAAGGCACCCAGTGAGGGCAATTTACTCCACCCCTTCTGGTCCTGCCACTACATAACCTGCTGTCCCCGGAAGGAAGTGTCACTCGTTAATTGAACGCACAGCAGGATGAAGTTCCTTTTCACTGTGACTTTGACAGGCTTTAACTGCCAAGTAAGGTTCATCAAACAAGCACCCTGATTTTATACAGTATATATATAAGGGCTTGAGTACATGTAATTCCACTCCGGACTGGGGGTGGCAAAGTGCACTAATTCTCTCTCTCAATCTCTTACAGACCATTCTAGGGAAATCCTGCCCGGCTCTGGGGCGGCCAACGATGTCACTTCCGGTTCTGGCCCTGATAACATCATTTCCCTTACTTGCCTTTAAAGCCGTCATCTTGTTTATACTAAAGCAGTTCTGTATTGGACTCAGTCGTGTGAACATGTTTGTCTATTTGGATCAGTTTTGCAGCTGGGAAAAATTAAAAAATTAATTTAATATACATATATTGTAAGAAGAACGACCATAAGACATTGAGAAGGTTTGTGGCAGCAACCCGTTTAATTTTTCCCGGCTGCAAAACTGATTCAAATAGACAAACATGCCATATATAATAAAAATAAATGAAAATAATAAATAAAATATAAACAAAGTGCCATTACTTCTGAGCAATTTCAGTAACACACACCTGTTGTTGATATTTACCGTATTTGTAGTGCTATTAATTTAATTTTATTTCAACTGATAATGGCAATGTTTAGTGAGACTGTGCCAGTTTTTTTTATCGAGATATTTATACATAGAAAATATAAAAATGTATTAGCCCATCTTGGAAATACCAACAAGGTTTTGTATAAATAGGTGTATTGGTTTTCACAAGTTGCTCTAGAAGACAGACAGACAGACAGAAATTAAATTTTAAATATTAACACATTCTTTTATAAATTATTAAATTATGCATTTAATAAATTAAATTATAAATAATAATAAAATTAATAACCAATAAATAATAATAAATAAATAATATTATTAAATATTATAAATACTGAGCTTTTAAATTGATAATAGAAATTTGACATTTCTATATTCAGTCTGTGCCAAATCTTTTGTTCAGTTTCTTTTTGACGCTCACTGTCCTTTCATAGTTATTTTGCATATTTTTCTAATACATGAAGAGAGACTGGAGACTGCAATAATAATAATAATAATTCTTTGCATTTATATAGCACTTTTCTCACTACTCAAAGTGCTCAGCACTGCACCCTGAGCGTTTAAATGCACGGACTGAAGGGAATTAGGAGAGGGTTTTTAGAAAGACACTTTGTTGGTGGAGCCTTTTCATTGGTGGATTTTGCCACAATTCACTACAAACTTCTGAGCGTTTTCAGTGTTTGAGAATCACGCCGGGCCCAATGAGACTAATGGCATCTCTAAGATCGTTTAAGGGATTGTTCCAGATATCGAGTGATTTTAATGCTGGGGGGTCAGCAGTTTCTCTGTGCCCAATGGCTACCCAGAGAGTAAACTGAACTGCTGCCACTATTTGGCTTTGGTTGTGTGACAGTCGTGTCACATTCATGCAGTAAAGCATCTCCAGACTGAATGATGTATACAGGTTTCTTAGATGTGCTGCATTTTCCACAAATTTTCCTCTTAAATCAAAGTAAACAATGCACAAAAATGGGATTTCAGTCAGTATTTGACTTTGTCTGCTTTTTGAACTAAGCAGTAGCATCAAGGCAGTACAGTTTATAAGCTATGCTATTAACATAGTTTTCACCTAATGAATACCACAGCACTAATTATAACAATAAATTTGCACATTCCTAAGAAGTTTAACATTTTTGGTGGCAGCGTCAGTGATTCTGAAATTGTTTCCATATTTTCTGGTAGGGCTCTACAAATCACTCCAACATAATGAACTTCCTCTGTTTCACACAACTCCTGAAATCTCAGACGCCCAGGGAGCTGCCACACCTTAGCATGTGACTTGGCGATACTGGATTATGGCTACTTTTGAACTTTGAATGAGTCCTTCCAAGTCCGCAGTGGGTACAACACACAGACCAATGGATTGGCACACTGGTTCATAGTCAGTAGACCTACAAGCAGAAGTGCAACACAGACTCACCTAATGATCTAACTGCACAGGACATAATTCAGACATAATAGGAAAGCAGATAAATGTTAAGTGAACAGTGTACTGAAAGTTGGCTAAGAGATGACTAAGAAGTCAGCAGATGGCCTATGAATATCCAGAATAGACAGTTGTGACATACACAGACATTTCAAGGGTGATGGCTCAACCCAAAGGGTGTAAGAAGAATAAAAATACAATAAAACATTTTATCTTATGTAGATCATTTGGGTGTAAACTATTGAACCAAGCAGACTAAATGTACATTCAATAGTTTATCAAATGAAGCTCTATCCTTGGTTTCTCCAACCATTCTCATCAAGCTGTAACAGAGTGCTGTGAGTGATGCTCCCTCTTCAGCCTCGTGCTGCAGGAGTAATAAATAATGCAGGATGAGAAGCTTTTCTCCTGCCTGATTAGTGACTAGAACGGTTCACCAGACTTTTCCTAGTAGAGGATGAGTTTCTTTCTTTAATTAATATGTTTTATTTCTACCACAGTGGAAGCCAAGATACACTACAAAACACAACAGGAGAAGTTTGAAATGAAAAGGTCACAATGACAACCTGCTTCCATAAGAAGATGAGAACGACAATGACTTTAGAAGTATTTAAATTATTTTTGTTTGCCGCTCAGGTGTCTTCTATAATACAAACCCAAAGACAGTAAAAGATAAAAAAAAACAATTTGAACCACACACTTCAAACAATGCTAGGAATTTAACTGGTGTTTTCTTCTGAATTTCATTTTTTAAACTAACTGCTGTGAACCCCTAATAATTAAAACATAACTACCTTTGCCTTATTGACTATTTAGTGTGTGTTATCAAGTAAGTCTAAACTGGAACACATGTTTGAAAGATTAAGATCTGTAAGGACAGAATTCCTAGAAGATAACATAACATAACGTAAGATAACATTGAAAGGGTAAATCTAACAATTATTTGAGAGGCTCACGAATAATAAAATCCATTCATTGTCTGAACTCCATTTTTCTATTGTAGAGTCTTGCAGAGCTGGTGAATGTTAGGCCAGCTCTGGATGGGATGCCAGTCAGTTTTGGGACACACTAGGATGACTATCCAGCAATTTTAGGATTGCTACTTAGTCAACATGAAAGAAAACTGAAGTACCCATACAAGTCCCACGATGACCGTGGGCTAATTACATTACAGAGTTTGCATGCAGAAGTCATACCATCCTATTCTCTTAATCTATACTAATAAAAGGCAAAGCCCTGACTGACTGACTGACTCACTCACTGACTCACTCACTCACTCACTGACTCATCACTAATTCTCCAACTTCCCGTGTGGGTGGAAGGCTGAAATTTGGCAGGTTCATTCCTTACAGCTTCCTTACAAAAGTTGGGCAGGTTTCATTTCGAAATTCTAGGCGTAATGGTCATAACTGGAAGCTGTTTTACTCCATTTACTGTAATGGAGATGAGTTTGAACGCCGTGGGGGCGGAGTTTCGTGTGACATCATCACGCCTCCCACGTAATCACGCAGTACATAGAAAACCAGGAAGACCTCCAAAAAGCGCTGAAGAAAACATGCATTATATAATCGAGAAGGCAGCGAAACAATAAGAAGCGAGCGAGTGACATATACAACCATATTCATGAGTTCTGCTACTTCGGAAACAAAGCACGATGTAAACCTAAACTTTAAATTAAGTTCATAGACAGGCTGCCGCTGGCGTTTGTAATTTAGTGCCTGCCCATATAAGGCCGTCCGTCAGCGGCAATCCAATAGCAAACTGCCACTAAATATTCACGGGTGAAGGACTGTGCTTATGCAGAGGAAGATGAGATGGTCAGGGTGGTGTTTGGCACAAACTCAGCGAAATTGCGAGAGAAAGTTTTAAGTGCCGGGACTAAGGTAACATTAGATACAGCCATGGACATAGCACGACATGGCACCAGCACAGCTGGGAAACTTCGATGCATGTACACCGAGCGGCTCACGTGAACTGATGCAGTGCACAGACAAAAAGCAACAGTTCCAAAGAGCGCTGAACAAAAACCGAATTACACAATTGAAAAGGCAGCAAAAAAATATGAAGCGTGTGATACATACAAGCATATTCATAAATGCAGCTACTGCGGAAACAAAGCACACGGTGGAAAAAGTCAATGTCCCACTAAAGGAAGACAGTGTTAAAAAAAAAACCCGTGCATGCAGTGTGTCAGGTCTCAGATAAAGAAGAAGACGAGCAGTTTATTGATGCAGTAAGAAACAAATCGATGAATGAAACCTGTCATCTTTACAACGATTGACAAACACGGAATGTAACTTGAACACAACACATCCTACAAATATGAACCTGATTGAAAGAAATAATGATAATCAAATCCTTGATGACAGCAACACTCAGTAACACTCACAAAACAAATACTGTATATTGACAGTCATGTTACGTTATTTTTAAAATGTTCCCTTTTCTTTTTCATAGCTTTTTTAACACACTACTTCTCCGCTGCGATACGCGGGTATATATATATGTATATATATACCCCGATCTACATACTCGAATAATGGATACTTTATTCGCCATCAATGATTGTTTTGGTAAAGCCATACTCAGTGTATTCATTAGATGAACGGTAAAAAAGTAAGAGCGAGGGGAGGGTGACTTATTGAGGCATGCAGGCAAAACCACAATAGCACGCGGGCTTGATGTACTGTAGTGCGCGTCAACTCTATCGGAATTGCGCGATCACATTTGAAAAAATATATCTTTTCAAATTCTATTTAGTCCATATGTGTCAAACTCAAGGGCCGCAGGCCACATCCGGCCCAGCGTGTAATTATATCCGGCCCGCGAGATAATTTTATATACTGTATTATTGTTATTAATGGCCCGGGTATATGAAGCGCTGGTAACACAATAAACTACAGATCCCATAATGCAGCGCTTCAGCTGCCTTGCCGAACACTTACCGCGTTAATCAAGTCTAGCTTATGATGCTGCAAGTTATTGCGAAGCTAGCCCACACGATGCTGAAGAGAAAAGTTGATTCTGAAAATAGAGCCTTTAAAAACCGATGGGAGGCTGAGTATATGTTTACTGACATTGCCGGTAAACCCGTGTGTCTCATTTGTGGAGCTAATGTGGCTGTAATTACAGAATTTAATCTAAGACGGCACTATGAGACAAAACATCAGGATAACCTGAAAGACCTGAATGCAATGCAGAAGATACAGAAAGCAGAAGAATTAAATAAGAATCTGATACTTCAGCGGACGTTTTTACCCGTGCACAATCACAAAGTGATTTCAAGTGAAGCTGCTTTTATGGGAGACACAAATGCACCAGTGCAACTTGCCCCACTTTCCCTGCTGCCAAGTAATGTTGAACCAAGTCGACACTACGGTGTTCCCAAATACGCACTTTGCTGATAAACTGAGCGCACTGAGTTCGCACGGCGCTTTGGTGACTTTGAAGAACAAAAAAAGTCCGTCTACATGCGGCTCGAACCTTGTGCATGTTTGGTAGCACATATCTGTGTGAGAAGCTCTTCTCAGTGATAAAGACTAACAAAACAGCACACAGGAGTCGCCTCACTGATGAGCACCTGCAGTCCATCCTGAGAATCTCCACAACACAGAACCTCACACCAAACATAAACGAACTTGTTGCCAAAAAAAGATGCCAGGCGTCCAGCTCTAAAATGACATATGAGCAAAGACAACTGAATGATTAGATTTGTTATTGCTGAAAAGAACACATTTTATTTATATTTCCAGGTTTTGTTATGCAGCATGTTCATATTTGAATTTGTATAATTTTGACAGGATATATTTTTATGGAGAGCAAAATCTTTTGGGACATTTAAAATCTAAGTTTATTTTTTATATAAAATTACATAAGAGTAAAGAAATTTGAATGTTTGTTCTTTTAACGTTTACTTTATTTCTAACTTGTATAATTTAGACAGGATATATTTTCATGGAGAGCAAAATATTATAAGTTGTTTAAGGTTTGAGTTTATTTATTCAGGAATAATATTCCTGTCTGTTTTTACCATTCCTACCAAAGATATTTCTGTCGACTAAATAAAAATTCCTTCTGTTTAAAATTTAAATAGAACTTGAACAGATACGATAGTTCATAATATCCACGCAGACTTGCACGTAAGAGCGGGAGTTATCCGTTTTAACAAGCAGCGTATTGCACTGATACGAAATAGCTGTGTGTGTATATATGTAGATATGTATGTATATGTATATATATATGTTTATATATGTGTGTGTGTATGTATATATATATGTATTTGTGTGTATATATGTGTGTGTATGTATGTATGTGTGTATGTATATGTATGTGTATATATGTAGATATATATATATATGTATGTATATATGTGTGTGTGTATATATATGTGTATATGTATAGATATGTATATATATATATGTTTATATGTGTGTGTGTAAATATATATATATATTTTTATATATATATATATGACAGCAACATTCATCACTCACAACAGTGACAAAACAATTACATTGACAATCATGTTACGTTATTTTCAAAATGTTTCCTTTTCTTTTTCATTACTTCATTAACACACTACTTCTCCGCTGCGAAGCGCGGGTATTTTGCTAGTATGTAATAAATTGATATCACATATTGGTAACACTTTAGCTTAGGTATTGCAAAAAAAGCAAGTATTACTCATTTAGTACTATGTAACAATAACTTAACATGCACTTTTTTGGGTCTTCATAACACTTACAAAGCATCAGTAAAGTGTTTATTCATCTCTGTAATGTGGCCTACTAGCACTTTGCAGTGGTCTGAGGTCGCTTAACTGAGACACATTTCTCTTTATATCACATATGTAGTATAAGACCTGTGAATCCTTCTTATGAACAAGTACTTTTACCATCATGTCAATCTGCCACACTACACAGTACATGAATAGTCTGACTACTGATGTTTTTTAAGTGTTATGAAGACCAAATGAAGCCTTTGTAAAGATCTTGTTACATAAAAATAAGTGAGTGATACAGGCAGTCCCCAGGTTACGTACGAGATAGGGACTGTAGGTTTGTGCTTAAGTTGAATTTGTATGTGAGTCAGAACAGGTACATTATTTTAATAAATGTTATTGTTGACCGACTGTAACCAAGTGCTCTGCCAATGAATGATGGAGTTTCACCTCTCTCTGACCTTTTTATTATTTCTACTTTATTTTCAATGGTGATGGGTTTTCTCATCTTTACTGTATCACCAGCACTTGCTTCAGATTTGTGTTTCAGAGACATTCTTGAAGGGTGACGACAAAAGGTTAAGATGAGCTCTTCTGCACAGCACTGTACACGCTATCACAGCAGGAAGGCACCCGTCATCAACACAACAGTACAAGCAGGCTTGCTATTGAGAATGAATGGGGGCAGCAAGGGGCAGTTTATCACCAGCCCACCTCACAGTCACCTCCACTACAGTATGCTGCCTGATGTGGCTGCCTGAACGAACACGGTGCGCTGAAAGGCGTGTAGTGAATCGCCCACCACCGCCCCCATTCAACAGGCAGCCATGCGAGGCACACTACAATGCTACCCCCCGCCGCCCCGTTCACACTCAATGTGCCTCCGTTCAGCCAAAACTCGGTCACCGCTTGCAGCATTACCAGCCGTCCACCGAGATTGAACGAGGCAGTCGTGTGTGGCGGGCGGGAAGTGAAATCGCTTGCCGCCAGGAGCCACCCGAAGGAAACTACACTGCACGAGCAGCGAAATCACCCACCACAACCAGGTCACCGCTTGCAGCATCACCAGCTGCCCACTGATAATGAATGGGGCAGCCGTGTGTGGTGGGCAGGCGGGCAGTGAAATCGCTTGCTACTGGGAGCTGCCCGAGGGACACTAAGGAAATCGCCTCCCTCCAGCCTCCATCCAGCCACCGCTTGCAGCATCCCCAGGCCAAAGTTGACGGAGCAGCAGTTACTGAGGCGCATGCATTGCAGCTGTGGCCCTGTTCGTATGTCGCAGGTCGGATGTCCGTAACCTGGGGACTACCTGTATTTGCATTTTTGCAGTACCTAAACTAAAGACTTACCCATATATATCATATCATATCATATCATATCATGATTTGATCCAGCAATCTGGATTTGAATCCCCTGGCCTGTAGCTGTCTGTGTCACACTTGCATGTTCTCTTTGTCTCCACATTAGTTTTACGTTTACTTCTTATAAGATGTGCAAGTTAGGTTGACTCTCATTTCCAAAATGTCCCCTGTGTGAATGTGACTGTGTACTTTAGTGGTCCTGTCCATGGCTGTTTCCTGCCTTGTGTCCACTGCGGCCAGCCCTGCCTTGTGACCTTAATTTAAGAAAATGAACAGGGCATAAGGCAAAATCCCATCAGATTGTACAACTCCATCACAAGGCCTACTCAAATACAGGGGGGGCATTCAGAATTGCCGGTCTACTTATGAACTACATCTTGGGGAATGTGGGAGCTAAACTGGAGTATCCTGAGGAAAACCCATCAGACACTAAGAGAAAGAGCATCCTCGTATCACAATCGGATGTTCTCAACGTCTTCTGAAAGAATCAAGAAACAACAAAGACCGGCTGCTGGCTCACTGCGTTGTGGCATCTTAGGCTTCCTGTGTAGTGAGACTTTCCTGTGGGTAAAAACACCCAGTAAAGTGTGCAGTGGGGTGTTTTGATGTGAGGAATACATGCAGCATGTCCCATTATAAAAAGCCCTGCACCTCCTGCTGATGTGAACGAGAGACATAAACAGAATTGACATGACAGGTGTGTCTGCAGGTAAGCACAGACTTCTAAATTAAGTTGTGGAAGCAGCAAAAAAACTCCTTTTACTGAGGTTCATGTTGCACAATTGCATAACTATTTGAAAAACTAATTTTAGTGTCCATTTCACTAAAGTGCATCCAAAACGAAATTTACCTGTTTTGCTCGTCACTAATAATAAATCTATGCATTTTCTCACATAAAACAAAGCAGATTTTTAGTGTTATGGCCTCTTTATGCATTGGCAGTTTTAAATGATACACACTAGACAAAGAAGAAGCGACCTCATGAGCAAGACCTCTTAAAAGTCTCTTATTCTGGACGCTTCAGTGTACACAGAAATACGATTAATGGCACACATGGGAGAAGAGCACTTGCTGAATTAAACGTTAAGGCAAGGTCATTGTAAGACGTGTTTTCAAAGCGTCATCTTATCAGTCACGTTTGTCAGGATAGACTGCATCCTCACATGATTCTATAACTAAATAGAGTCTGTTGGAAAATGGATGGATGAATATTTATTCAATCCAGCATCACTGCAGCACAACAGGTTATGTTGCCACCTGACAGTCACGGCTTCCCTTCGTGTGCACGCTGCTCGTTTGTGAGGGTTTCCGTAAGCAGCCAAATGACATGCTTTTAGAATGATTGGAGACACAAAATTGTCCCACTGTGACCATCAACGTGAATTAAATTGTGTGCGCCGTGGGTGTTTCATTTGGAACATCTCTTGGCTTCATTTTCGGAAAAGCAAGCAATCTGTTCTCTGTCAAACCTGGAACCAGCCCTTTTAATTTAATCCTAGCATCACACAAGATGGACATTAGAGGCTCCCCACCACCTCACCGACTCTGCTGGCGGGTGAGCCATGAGTGTCCGCTTAATCAACAAGCGTCTCACAATCATGCGTAAGAGGCCAGACTGTCAGAGTGAGAAAGTGCACACTAAGAGAAGGGATCTCGGCCACATTAGCTGTGGTCTCAAGGGGCCTGCTGGGCATCCTTGAGTGATGGCATTTGAAGACGAATGGCCCTCATAGAGGACCTTGTACTTTATGCATTAAGACTAATAAGTGACAATCTATCAAAGCCAGACAGGACCTTCTTCTAAGCTGTCATTTTAATTTCTTCACTAATTCAGCATATTTTATTTTGAATAGTTGATTTATTATTTACCCTTCAAGGAATGCATTCACATGAGTTTGAGTTTGCACCTCATACAAATGACCATAGTACTTTAATATTATATAAAGAATTCGTAACATACTCACTCACACAGGTTAAATGTCAACTCACTAACTTACAGAATATGAGATGTGGAATGAAGTCACAGAATTTGGAGTAAACCCAACCCTGCAATTAGGTCCTCCAACTTACAGGGACAACCTTGTGGGACGGCAGCACACCAGCCACTATAAAAACCTCACACTGTTGCAGTGTGGTGCTGAGGTGCCACCCACTGCACTTGGGTCCCAATCCAGGAACCCAATCCAGCAACACGCTATCAGTGCCTGCTCCCATCATCCTCCTCTCTCCTCTCTTAACTGAAGCAGGCTCGACTTGACTTCTCAGCTTTAGATACGTCAGTTAAACAAACAGTAAGCAGGACGGGGCCAACATCGGGCACCAGCTTCATTTTAGGCCAAGCACTGGCACTCCTCTACTGCTCTGCTTCAAACAAATACCTTGGCGATAAAAAGGTGTCACTTGATAATCATGAAAGGCAAACTAACTGAGCAGGAGACTTTCTTTCAGGAGGTGCTGGTGAACGGCAGTATCACCCAGTCAGACGGCATATTTTCCTTTATCATCTTCACGAGTGAAGTCCTTGAGGTGAGGCTACCTTTTTGGAGATTATGCTTTACCACATTAAATTAATTCAGCTTCATCAGAAATGAGGTCTACGCCTGATTCTAGTCTCACAAAGGCCACAGCGCTGATGGATTTGCAGGACACCATTGTTGACTCATTCCCGAGTTCCTATCCGCCTTGTGCTCCACCGGCAGCTTTTAATACGACCGGGCAGGGTCGGCCTGCAGTGCCACATTCCGATTTTCCAGCTGGTTTGAGTAAAGCTCAGGAGACTGAAGCGACTTGCCCTAAGGTCACAATCCCCATGTTTTCATTTGGAGCAGCTCGCTTTAGGGTAAGACTGCTCTTCATTTCCATCATGTGCAAGGAAAAAAAAAAATAAAATGCTGATACTGAAACAAGTTTTCATCTTGTAAGAGTTCGGGCAAAGGTCGTGTATTAGAGCCTTTCATTTATTTTTTTTTCTTTTTCCTGTCCCCTTTTGGGCACTTTTTTTGAAATGGATTTGTTATAAAGCCTTACACTTTCATTTCAGGGAGGTTTTATATGCTGTGCCAATCGAATGCTGTATCAGTGCTCAGATGCTGTGGGTTGTTTCTCTGCTGTTATGGTGTTAACAAAAATTACAACTTGCACTGCAGAAATTGTTAGCATGGCATTTACACTGCCAAAGTAAAAAACCTTTTGTGTTCGTCCTGTTCTTTATAACAGCAGCCCGGCTTCAGAGTTTACACCTTCTTATTATCAAGGGGATGACTATCAAAAGCCATCTCAATTTATGAACTGGGACTTTGCAGTTCTCAGGTGGATCAGCATTACCACAAAGCCCACCGAACACATTAACAAGACTCCAGACATCGTGCCTTAACACGGAGGCTTCTCTCAGGTCCACACAAGTCCCACCCTGGTTTGCCTGATAGCATCGATAACTCAAGGATCTTTAGCAGTTATAAGAGGTGCGAGTATTTAAGCAGATAATTATTTATTGTGTCAGGGCTGGCTGACAGCTGACTGAGCTCACTTGTGTTACAGAAACTGCCGTGATGAAGCACAACCTATAAACAAAGCGAGAGTTCCAAAATATCAAGCCAGAATACACTTTCAAAGTCTGCCCTTCAGTAGTTTTTATCGCAACCCAATTTTGCCATTTTTCCGTCTTCGAGACTCAGAATCGCCAACGCAGGTCTCAACAGAGCAATGGCGGTTTTTTTAAAACTGCCTGCGGTGTCCCAGCACAACACACTGGATGCTTTCCCCGCAAGTACTACTGTGAATCACGACTCTGTGCGACCCAAATTCAGACAACACACAACTCAGACGGTATAAGAAACTGTGCTGTAATTCAAAACACAAAATCCTAAAAAAAGGCTGCAGCGGATAGTAAAAGCCACAGTAGCCATCTTCTAGCCTTTGTGCAGAAGTGTGACGCAGTATTTAATGGGATCATCAGCATCCACATTTCTGCAACTTTAAAATAGGTTTTGCAGTGGCTAAAAGAGTTCAAGCATTCACACTTGTGCCGTTTTTCGTTCACATTCTGGGTTTGGCTGTTTTAGACATCTTGATTATAACCTCTGAGTACTGAGAGGTGGAAAGATTTGGAGAATTTTGAATGAAGCAGAAGATGAAAAAGAGCAGATACAGATCATCAGTGCCCTCGAATGATTTGATATTTATTTGTCATTTTTTTTTAGTCATTTCTTGGCCTTTGTAAATCATCAGGGTATCATTTGATGGACCAAGGAATTCAGTACTGCCGTTTATTTTTTTATTTAGTGAAGTTTTAGGCAAAGTTAAAACTGAAATTCCGCAGCGTGATTTTGTCTGTATTGTTGGTGCTGCCATTTTGTTTTTTTGTTTGTCTTGGTCTCCAAGCTGTTGCTAGGTAGGATCAACAGGAAGTCATTCATGTGAGATAATCAGGTCAAAGGTATAAAGGTCAGCATCATGCACTTCCTATTTGTCCAAGTTTGTGGATATTCAAAGAAGAACTCTAACACTCAATGATTTGTCTGTCCTGATGAATCCTCTTCTGTTTCCAGCTACAATTTTGTCTCTCGTTTTGGCATAGGATACTCGTAGATTTTATTGGCTTCTGACATTTCTTGCTTCATTTATTTCTCTCAACTTTTGCTTTAATGTTTTTGGCTAACTTTATTTTTTATGGTATTGGGTTTGGCACTTTCATTCCATCTCCCAATCATTTTTCCTGCTGTCACCTTATGCAGTTAGCACATGCCCAATGCCCAAAGCATAAAGCAAAGCTGAAATTAAACACAGAAGTCCCTGTTCAGGTTTGAAATGGCTATCTACATGAAAGATCGTTCTGATTATAGCATGCCATTATCTTAAATATCGTCAACCCAAAGATGACACATATCTCAACTTCTGTGTTATGCCCACACTAATACCATTTTACCAAAGTGTGCATTTGTTTGTCGTAAAACTATTTACTGCTTAAGAAGGCATTTTGGTGGTAATGTGAGAGCTGAATAAATGCTTCTCAGAAATTAACTGCACTTGTCTGACATCTCATTATACTACAAGAAAATTAGTGAGGATTTTAGCTCGTGCCAACCAGGGATGTCAAAATAATGTGATAAATGTGAGGGATTTCTGTTTCAAATAAATGTAGGAAATTGTGTATGGATAAGAGAAATAGAATTGATTGACGTTAATCAATCAGTTAATTATCAGTTTGGCAATGCCAGTAATTTATTAAATAATTTATTAAGGCTCTCACATTACTTTATTAGCTTTCTCTGTAGGTGTGCCATCTGGCAATTAGACTTAAACAGGGTGGCCCATGAAAAAGTGACCCACCTCCACTGAGATGACTGCATTACGTGGTGAAGAGAAAAATGATCAGATTTGGTACTTACATTTACAGAAGATGCTGAAAGTAATCTCCTTGTGCCTCAATACATCTCTGCCCGTTTCAGCATGTTCATGTATACTCTGCACTCTCGGTGGAGGTGAGCCACTTTTTCATGGGCCAACCTGTGTAAGTGAAGCCCACTTATTTTTTGAAACACAAGGATTACAGACTACTGCATATATATCAACTCAGAAGACAAGTTGCAAGACAGGCGAGACGGTCACATGTATCACACAGAAGAGGCTGGCTGTTTACTGGCCACTACGAGTTCTTGGCACAGATGAACAGTTTGATGATACCAACTCCTTAAGGATAATTTCTGATGCTGAGTGGAGTTGTGTATTGTCGCTCCAAGTTGAAGTGGAGGGCTCTTCTTGCATTGGTGTGCACTCATTCTCTTTGCTCTATGGTCCTTTCTTCATGTACTTTGATGTCAGGTTTCCTTCCTCAGCTCGCTGTTAGGCTCTTTGCTGTGTCCTCTGCAACTTGACAGGGAAAAGCGTTACTCCATCTGACACAAGTGTGTATGTGCTGAGGTTCCCTGAAGTACTGCTGATTCTCAATATTTTCAGACTGGCCTCAGCCACTGGCACAGAGTGCATCTTAGAGTTAGCTCAGGGCGTCCAGCTCCATGGCTCTATGGAGAGTAGCTTCAAGCACCATCTTTCAGCTTACAAAAAGCACAGATCATCAACGTCCAGTCCCCCCAAAGAGTGGATTGTCAGCCTTTAGCTTCCCAAGAACTCTGATCCTCAGCTTCCAGCGAACCCAAAAGAAAGCTGCTCATCAGTTTTTAGGTCCTCAAAGAGACAGAAGAGATGAATGCAGCCAGTTTTGAAGGAATGTGTAACCACTGGTGGTTGGATTACATTCCCTTCCAGTTACAAATACAGTGCCTGCTTATAGGTGTATTATTTTGTCCATTTCATCCAGATAAGGTTAATTTTTTGGTTATAAGTCTAAAATTTCTAAATGTCCATTTTCACTCTCCTTGTCAGAGGGAGTCTCTGCAGAGGTCAAATGTTTTCTTATCAGATGTTGTCCAGAGCTGACCAAAGTGGTGGGATCAGTAGCAGTTCAGCCATTCACTCAGGTAGGGGGTGCAGCTGACTTTCTGCATACCTGTTAAATCTGCTGTCTTAACTGGCCCTGGGTGCCTCTGCCAAGCCTAGCAAGTGGGTAATGCCCACTTTGTCCTACAAGATGCAACACATGGTAGCAACATGGAATTGTTGGCCTCAAGACATTGGCCACAGCCTTCTAAGAAACATCCAACAATGACAGTGACTAAAAGTAAACTGCAAATACAAAAGTGTTCTAAAAAAAACTAAACAAATTCGATGTTGATATTGTGTTTTTAACAACTTATAAACAGACAAAAAAGAACAAAATACATACAGAAATATATTTCTCACATCCAAAAAATCCCAAAAGCTTTTTTTTTTTTACTCTGCCTTCTCCCAGTCCTGCTACAATTCTGTCCTCGGACTGCCTTTCTTCTACCATAGGCATAGCAAGTTTTCACCATACTGACCATGCCAGTCCTACCCCTGTCATGTTGTGGTGGTAGTGGTACACTTTCTAAAAAGTAGTCATGAGTCCCGGTTAACAATGAACTCAAAATGGATGTCCTTTATTACCTGCCACATGCACTGCTCAGTGTAGCACAAGACTGACTAAAATGACTGGACTGCAATCTTTCTTCTCTCCTGGAGGACCGAGGCAATGCCTCTCACGCTCCTTCATCTCTGTGTTTTTAATCTGTGAGATTCTTGTTAACTTGTCTCATGACAATCAGTTTTGCCTGTTTAGGTTAAGGGTTCTGTGAATTCCTGTTGCTGAATTTTAGGACGGTTCAGGTGATTAGTTGTCCAGTATTGCCTTTGGTCTTTTGTGTTTCTTGTATTGGCATTTATCATATTGGAGAATCTCTTGAAGAGTTTTGTTTGGGTGAGTTTCTAGTAGGGTGAAAAGTTTGATAGAATTCTTCTGAATTAACTGTTGAATCGATGGGGATTTGGTGTCTTGATGTATCAAGTCGTTGGTTACATACCATGGTGCATTGAGTGCCATTCTTAGGGTTTTGTTTTGAAGGCACTGAATCTGACGGAGTGCTTTGGAAGCGTATCCCCATACTGGTGCTGCGTACAGTAACTGAGCTCTGATGATGCTTCTGTAGAGAAGTATTTTGTTTGACGTGTTTAGGTTACTTTTTCTATTCATCTGTGGGTATAGTTGGTTGAGTGATCTTCTTGCTTTTGATATAGTTTCAGTGATGTGATTTCTCCACGTTAAGTGGTTATCTAATATATATTAAATTAAAGATTGATAAAAATGCAGGTATAACAGACAATAACTTTGAATAATGTTAAAGTTTACCCCCCCGGGTGGAACTGAAGAGTCGCATAGTGTGGGGGAGGAAACATCTCCTCAGTCTGTCAGTGGAGCAGGACGGTGACAGCAGTCTGTTGCTGAAGCTGCTCCTCTGTCTGGAGATGATCCTGTTCAGTGGATGCCGTGGATTCGCCGTAATTGACAGGAGCCTGCTCAGCACCCGTCGCTCTGCCACGGATGTCAAACTGTCCAGCTCCGTGTCTACAACAGAGCCTGCCTTCCTCACCAGTTTGTCCAGCCATGAGACGTCCCTCTTCTTTATGCTGCCTCCCCAGGACACCACCGCGTAGAAGAGGGCACTCACCACAACCGTCTGATAGAACATCTGCAGCATCTTATTGCAGATGTTGAAGGACACCAGTCTTCTAAGGAAGCATAGTCGGCTCTGTCCTCTCTTGCACAGAGCATCAGTATTGGCAGTCCAGTCCAATCCAGTCCAATTTATTGAAGTGAGTATTTAGTAGTGAGCCTTGAGGGACTCTGGCAGTTATTTTCGTGAGTGATGACCTGATGCCATTTAACTTTACCTGGAATTTTCTTCCTCCAAGAAAAGAGGCTGTGAGGACAAAGCAACGGCCCTCAATAAATGAGGTTCATTTGCATAACACAGTCAAGAGGCACTTCAGTTTACACCAATCAGAGAGCAGATAAATGATATGATCTTTAAACACACCTATGTCTTTACATTATCTAAAGGTCCCAAAATGGTTAAACAGATTAAAAGTCTTTGGCAAATATCTGATTCATTGAACAAGACATCTTCTATATAAATTCGTACGGAGAAAAGAATAAAAAGGGTGTCTCCTATATAAATTCTTACAGAGAAAAAATAAAAAAGTTAAAATGTTATATGATCTCATCTCTATATTGATGTGCTGGTACAATGAGGCAGGCATGGCCACAAGCATTTTACAAATTCATACAGAAGATTTCCTGTTGCAGTGCCCCCTTAATCATCCAGCTAGGGGTGGGCTAGCCTTTGATCATCTTATGTTAATTAGCAAACATGGGTGGGGCCATGAACAAATTTAAGCATGTAAATATGCTAATCATTTCTTTCTGTTATTACAATATCTGGAGAATTTTTTTAGATATATATATATAGCCCATTTGGACTTGAATCTGGCAATTATTGACCGCATAATGAATACCACATGGCAGATGTCAGCATCATACACTCTGAGGACAACTGGCAGTTACCTGATGCCTGTTACAGACAGCATCCTAATGAAATCCAGCCACTCGATCAGACCAGCAGAAAAGCTAACAAGATGCCTGGATATTGTACACTTTCAGATCAGGGCCATACAAATTGGTATGGATCTTATTGTGAACATGCAATGCCCTTGGGAGATGTTCTTTAGAAATCGTTTAAAGATGTGCAGCACACTCGAATCCCAGGTTAAAAGGACTTAAATATAAGAATTGCAAAAGAATAGGGGAAAAAAAACACTTTTCAGATGTTTTACAAAATCAGACTGTGGGGAAGCTTGTATGAATTTCTTAAATGAAGGGTTGAAACCGGATAGACCCTTCTGGCTAACGGTCTCTCACTGGACGTAAAGCTGAAATGAGCGTACAACAAAGAGCACGCTTCTTTAATCAGAAAGTGGAGTCATCATTTGGAAAAATGTGTTGTGCCAGAGAAGAGAGTGGGTAACTTTTGATCCCAGTGTGCTGGATTGCGTCTATCATGCCAACTTGTCCACTACATGTCATCTTTAACAATTTAAGAATTTAAGCTCATTTTATTTCTCTGTTGCTTAATTAGTAAATGCAAAGCCTGCAAGACTCAACACTACACAAAAAAAAACATATGGTTTCACTTCAAAAAACTGACCAAATGCCATTGGGATTTCGAGACTCCATAATGGTGTAAATAAACACTTAATTTTAATGGATTGCGCCACACAGTGCTAGTGGAAACCCATTTGGAGCCCTAGGTGGGCTTAACAGACTTCGCCTCTCATAGTGGGTAGTCGGTGTTATTAGACATCGAAAGTTTGCTTAGTCACCCTCAGTGTCTGGAGTGTGTGCCCCTTCAATAGCAGAAATGGCACCCCTTTACTGTATATACTATGCACTTTAGGAGTGCGTGCCCCTTGGTGTATGGACCACGTGCACTTTTTCTTTCATAAATGATGGTAAGTTGGTGACAATGCCCACTCACAGTTCGATGACTTTTCCTCCTCAGTGTCCAAATTGCGCACCCTCTTAACTGTCATTAATGGCGCCCCTCTAATAATGGCTGCCTATATCGCATAATCGATTGACCAACTCTGGTGCCATAGAAGTGTGACGGTGCAGGTCCAGCTCCATGCTCCCTCTTTCAATTTTGGCAGCCTCTTGAAGCCAACACCGTCGGTAATGTAAACAGATGAGCTGTGCAAATGCGGACAAATCACACCCAGAGCAAGGGGATGGTGTCAAAGTGCAAAAGTGCTTTTATTTAAAAAAAACAAAAAACAAATCCAAAACAGTGTCCATAGTGCAGTGCTTTAAACGTTACTAAATAAATCTACTCTATATATATAAAATGCTAAGCCTAAAAGTGCAACTTTTCTGTCACGCTTTATATCAGGCTTATTTTAAAACCTACATATATATGATTGGTATCATTCTTTTCAGAATGTATCGAACTTTAATATAATGTTAGATTTTCAGATTCTTATTCCGCTTTTAAATTATAAACTAAATAATATCAAGAACTCACGTCCCGCGAGATGAGACTTTGTGCCAAGAGAGTTAACCACGCTCAGGGCCAGAAATAAAAGACAAAGATTAGATGACAAAGACAGCTGCTGTACGGGCTTTTAAATGTTCACGTGGCACAGCAGCAAGCCAGCAGCTGATCGACTAAAAAGGAGGCAAAAAAAAAAACTGTATTTGTTTCCCATGGTATCACCGTTTAAGAGGGGGTTTCGGAGGAGTGACCGCACCTCCTTGCGGTACGTTCAGCCACCCTCTACACAATACGAGTGGCAGAGACGTGAAGTGGCTGGCACATAGCGTAGGCCATCGAGGTTGGCGAGTGAAGCAAGCAGGGGGTAACCCCCTAGTAATCCATAAAAACGATGTGATAAAAGTGGAGGTTAAAATCCCACCAAAAACAAAGCCATTAAAACCTTGGTAGGAAGTCATTTAAACAAAACCTGGTGCCTTCTTCATTGTAACTGATGGCTCATCTGCTTCTCCCATACAGGTCCTGCAATAGGGGAGTTGGCCTATCATCAGGTGTAGCTGCCTTCTACTGGTCCAGTAGCCTTCCGTCCCCTGACTACATACAGCTCCCGCCGGACTCGGGTTCCCCAGTGACCAGGGCACTCACGCTGGGACTCTCTTCCAAGCCTCCCTGACTCCTGCTGCCTTCTGTGGCCTTACACAGTAAGCCAACCACCTTCTGGGACACTCCAGCGTCCTTGAGATCGCTCAGCTCGAGCCACCACTTCCTCCTGCCCCCCACTGAGTTTCTGCCAAACGCCCCTTCCCAGCTGCCTGCATTTCAGCGAGCCTGCTCTTGCTCGCTCGATCTTTTTTTCTTTTACTCCCTTCCACACTCACACTTCTCCTTTATATAATGGAGATGTGACACAGATGTGGCTATTAGCAGCTCCCGACATCAATTACAGACACGGGCGATCCCACACCTCACCTATGCAATTCAGTTCAAAAAACCCCCAGGCGCGCATCGTGCCTGGGAACCCCTCCCACTACTCTACCACGGCCCCTCCTTAAGCCGTGAATGTGCCGATTATTTATTTAAAAACTGGCCACCTGTTTAGAGCCGCGGACCTACTACATCACAAGAAGGCAAGCACAAAAAATTATAAAGGTTTTCACACCCTCTGTGGAACAGAGTGAGCAAAGTGACAGAGCATTAGCCTGTAGTGGCAAAGTCTTGCAAGAAAGAAAGAAAGAAAGAAAGAAAGAAAGAAAGAAAGAAAGAAAGAAAGAAAGAAAGAAAGAAAGTGCAAAATGATTTGAAGAGCAGAGCTTTTCCTGGCAATAGTCCCAGAGCCAGCTGACTTTCCATCGGCAGCACCCATCAAAGCAGAGTGGCACATTTGCTTGTTCTGCTATTGACGTGTTCAAAGGCTGGCGGTCATGTTTCTTTAGTTTTCCAGCCCCTCACTCCAGGCTCATCTGTATGTGAAGGTCTCACTATAGGCTATGAAGCAAGTTGCCTGTATCTTCGTGATAGACGGGTATGAAGGAGACTGGAAGGCAAGCAGCCAATGGAGTGGCAAGTCTGCTGTTCGACCAGCCAAGGCGAGCATTTATCACTCATCTCTTCAAATCACTGTATTGGCTCCGTGTAACGGCACATATTACACTCAGGTCCTTGACGCTTGCCTACAGATTTGTCACATGGTCAGCACCAATATATATGGAGACACTTGTGAAGTCCTATACTCCTTTTAGGCCACTCAGGTCGTATCAAATCTCAGTCCAGACTCTTTTCATGTGTAGCCCCTGGCTGGCGGAACGAGTTCCCCACCTCCATTCCAAATTCTGTCCCCATCGATGTGTTTATGAAGCATTTGAAGGCTCTTTTGTTTGGTGAATTTCTGTTTAACTGATGTCAGATGTTAAGTTTTGTAGGAATTGTATCCAGCTTCATGTTATGCTGAGCTCTTCACTTGTGGTGGTCATTTTGTAACCTGTCCTGTTCCCAAACAGTTCCCCAGATTGTTTTTCAATTGATTATGTTGACCTCATTTGTAAGCCAATTTGGATAAAAGTGTCTGCTAAGCAAATTAATGTAAGTGGGGTGGGGGAGTCACAGTACCCTTTTTATTGGAAGTATAATACAAATAATTTAATTAGTGTAAAACTAAAAATCCACGGTATGAACTTTCACTTACACTGAACAAAGAAATACTCTAATAAAGCCTCCCTGACTGGTTAAAAGTTTATTATAATTTCAATTTGGCCAATATCTGGTCCCTCTAGTAGCATAAAAAGGTGATGAATATGTCACACTTGGGAATATACACAAAGATTCAATAAAGTGCTGGAATATGAAATCTAGCAAACTGGTATTATTATGATGTTACATTTGGGAATATTCAAGTGAAGACTGATATAAAATATAATTTGCTGCACATTAAGGTCTACCTCTTGCCGTGAAGCCTATCTGCACATTATTGGTCTGTTGATTAGCGTCTCGCTCTTTTCTTTCCATTCACCATTATGGTCCACATTAGCATTTATACCCAACATGCCCACAGAAACTGGACCACCGCTTGCTGCTCAGGAAGCCTGGCTGTCCTGGCCCTTTGCATTGTGCAGGTTAAAAATACTTTGTCATCTGCACCAATGATGCACATATCCAACCATTTTCAAACCCTCATAATTCTATTATAGGGATAAGGAGGCCATAGAGGATCCAAGCTATTCTAGCAGCTGATTCAGACTCATCAGTTAACCCCCACATCTTTGGGAGAAGAACCAAAATACCTGCTGAAAACAAAAACCTCAGGGAACAAAGGAGAAACTGAGCAGAGGACTGTGACGCAGCAACACAAACCTCTGCCATCCTGTGTAAAGACAAGTCTGCCGTGATTATTTTCTCTAGCTAATTTACGAGAACTGTGATCCGAAGCTGTGTTTACAGGGAGACAGGAGGGTGCAGGAGTGAGCGCCATCACTGGGACGGCTGCCTAGTGTTTTCATTCGACAGTCAGGATTAGCAGCTGGCTTTAGGAGGAGTGTTTGCCGGCTGCCATACTCGAATGTTAGATTCCCTAATTACAGCCTGAGATTGCTTGTTAAAATGAGGTGTCTGGCTCTGTTATCAAGAGGAGAGGGTTTGATGAATCGTAAAACAACCTGAAGTACAAAGAAAATCTCTGTTGGTGGGATCTTGAATGAGAGCCTTCTACACTGTGGGCAGAACCGCAACAGGACAGGCGCAGGAGGTTATTTTTGAAACCAAAGTCTGGCAGAGGAGAGAAGTAGGTGACTTCACCCAATTATAAATTTGCTGCAAATCAGCATGTGGTCTTAGAGTTTAAAATCAAGAGCATAGATAAAGGTAAATGAAGATTATCACAACCTTCAAGCCAACCTCGATTCACAAAAGATCCCATCCATCCATGTTCTATGTCAGCCTTTCCAAGACAGGGCTGTAGAGATGCAGAGCCAATCCCAGTAGCAAGTGGAAGCAGGGCAGCCATGGGTGTGCTGGTCCATCACAAGGCACCTTTATGCATACACCCATGCTCTCCTAAAGGATAAGTCAGTCAAGGTTACCGTATATACCCACGTATAAGTCGGGTCTTGACACCTGAAAAATCGATCATAAAATCAGGCCCCGACTTATATACCCATTCAAAAATGCGACACTTAATTATTTTATTTTACATCTTCTTCCCTCCTCCAATCTCGCACCAGTTTCTCAGATGCATCGAATTTTGTTGCAGCAGCGCAGTTACCAATTTCTTTCGCTACTTCAACGACGTTTAATTTAAAACCAGCTTCATACTTTCTTCTGATCAAACGCTCCATCGTAGATAAGGGATGCTCTTACAATAAAAGTGTATGAGGGTGTGAGATACAAAAAACACAAATCAATGCAAACGTTGCTTCAGAATAGTTCAGGTATTACCATGTGGTCATGTAGGCACAATAGAGAGAGAGACAGAGAGAGAGGTTAGGAGAACGCACTGAAACAGTGCACTGCCGCACCCACATAGAAAAAAAAGGCAGTGTGCTCCGTGGTTACTCTCTCAGGTGGATATTAGCATATCATAATCCCTTGGACCAATAGCGTGAGTTTTCCACATTTGACTTATTCTTATTTATAACATTATAAAATACCACAAATTATACGGTAAAATCAAGTCCCGACTTATCCGCGGGAGAACTTATCCACGAGTACATATGGTATGTATTCTTATGTGGAGCACTTTTAATGACTTTTTAAAGGACACCATGCATATTCATCTGGTTTAAAAAGGTATCACCATTGCACCAGTCCAAACATAGAATTTGCTTCTTTTTACAACAAGAATGCTTTTGTATATTCATCTGTATTGAAGGATGCACACGTATTGTAATTTTTGGAGAGAAAAAACTATTTTAATGATGTTCTGCCATATTAAAAGAGTGCTCATCACCTCATTACCTGTCACCTGTGACCCTCTTGAGTTGTCAATACTGCAGTTGTCCTTGTTCTTCTCAAGCACACATGATAATGTTTGTCAACATCAAATCAGCAACATGTCTGGCAACGAGCAAATAGAAAGGCAACATCACACTGAACATCTATAGACCTGTGCGTCATTTCGTTCAATTTTACCTTCTTGTTTTACTTGAAAACTCCACCCAAGATGGCCACTTAAAAACACAGGTAAACTTAAATTTATTCTTAGCTTGGGGAAAAGGTGGGCCAAGAATCTATGATAATATGTATTAATCTCTATTAACTGACTCTGTTCTGGAATTTTTCAAGTAAGGTAGAATGATGTTTCATAGTAAGGCTGTTCTGCACACTGATTGTGGGTCAGGAGAGTAACAACATGTTACATGTTGATTAGCACATGAAGGTTACAATTTCATTGTACTTTGTCCACATGACAATGATGACCCTTGTGAAAGAAATAGCTGGACACACAATGAAGGTTTGGAGCAGCCACCTCATAGTTTCCCTGGCTGCGAAAGGCTTAAACTCACGTACAATGTGTACAGGTTATAGTCCAAAACAGAACTGCCCAAGTATGGAGGATGGAGGGCTTTTAAGGCGGTTCAAGGGAAGTGATGTCATCAGGGCTGAACCAGAAGTGAGGTCCTTGGGGCCAGAACAGGAAGTGATGTCCTCAGACTGTAACCAGACACAGGCAGAATTTCTCGTGTTTGATCTGTGGATAGAAAAGATAGAGGTTTAGTGCAACCCGCCACCCCCTGGCCTGGCGTGGAATTGGCGTCTTCTGGTCTCTTAGGTTAACTCCCAAATGCACGGGTGTGACACCCTATAAAGCTACCTTTAGTCATGTCATTTACATCTGTGTTTGTTAAGCCATTCTCCAGAGTTTGTTGTGTCCGTAAGTTAGTGAATTCACGTATCTCTATCATTATCTTTGTGTCCTCTTATAATTTCTGTCTTATCATCAGAAAGAAAGACAAATGATGAGTTGGGCCCAAATATGTTACCCAGAGGGTGGCAGAGTCACTTTCATTGATGCCTTCCCTTTCCAAAGTCCTAGGTTGGTGTCCTGGCTGTGTTACAGCCTGTGTGGAGGTTGCATGTACTACTTGTGTCTATGTGGGTTTCCTGTGATCCATTCATTCTGTTTCTGTTCCAAGGACATCCATGTTGACTTGTTTGAGCAGATGAGTGAGTTTGTGTTTGTAAATGCACATAGTCAATGATAGATTGTCACCATGTCCAGAATTTGCATCCAAAGCTCCTCAGAAAGCCCCCTGGATTTGCTATGTTAACCTTATTTGTTAGACTCAGTTGAATTTTGTTGTAATGCTTTGTTCTCAGATATGCATGGGGAAAAAAGAAAGGCTTTTGAATTAAGTGGGTTTGATGAATGTAGAGACAGATAAGCTACACGCCCTGCATTTTTTAAGTTAATACTTAAAATATTCACCATTACAGTCCTTGAGCAGACAAAACAGGTGATCACCATCCTCCATGTAAACTTCCTCAGAGGTAGAGGGGTTTTGATTCTTTTATTAAAAACTGATATGAAGGGAATAGAATTTCTTAACAGAAAAAGAGAATTGTGAGCTTGATACCTGTTTGCATAAAACACAGAAAATGAACCTCAAATCAACAGGAGTGGAAGCCAAAATGTCACCAGAGCTTCTTACCTGTATAAGTAGCAGCAGAACTATCTCCATCAATGAAATGCTCTTAGGCTGATTTCAAGTAGCAATTTGTATGAAATGCAGAAGAGGTTCAGTTCATTGCAGTTCCAGAGGTGGTCAATAACGTTAGGCACTCCAATATTAAGTGTTGTCAGAGGCGGAGAGGACAGATGGGCCAATGAATAAAACAAAACTAGCTGGTGTGCTTGCATTTTTGTAAAACTTCCTTCTAGTCAAAATCGTTTTCCTCCTTTACTCTAAATAATAGCACTTTGGATTCAACTGCAGCTTCATCTGAATAGAAGATCCAACAAAACAGAGTGGGGAGTCAATTAGGAGGAGCTCTGGAAGAAGGCACAAGGTTGTTCTGCTCACTAATCACGGTGATGGAGAGTTGTGACGTGTTGTATGTTGATTAGCACATGCAAGTCAGAATGTCGATGTACTCTCTACACGTGACAGTAATGACTCCATTTACATACTTCAGAAACATAGAAGGCAAGTTTTCTGAAACTGTGGAAAAAGTTGAAAGCAAAAGCTTGGGTTTGTGCCCCGTGGATCTTATTTTAATGTACAAGCACGGGCACAATATTTTTTTAATCAATTAAAAAAACCTTCACTTACATATATACTGTAAATGTTTCATGGTAAATTTATGTTCACTATGACTTTAAAAAAACAATTTCATAATTTTATAATGCAAACTTATTCTTTAATCCAGTGCACTTAACTCAAGGACCACGTTACTAGAAGCAAATTTTCCCAGGGACCAGTGCTGGGGGAGGGTTTGGGGCGGGTTCATAGGGCAGTTTTATACACAATTTACATTACACTTCTATCATTATTAAGTTATAATATCGTAATAGAAATCATACAGCTTACCATAATGCACAATCAGTGGGAGCCTTGAGCTTGTTTACCTGCAACCAGACGATCCCATTTGGGGACGATGGAAGACAGTGACAAACGAAGTGTGTTGCTTATGTTCAGTCTACTCCATAATCTCATTTTGGTTGCTGTCACTGCAGAAAATGCTGCCTTAAACAGATAGGATGTTGGAAATGGAAGCAGACTTTTCAGTGCTTTTGTGACAACCTCAGGATATTTTGCCTTGACTTTAATCCAAAACGTATGGAGATTTGAAGTTGTCTCAAACATACTTTTAAGGCCACCATCATTTGCAGCCTCAAGCAGTTGATCCTCTTCAAGCACAGACAAAGTTGATTCACCTGGCTTATTCACCAATGGGTCACAGATCCATTCCTTCCCATTTCGGGGGTCTTTTGTGGTTGGGAATAATGCACAAACTCTATTGAAAGCTGAGATAGGTGATCATACACCAGCTGGGAGACAGAAGGCCCTGGCTTGGCATCTTTAACAACCTCTGCTAACGTTTGAAACATATCAAAAATACCAATGTTCACTCGTCAGCCCCATAAATCAAGTTTGGCTTTGAATGCAGCCACTTTATCTGCCAGCTTGAACAACGGGTATCTTCTGCCTCTGGCCAACGTGCTGCTGCTGCTCCACCGCTGCCTCGGATTTTCCTCCTCAGGCTCCTCCAGCCTGGCTAGATACCGAGTCTGCAGAGTGGGTAAAGGTGGGTTGCCCAATAGTGCCTGTATGCCTGTTCATATTGTGCGGTTTCTGAACTCTTTTCAGATCCCCCATATGGGAACGTCACGCTGAAGTGCATCCCAAAGCGTGATTGCTTCACAGTAGAGCTGTGAGCCTGCTGTTGCCCCGGCAACAGATAAACAGTCTTAAACTGACGTGGTGATTGCACTTCAGGACGCTCTTCGGTGTGTTGTCCCGTTGACGGAGGTCCAAAGAGAGTTTAGAAACCTCACATTTTCTTGATTGAGTGCCGCATTAATAGGAATGTTTCTTGAATGAGCATCACTGAACCACATAAAAAACTGTCTTCAAATGCAGCAGTTCGCATACGTTTGCAACACGAGATTTTATTTCTTTTTTGCATATAACAAAGACATATGCATTGCATTTGTCATTCCAACAGATTGCAGATCACAAACATTAACACTGTTATCGTTTTTTTGTGTCTGCCCTTTCTATAGGAGAGTGACGATGAGTTAAATTCCAATGGATGTTTTTCAAATGTTGACGAGCTACAAGCAAAAGGTATCACTGAAAACTACCGAAAACAAAAACAGCAAAAAAAAAGTCAGAAGAAAGAATTTTTTTTACAATGTTTCTGTTTGGGGATCATTGTGCAAATGTGCACAACTGAGCTGTGACCACAGAACTAACTGCTCTGTGGATGATTCATTCAGGCATTTCAAGGTCTTTTGGGCACTTCGTTGTAATGAAAGTATCTGCTGAATGTATTTTGTAGTAACAAGATTTCTGTAGACTCATGTCATATGGGGAAACTGTCGAGACCATAAAAATACTTTGTTGTAATACTCTCTCACCTCGGTCTCTCTCCTCTCTCTGCGTCACTGCAAAGCCCCGCCCAGCTAGCGTTCTGAAAAGTGTCCTCAATGAAGGGGCAGCCATTTTGCTGTAGCCCTTCATTGAGTGAGTCTCTGTTGCCTGAAGTTCTCTTGCAGCCTGGCTGTCAGACGGCTGCGGCCCACTAGTGGGCCGCGGACCCCTGTTATAGAGTATGGAAACAACATTTGTGGAGGAACTGTGCAAACAAGGATGATGTTACCACCCAGAGTTCCCTTGTTCTTACACTAACATTCAAATCTGAATTGCACCACTACAAATCGGGGGCTGCATATGTGCATCACCCTACTCGGACCTCTCATTCACAGCTGTTGACTCGGTGGCTGGTGTGACAGCCCATGACTTTTCACTGTAAGAGTCCAAAATACAAGTAGGTTTGTCCAAAATAGGTTTTTATTGTACCACAAGCTACACTAAAGCAGAAAAGATATAAAGTGCACAAATCAGGAACACAATGTTTTTACGCTCTCATTAGCCCAGAAAATTTTCTGATGAGAAACAGTACTGATAAAGATTCACCCTTTAGAATAGTGTGATCTAAACATTAAATAAATAGCATCACCAAGTGGCTCTCTAGACAAGGACCATCCACTCTGATGCCTATGACCGATTTCACATGAACAAATTAACAAATATGTCTCACTTACTCCTTTGCAACAACCAGTGGAAAAAGAAAACACACCTATAAAGTACTGGAGTTACACAGGCTTATTTTGAGTCTTTGTTCCGTAACAAATGGTGCCCTGTCCTCCACTCCATTATCTGGGTTACGGAGCACACCTTCAAAACAATAAAAGAAAGCCCTCCTTATATATCAAGTTCTTCTCTGCTCTGCCTTTTTCTATCCTGCAAACACTCCTGCTTGTTGTCTCCTGACTTCCTACTAACCCCTTCCTTCTGCTACTCCTTCATTTCCCTAAAACCACCTCCTATCATTCACTTACTGATGTCTGATGTCCTGTGACTCATATCAATCCCCATCAATTACAATTCTACCCCCTTTAATGTTCCTTTATAGTCCATAAGCAGCTGCCTGCACATCATAATATTATTAAACTAAACTAACTTCTGTGTACTGACGCTCCCTCTAACACACTTGCTCACTCACATTCATTCCAAAGTACTCCATACACTGCACACAGCATGCATGCCCTTCTGCCACATAAATTCCTCAAGTGGACCACCAGGTCACATGTCACAGAGTACCCCATCTACAATTCAAGACTACTTTCTGACATTCATCTGCTCGAGGTCAGGTTGCAACTATAATCCCAGCTTGAGAGCCCTCTGACCTGAAACACCCAAATCACCATCCCATTCACCAGTGACGTACGGTGAGGTTCATGGCTGGTGAGTCCTTCAGAGTCAGATTTGCAAATATATGAACTCTAAGGAGTAGCTTATTCACTATTTAATTGGTGGCCAGTATGTACATTGACTACTGGTTATGTTTCATTTCTCATCAGCATTCTTTACACACACATAGGTAAGGCGCATATTTGGCTAAGAAAGAACGTTACATTTATAACAGAGAGAGAGTGGAGAGAGCGCATTTGCTTTGCACCCTCCATGTGTTCTAAATATGCAGTTGCAATTTCACAATTCATACTCATTCAATTCAAATGAAAGTACCGAGTGGTGTACAAAAAAACAGATTTCAGTTTTGACCTCAATTAAAATATTTAGTTGTTTATAAAAGCTTTTAATCCTGATGCTCTGACTGTTCAACAAAAGGATAACAAGAAAAACAAAAGAATATTTTATTTAAAGTCAAAATTTACTTTTTAAAAATTGGATTTTTTTTTCTTAGTCTAATTCCATTTTTTATAAAATTGAAAACTGTTTATGGTTTTACCTTTATTTGTAAATGAAGTTCATGCGCCTATCCTTCTCCATGAAAATCTCCGTCACTTTCTTGTAAAAGTCCTCCTGATTTTCATTTAGATTTCTTAATCTTCCATTTTGGTGGTCAGTAATAAAAATAAACGGACCGCTGCAGTGCACTTAACTTTCTGATATCGGCAACTTATTGGTGCCGAGCCTCTGCGTAGAACAATAGCAGCAACAAGCACCTGTTGGGCTCACATGCACCCCCCTTCAGTGCACCACGATACTGTCTGCCTCACCTTGTGCCTTTTCACTGCGGTTGTATGTCCGATCAGCAAGACTAAATATGTCACACACATTCATTAAAGATATTAGCCAGACGGTGGAAAGTCAGGGTGTATAATAAACGTGCCTGGAAACATTAAATTGGCAACATACAGACAGACAGCAACAGGCACTCGCCAATTGTGAGGGAGAGCGCAGTCCAAGGTGAGGTGAGGCTTGTCACTACTGCACCTCATGTTTCTCCCCTGTGTTCGAACAGGAAATTCAGCAATTTTGACTATAAAAATTATCAAAGTTATTGGAATCATAAAGAAAACAAATGTATAGCACAGACCAGTGGACAAATTTAATTTATGTTATCATTATTAGTTTTTTTGTTTACTTAAGGTGAGGCAGTGCCTCACCTGCCTCCCCTGACCGCACATCCCTGCCATTCACACATGATGCACGCCATATTCAAATTAAGAAGGCACCAGGGCCTTCCAATGAGAACCCAGGGAGAGCAACCAAGAGAAGTCCAGTAAGTACAAGATAAAAAAAGAGCAACCTTTTTTGCTTTTATCCATCAGGGACCTATTATTATAAACACTGCCTGAGCAGGAAGCATTCAAAAGGTTTGACTAGCGGAGCGTTTCTTCACAGTGACCATTGACTCCAACTCCTTGCTACTTTAGGCATCACTTCCTAACAGGACAACATCAACGCCCTGCACTGTCAGCGCCCCTTAAGTGACTTCATCTATCTAAAGTACAGCACTGTGATGGGAGGTGAACCATTCTAAAGAAAGGAACAGAGAGGACACCACAGAAGCATCTGGCTGCCGCTCTGAGACTTATTACAGGGCCTCATCAGCCAATCAAGCTCTCACAGAACTCAGTCACACATGGCCTGCCATTAATGTGTACCTCTGGATCAGTCAAGATGCCAGTCCAGGTTGTTATTTTAAACCTCAAAACACACAGCAGTGCATGGGGTGCATTCTGCTGGAGTACTTTGCTGCCAAGAGAAAAAAACCTGTGGAGTTGGATGGACGGGGGCAACACTTGGTTGTTGATGTATGTATGTTAATGCGCTCATTTAAATAAGTAAACATGTCAAGTGCATGTAGTAATGAATTGAGAGATGCTTTGGCACGGTGGAGAAAAGCAGAGCACCTGGTGAGTTGGCAGATGGGCTTGTAAAAGGAGACGTAGTCCCGCAGAGCGGGGTCACCACCTGCCTGCTGTTAGAGCTGGGGAGACGGTGAACAGGATATTGTGTGCATTGTTTGGCCAGCTACTGAATGGGGGTCCATAGAGGGGTCCATTTAGGAATACAGCATAGTGGCTCATAGAAAGGGTTGAGGCTGCACAACAGCGTAATCCTCCTACGTTTGTTCATGAAATAAACTTTGCATGCCCTGATGAGTGTCCTGGCCAACAGTGCAAGCTGCTTATATCTCTGAAATTTGTAAACAATCGTATTTCAAATGTAAACATTTTAGGATGGTGCTCATTGTACAAGATACTCAATATATAAAATAATCTTGTGTTGTGAATCGAGGCTTTGATAAACGGGTCAAATTAGGGTCACATTTAGCATTTTTGAAGATCTATTTTTTCATTGCGGGGTCACATAAGTGGTTCTCAAGTGGGACAGAACACCATTTAGTCCAGCATGCTTGTTTGATTAGCTAATGGCTGTGTTTCTCTTTTTATTAAGAATAATTGTGATGGATCAACTTTAGTTATGCTTTTGGGAATGTTAACAACTGGATAAGGTCCCCATACAACTAAAGAGCTTAAAATCCCTGATACTGTCAGAGTAGGAAATGCGAGGATGCATTTCAATACATGTCTCTGCATAGCGTCCAAAGCAACTGTGTCTTTTTTGTAGTGCACTGAAAAAAGGCCTGCTAGTTGGGAATTTCTGGAGGCATTCACACCCCTTTGCCAAGTTTGTGTCACCTATTTACAATAGAGTGGCCTTCAGGCATGACTCCATAGCTTGTTAATCCTTACTGCTAAAATAAGCCTCAGCTCCCAAGGGACATTATGGTAACAGGCCAAGATGGTACTATGGGCACAAGAGGAGTACAAAGTGAAGCTCCGGACTGCCACACAGCATTTTTAAACTTTCCCTCACACCCTGCACAGCACCTTGGAACAGATGTGCAGCTCTTATTGTGCCGTTCAACCGTGTCTATTAATGGAGACACCCAGAGCATCACAGGGGCCTTCCCGCTCATCATATTTGTGTTGGTGCTCAAAGCTTTATGGGGGAAAAGACTGAATAACTCTCAATCTTGGACCAGCACATATTTTATTAGTAGATAGATAGATAGATAGATAGATAGATAGATAGATAGATAGATAG
>JANRMT010062817.1:46019325-46109206 GCA_026402145.1 Polypterus bichir lapradei
GAGAAAGAGAGTCACCGTTGAGGCAGCACGCCGAAACAAGACGGAAAGAAAGAACGAGAAAGAGAGTCATCGTTGAGGCAGCATGCCGAAACAAGACGGAAAGAAAGAACGAGAAAGAGAGTCACCGTTGAGGCAGCACGCCGAAACAAGACGGAAAGAAAGAACGAGAAAGAGAGTCACCGTTGAGGCAGCACGCCGAAACAAGACGGAAAGAAAGAGAGAGAAACTAGCTTTAGCAAACGGCTAAAACATAAAAGGAGTTGGTTGATAAAGGTAAAGACAGCAGGACACAAGTGCAGAAATGGCGATCAGCGAGTAAAGAGGGTGTTTGAGAAAGAGGGAGACGAGCGGCCTAAAGGAGGTACTCGAGTATAAAGAGGAATAAATAAAACAAGGTCGGTGGGGTTTTTTTGTTTGTTTTAAAGTGGTTTGAGTAAACTTTCAAGTGAAGGGGCCAGTTTCTGTTTTTGTTTGTTCGGCCATTACGCACCCGAGCTAAGTTTGGGGCCCCCAACGGAGTGAGTAATATTTACTGACTGTGGAAATAAATCCGGGTGAGCTCACCAGTAGTTTCGGACCCATGATATATGTATAGTTATAAATAATTTAGTGTTTGTGTTTTATGTATTGTGTGTATATTTGTAAAATCTCAAGTTATGAAAACTGTTTATGGTTCATTTAAGTAAAGAGTTTTCTTTCCTTAATATCTGAGTATTAGATTAGTGATTGGATTATGTATTAAAAGGCTGAAGGTGGGCTATAGTGTACCTGCCAACAATAGAGGTGGCGACACCATTATAAAGAGCTCAGGGTCTTGCATACCGACTAAAGGAAGGGTGGTGCAAGGGGGTTACACTTTATTTTTCCCTAAATTCAAAATTTTGCCTAAACAGTTTGTGGTAGAGAAATCCCAGTTTCAGAATTGGCACACTCAGGCCTATAAAGTACATTGATTTCTTTGCACAGACCGGTGCTACCATGGAGCTTCATGTGATACCAGCCTCGGAGAACGTTGTCTTGTAATGACACACAGAGTGCCGAGGATTATTGTCAGCACAAAACAATCAAGAGATGACTGGAAAATGGGAAATCAGAATCGAAAGGACAAGCAAAGGTCAGAATACTGGAGAAGCCAAAACAAGAACGAGTCTCCAGAATCAAAGAACAAAACAAAAATCACAAGCCAGATACAGAGGAGGGTCGCAACCAAAGCACAAACTCCTAACTCTAGGGCCGACCTGGAGGTAAGGTGAATTAACACCATGATGATCTACCAAGGGAAAATGTAAAGTGTGATTGCTGCCATATTCATATTGTAGCCGCAGTTATGTTATCAATGAGAGAATCATAATCACATGACCTTCAAAATATTAAGAATGTGTAAATATTTATTGTGTAAATAAAGAAAACAAAAATTATCTTTTAAAATAATGAAGCAAAATATGAAAACATAGAAAAAGAAATTGATTAAAAGCCCCAAACTTGACAACAGAGCATGTATAAACAAAGCAGATACTCCAAAGAGATTAATAATGGAAGAAACGTGAGTGAAGACATCATCAGGTGGAAAGTGGGCCTTGTATTTGTGCAAATGTGTGCTGCTTCAAAAAGAAGAAGGTCCACCACTGCTGATGAAAAACCCGGAAGAACAACAACTGTGGTTAACGACTAACAAAAGAGTGGAAAGACAGATCTTCTATTCCAAAGCTCAGCCCTGTTTGATTGTACTTCTATGTCACGAATAAGAGCATTTTCTAGAATATATAAATATTTTAGCTGAAATCCATGTATTTGAGGCATTGTAAGAATACAAATAATCTAATATTTATTCATGGAAGGTCTCCTATTATTTGCTGTCGGGAATTTTATTATCTTTGTTCTTCATTTCTTATCCCACATTATTGTAAGGCAGAAGTCCACATTCTGGGGAAAAAAGACCCCCCAGACAAAAGGTTATCCCCCAATGCTCTATTCAAGTAAAGTGAGGAGGAAGGAAAGGGATACTGGGACTATTGGCTCAGCTCATAGCAGCACCAATGTGAAAGCCCACTTTTCATGGTCTACTCTTTGTGTATATTGAGTTTGTTGCTTTTACCTTCTTTTATTTAGTTGTTACAAATTCAAGTCATACCAACAAGTCCATAGTGAGTACAAGACAAGATACACGGAGCGATCCCAAGGACAGCTGCTGACTTGTACCCTGAGCTGAAGCACCGCCATCTTCCACGGATTACAGAAGAAAGAAAGCAGCTGTGGTCACGTCAGCCCTTGAGGTCCTGCAGGCTCTAAACCTGATCCCCGCTGTGTCTTTCCCTGCTTCACGCTGTAATTGTAGCATGTGGAGAAAACAATCAATAATTAATATGTGGCCATGATTTGAGCTTTAAATTGCTTTACCGACATAAATCCCTGGTTTGGCTTTCTTTACACATATATTTAACTGACGCACAAACACATTTACACTCAGCGGCCACTTTATTATGTACATTTGTCTGGTATTCTTCAAACTGCCAATCATGTGGCTGAAACTTACAATAAAAATCATGCAGATATAGTGATGGGTTTGAGGTGTTCAACCATTTATTAAAAACAATATATGTGATCTATAGGATAGTAACTGAGGCCCTCCTGAGATTTTCATGTGATGTAAATCCGTTAAGTATTTCTCTCATGAAAAGCGGACAGACATATATAGAGATACAGAGACATTGGATTTTATATATTATATATTAGTAAATCTTCAAAATAATGTGCAGTTAAAGTCTCAACAGCATTCTCAGCATTTCTGGAGCTTAGGAGAGCCAGATAACTATAAGAATCTTCACCAAGCAGCTCTGAAAATGCCTGCTTTGTTTGGGTCTTCATACCTCTGTGAGTCTGACATGAATGTCATGAAATCAAAGTTCAGAACGAGACTGAGAGATGAACATTTAAATGACTCCATAAGAGTGAACCTAAGTGGCTACACTCCACCATACACCTCTCTTGTTGACTCCATGCAGTGCCAGTCATCTGACTAACTGAAAAACACATCAGACATGCAACTGGATATGTGAAGTGAAACAGTGACATGGAACAAAATGACAAATGAATAAGTCATATCTGTGTATTTGGAATTGCATTGCTTTGTTTTGACAGCATTCATATTTTAATTCAATAATGTGAGATACACTAGAAAACGCATACAGACTACAAAATGCACTTGCAGGTGAACTAAATATTTTTTGTGATGTTTTAATGCAGAATGTGAGCTGTGGACACCAACATTTTGTAAACGTTCAGGCAAAACAAGCTCATTCAGTTTGTTTGGGTTGAATTAAGCTATGAGAATAAACGTTAGAAAACATGAGTAGCTCTCGGCTGTTTTCATTTTGTAAAAGTGGCTCTCAGGGGAAAAAAGGTTGGAGACCCCGCTATAAGGTATATACTATGATGTATAAGACCAAAAGACTTCCAGCCACCATGACAAGAGGCTTGTAAAATTATTCAAGTTACAAAATCCATAAATGACAAAAGTTACGTTTGAAAAGTCTGATCACGGCTTTGCTTTGGTTTGTTTGTTTGCTCTAATTGTGTTTAAACCCCTGTGACAAAGGACCAGCAGTAAAGAAATGGCAATGAAAAATGTCCCATCTGGCAGGTCTTTTTCATCATTGATAAGGGCAAAGTCCGCAAAAATACAAACAGATCCCTTACTACTCATTAGCACCATAATTAACACATTTGCCGCCAATCAGAATACAACATTTGTAGAGCCAAGTGTCAAAACTCCACAAACCTATGAATTTTAATCAGCATCCAGGTTCCTGCCGCCTTCTCCCAGAGCGCCTCCTAATTAAATGTGTTGACTCCCCACTCTTTTATGTTGGATCTTCTATTCAGATGGAGCTGCAGTGAAATCCAAAGTGCTATTGGGTAAAGTAAGGGAGGGAAATGATTACAAAAAGGCAAGCAGACCTGCTAGTTTTGTTTAATTCACTGGCCCATCTGTCCTCTCCACCACTGACAACATTTAATATCCGAGAGGCCACCTCTGAAACTGCGATCATGTGAACCTCTTTTGTATTTCATAAAATCTGCTACTTGAAAACAGCATGAGAATATTTTTATAACCAAGATACTTCTGCTGCTACTGAGGAAGAAAAATGAGACTTAGGGGTGACATACTTTTTCAGGGGTAACATAGTTATTGCACATAAAGTGCTTTGGTATGCTTTCCACGTTAAAATATAGCAACTACTGTACCTTAGAAGTAGTATAAAAGGGTTAATAAATGTCAGAAACTTGTTCAAGCTTATCAGGAAAGAAGATAAAGGTCAAATGAACAGTAAAAAGGTTCTGGGTGATGGTTCAAGAAGTTGGCTGACTATCATGTAACCACAGGAACTCAAGAAGTATTGGAAAGTATTCTAAGGACCAAGGGCCTCATGCATAACGTCATGCGTAGAATCTGTGGCACCTCTGCAAGAGAACCACCTCTTTCAACCTTCGCAAACATACGCAGTTTTTAATATCTGGAAAAAATTTGAAATTAACTTGCTTAGAGATCTTTATATAGACAACGTCTTTGCATCCTATGAACAATTACGTTCCAAATTTAACATTCCAGCTACACATTTCTTTCACTATCTTCAAATTAGGAACTTTGTTAAACAGAACCTTCCAGATTTTCCTCATCTCACACCCTCATCCATGCTGGAAAAAATATTGCTCAATCTCAAGGACTTAGACACCATCTCTACAATATATAAAATTATTTTACAGTCCCTCCCTTTCAAAGATCCAAGAGGATACTGGGAAAAAGATCTCTCAATTAATATATCAAAAAAAGGAATGGAAAGTAGCAATGCAGAGAATTCACTCGAGCGCCATATGCACAAAGTATACAATTATACAACTCAAAATTATATATCGAGCACATCTGTCTTGCCTAAAACTCTCCAAAATGTTTCCAGGGCAAGATCCAACCTGCGAACGCTGCAATCTAGTTCCAGCCTCACTGGGTCACATGTTCTGGGCCTGCCCCAAATTAACATCATTCTGGACAAAAATTTTTAATTACCTTTCAGACAGCCTTGGACTCACAATCCCTCCTAACCCATTAACAGCTGTGTTTGGGGTTCCTCCAGATGGGTTTAAGGTGGAGAAAGACAAATAAACTGTGATTGCATTCACTACACTTTTGGCACGCAGACTTATTCTGCTAAACTGGAAGAACCCAAACTCTCCTCTTTTAAGTCAGTGGGAAACCGATGTTTTATACTATTTGAAATTGGAAAAAATCAAATACTCAGTTAGAGGATCCGTACAGATTTTTTTCAAAACATGGCAGGATCTAATCAGTAATATTTTAAAATAAGCTCATAAAGCACAGAGAAGTTATTAATTTAGGTATGTTTGCAGGTCTTAAATTTCAGGCCGTTTGGCTTGCTCTCTCTCTCAGGGGTGGGGATCTATTTGTTCTTAACTCAATTTTTCTTTTTGTAAAAACTTGATTGATTTGTATGGATTGCAATAAGATTAATAAAAAGGAAAAAAAAAAAAAAAAAAGAATTCCCACTATAACATGACATAAGCACAAATGTCGAAATGTGCTTACGCACAGAAAAATCTAGATGCAGGAATCCGTATGTACTTCAACTTCCACGTTCTTCCGTTACATAAATCCCGGTCATCGTGAAAAGTAACGCTCGTACACGCGCCTTCTGTCCCACCCCAGCTCCTCCCAGAATTACGCCTCTATGAATATGCAAATCAATATAAATAGCCCTTAAGCTCAGCCTTCTGTGAAAAGACAACGGGAAAAGCATGGGGGAAAATATAAGAATTTCAGCGAATACCAAGTGAAGGCAAGGAAATACGTACAGTTTGTTGGTTTAAACAGTGGTATAAACAACAAAAGGAAGTTGATCGAGTGACAGAGTGTCGGAGAAACTCGAAAGCTCAAGTCCACAAAGTCGCACAGTGCCCAAAGTAAAAAAGAAGTTGTCACATATCCAGCTCACCGTGAAAAGGTGAGTCGTAGCCCAATGTCTGAGTGTCGCATGAAAGCTTATTAAGGTACAGAGAAAAAAAATAGGCACACAGTGGGGAAAAAAGCAGGAAATGTCAACTTTAATCTTGAAATTTCCATTTTAATCACGTAGTTTATTTTGTCATTAAAGTAGAACATCATAAACTTCATCTTAAAATCGATTAATTTACTAGTTTCTCAAATCCCATTGTAACTAAAGTAACACGTTAAATGCTTTGTTTTGTATTTGATCTTCTGTGTGCTCTATGTGTGTGAATCACTACGTGCTTCTTAAACCGGCTCTCTTCCTCCAACAGGACACAGAATCCATTACATTCGTGATATTACAGGTGTCTGAATAATTAAAATACTGAGATGTATACGTGATATCTTTTTCATGATGATAGGAATGAAAGCATGTTATTAAACATGGGAACACGGTGGCGGTACTGTCTCTTTCAAACGTACTAACCCCCAATTCCTGTCCTTACTTTTCTTTCTCCAAATACCCAATCGCCACACAATCAGCTCTGTAATAGACGTTAAGCTATCTGTAAGCTTACAACAACGATTCTTCAAAACCTTTAAGGAACATTGAAATATCTTTTGTGGCGAGTCGCTGGGGCTGCAACCTGGCCGGGACACCCGGAAGGACCGGGAGGTGGCATGTACGTCCTCCAGGCCACAAGGGGGCAACCGCCCTGGATCAGAGGAGGACCATGGGAGAAGAACAAGGAGGCTTATGCCTATTGGAACCTGTGGCCACAGCCAGGGGGCGCCTCGAGTCTCAGAGGGCCCGGGACTGATGTACTTCCACCACACCTGGGAAGATGGAGGAGGATCCCTCCAGGGACGCCCGGAGTGCTTCCGAATGCTCTTCCGCCACACCAGGAAGTGACATGGAAGGGAGCACATCTGGGTGAGAATGAAAGGGCCCGCCTTCCTACAGTCTGGGAGCTCGAGTTGGGAGTGCGAGCAGGACAAGGCTCCCGTGGAGTGAGGAAAGGTGGTCCAAGGGACAGAGTGAAAGAAACCTGGAGGAGTGGTGATTGGTGTGTGAGGAGCACAGTGTGTTGTGCGGGACTGTGTTTTGATCGAGGAGAAAATAAACTAGCTTTTTACAAAGATGCGGTGTCTGTCTGATGGTGTTCGGGCATGTCTCACACTTCGTAGTACATGTTTAATTATTCTATCCATCTATCCTTCCAGCATACAGCAATCAATCAGGATCAATCTGTGAACTAGCTAGCGCTGCGGCACAGTGTCCTCACATGTTTAATTATTAACAATACAGATTATTTAGATGAAGTTAGTTTTATCTGTACAATATAATCAACATATTTTGCTGCATTTTATCTTAAAAATGATATCGTCATCATATGTAAATACGCGCTTTATAAAGTGGCGCAGGTTGTGCAATATTATAACTGAAGTGCAAGTTTACAGTGAGGTGATTGTACTTATAAGTACAAACAGTTCTACAAGGAGCACTTGATGGACTGATTGACTGTTTAAAGTTCTTGGGATGAAACTGTTTCTGAACCGCGAGGTCCATACAGGAAAGACTGAAGCATTTTGCTGTGGCTGAGGCAGCGTGGGCTTGATGCTGTATACCGATAATTCTCTTTCTGATCAGCTGTTGCTGTGATTCATCACTCAGATACAGTGATATAAATACTCCGAGTGGTGCAGTGAGAGTAGTATGGAAAAAGATGATCCGCTATGGCAACCCTTAAAGGGAGCAGCTGAAAGAAGGAAAAGAAGGTGCAGTGAGAGTAACAACGCTAAAGCAGTTATGGTATTTGGAATACTATGGCTATTCCCTTGTCCATTAGATTGTTTGTATTGTTACAGGTTAATTACAATCAGATGCATTACACTAATAAACAATATGCAGTTAGTTTCAGTGTACAGTGGAACTTCGGTTCACAACCATAATTCGTTTCAAAACTCTGGTCGTAAACCGATTTGGTCGTAAACCGAAGCAATTTCCACCATAGGATTGTATGTAAATACAATTAATCCGTTCCAGACCGTACGAACTGTATGTAAATATATATCTTTTTTAGTTTTTAAGTACAAATGTAGTTAATTATACCATAGAATGCACAGCGTAATAGTAAACTAAATGTAAAAACATTGAATAACACTGAGAAAACTTTGAACAACAGAGAAAACTAACACTGCAATAGTTCGCGCTATAGTGCTAGAAACTGCACGCTAAAAACTTTTTTTAATGAGTTTTAAGCACAGGGCAAAAATGAACATTTGAAAAATCCATAATATAATAAACCACCAAGAAAATGCACGCTACGAACCGATCGCTGTAAACAGAACTGAAAACAAAAACAAGCCTTTTCTACCTTATGCGTCCAGCCCTCCCTCTCTCGCTCGCTCTCTCTCTCATTCGTGTGTGCGTGTGTCTCTTTCGCGAGCCTGGAGCACCTGTATGTGTCTCTGTCTCGTGTGTGTGTGTGTGTGTGTGTGTGCCTCTCTCTCACGTGCCTCTGTGTGTGTGTGTGTGTGTGTGTCGCGCTCTCTCTCTCTTGCTCGCTCGCTCGCAGCACAGGGAGAGACTGAACATGTACAAACTGAAACGGAAACTGGCTTGTTCATATACCGAGTGTGCGGTCGTGAACCGAGGCAAAAGTTTGGCAAACTTTTTGGTCGTAAACCGATTTGTACGTGTACCGAGATGTTCGTGAACTGAGGTTCCACTGTATTTATAAAGCCGCGTCAGGAATGTGCATCTAAGACAGAAAGAGTAACCGCACAGGAACAGTAGCACTGCTTTGACGCTGGGTGCCGCCAGTCTGCAAAACCGAGCGGAGAACTTGCGTACGACAGGGTATGAGGTACTGTGGAAAAGTGTGTGGTTTTACGGCAAATGTAGGTTTTATACATCGCGATTTGAATGTGGAAACGTTCTTACACAACATTTCTGTGTGTACGCACCGTTTATACATGAGGCCCCAGGACTGTAGAGAAATTAGAGATTTATTTTGGAGCATGTAAGCTGGCCAAACTCCCTGCTGAAACATCTCATATCTTTTAACCAATCAGAGTTAACATCAGGATTAATACGGCACTGTTATGCAAATTCAATTCTCTATAAGAATGACTCTCAGTATCTGTTCTGTGACCATTTGCTGACAGCACTGTCCCTTAGTAGATGGCTTTAACAGGATGCTCCATTTTCAGCAAAGAGAAATAAATGAAGCAATGAGCAAGTGTCCTTCTGCCTGATTCCTGACTCAAAGAGGTCCTAATGGAGGACAAGATTTCTTTCTTTATTACATTTCCTACTTATACAACTAAGAAGCTCTGGTGACATTTGAGCTTCTACATCTGTTGATCTGAGGGTAATTTTCAGAGTTTTATGCAAAGAGGTATCAAGCTCACAATTTTTTTTTTCATTAAGAAATTTTATTGCCTTCAATATCTATCATTCATCAATAAAATGGTTAAAACCCCTCTACCTCTGGGGCAGTTTACACGGAGGCAGGTGTTCACCTGTCTTGTCTAGTCAAGGACTGCAATGGCGAATGTTTTGAATACTAGTGTAAAAAATGCTGAAATTAAATGCCATTTTTAAAATGAAATCTATGTCTGTCCACACTAGTGTTATCAATTCGTTTATGAACTTATCTCCACTCACTGTAATCCAACCAAAAATGAGAATGACCAGGAGATGTCAAGGAGAAACAAACTGTAGTTGCCTTTACTTCACTATTGGCACGTAGACTTAACTTACTCAACTGGAAGAATCCTAACTCTCCGATTCTAAGTCAGAGGGTAACCGAGTGTCACACACGTGCGAGTAGGAGGCAGCTGAAGGGCCTGAGCAACTGTAATAAAACATCGGACCAGGGGACAACGGAGTGCGCTGACTGTCTTTCTCAGTTTCCTACAGGCCTTTCCCAGGAAATCCTGCAAGGTTCCGGCACCTCAGAAGACATCACTTCTGGTGCCTACCCCTTTGCTGATGTCACATCCAGTCCAGAAGACATCACTTCCGATTCTGGCCCTTTTGATGACGTCACTTCCTTTACGGGCCTTTAAAGCCTCCATCTTTGTCTGTAATGATCAGTTCTGTTTTGGACTCTGTTCTATGCACATCATGCTTCAAAAATTCACCTTTTGGAGCCGGGAAAACAATATACGGGTGGCCGCCTCTTTATGATGTCTGTGTTGCTTTATTATCACATGATGTTATATATTATTTGAAACTGGAAAAAATCTAATTTGCACTTAGAGAATCTGTGCAGAACTTTTTCAAAACCTGGCAGGATCTGATCAATACTTTAATTTAATCTGATCAATACTGTACTTTCTCCATTCCTGTTCAGCCACGTGCAAAACCTCACTGACGACACTGCTATCGTGGGCTGCATTAGGAGTGGGCAGGTGGAGGAGTATAGGAACCTAATCAACTTTGTTAAACGGTGCGACTCAAACCACTTACACCTGAACACCAGCAAAACCAAGGAGCTGGTGGTGGATTTTAGGAGACCCAGGTCCCTCCTGGACCCCGTGATTATCAGAGGCAACTGTGTGCAGAGGGTGCAGACATATAAAATACCTGGGAGTGCAGCTGGATGATAAATTGGACTGGACTGCGGATACTGATGATCTGTGCAAGAGAGGTCAGAGCCGACTATACTTCCTTAGAAGGCTGGCATCCTTCAACATCTGCAATAAGATGCTGCAGATGTTCTATCAGACGGTTGTGGTGAGTGCTCTCTTCTACGCGGTGGTGTGCTGGGGAGGCAGCATAAGGAAGAGGATTGCCTCATGGCTGGACAAACTGGTGAGGAAGGCAGGCTCTATTGTAGACACGGAGCTGGACAGTTTGACATTTGTGGCAGAGCGACGGGCGCTGAGCAGGCTCCTGTCAATCATGGAGAATCCATTGCATCTACTGAACAGGATCATCTCCATACAGAGGAGCAGCTTCAGCGACAGACTGCTGTCAGCGTCCTGCTCCACTGACAGACTGAGGAGACCCCTCACTATGCGACTCTTCAGTTCCACCCGGGGTCTGGGGGGTAAACGTTAACATTATATAAAGTTATTGTCTGTTTTTACCTGCATTTTTATTACTCTTTAATTTAATATTGTTCTTTATCAGTATGCTGCTGCTGGAGTATGTGAATTTCCCCTTGGGATTAATAAAGTATCTATCTATCGCTATCTATCTAATAACATTTTAGAATAAGCATTTAAATTGAGGAAGCAGGTTCTCTCCCCTCTTCTTATTCTGTTTATCTTTATTAATTTATCTATTTACTTGTTTGTACTTGCTTAAGGTTTTACTCTGCTGGCCCAGCTCTCTTTCTCAGGGGTGAGGGGTGATTTGTTTCAAACCTTATTTTTTGTAAAACTTGAGTTGTTTGTATGGAATGTTATTTGATTTTAATAAAGTCAATAAAAAAGAATAATGCACATGAGATACATGTCCATCTGCAACATGGCAACGCTGCCGGTTATGTGATTTATCACAAAACTGTAGCAAATGGTAAATTACTTGCATTTTGTACACGTATGCAGCATTCGAAGTGTACAAACTGGTCAAAATGCAATTTAGATGCATACAAGTAAGGAACACAACAAGCGCCACGGAAATCAATGTCTGCTATGTTGGAATACGCTCTTCTTCTGTGAAGGATGACCAATCAGGGAATGAGACAACGTAGTAAGTACAAAGCGATCAGAGCGTGATGAGAGTCCACACTGGGACACTGAGCTGATGGAGAGCACTCTTAAGAGTATCCATTTTAAGTGGTTGAAAATGCTGGGATTGTGCAAATGAAAGGTGAAAATGGAGATCGATGCTTGACAGTGTAGTGTTGTGTGGATGTGGGCCTCCCAGACAGTCAGCCAAGTCATGTTGTTACCAGCGTCCTCCTTGGTTGTTGTAGCCCACATCCTGATTAAGTCACATTTTTGCCCGTAGACAAGCACACATAAATGTCGATTTTGCACTTGATTCTTTAACCTGGTCTTGGACGTGCTGATAATCTCCTCTTGCTCGGAATTCACTTCTTAATTCTCGGTCTCTTTTGAGAATGACTTCTACAGCACTTTATTTTATGTTATTGTGTCATTCAGTCACCCATCATTAATGCCTATCCTGAATGGCTTCCTGTCCACCTGATTGTGCCCACATCAATGCTCCGAATGTGCGCACACACAGGCAGAGCCGGCAATAAAATCTTTACAGAACCCGATGTTTTCCACGTCTCTTTTGTTATTTCTCACAGACCACATCAGTACTGAGCCAGAGAAAGAGAAAAAGATCTTTATGAGAACTCAACAGATTAATTTAACATGAGGCAAACTTTGGAGTGAAAATATTTCTTTGTCCATGTAATTGCTTGCAGCCATTCTCCTGTGCAAACAGCGACAGATTACAGGATTTGTTGTATGCAAATTGCTGCATAAAATGCTTTAGTAGGCCCATTCAGCTCTGGAATCCTGGAAATGATTTTTTCATATTTTAATAGGAAATTAGATTAGAAATATTCTCAGTCAAGAGGAAAAATGAAAGAATTAATTCCACATGAAAAGCAGCCCTCAACAGTCCAGAATGAGCCTGAGAGAAAAGCTGTGAAATTAGGAGGGGTTCGCATTTAACTGCCTGTCACCAGGAGTACCGCTTCACAAATGTGATCTGCCTGTCCGTCCGTCCGTCCGGACATTACTGAGCCCACCCAATGCAGTTCAGGGGTCCACTAGGTAGAACAATCTCTGGAAGGGGGCTCCAGTCTATCACAGGGCTCCCTCGGTCATAGACTCACCAGACAATCTAACATACGTCTCCAGAGATTATTATTATTAATTATTTGGCTGACGCCTTTATCCAAGGAGACTTCCAACACTTGAGATACAATTGGTTCCATTTCATTTGTTTTTTTATTTCCTATGGGACCACAGACAGGTGAAGTGAGTGCTTGTGATCACACAGTGCCAGCAGTAGGATTTGAACAAACCTCACGATTTGTTCCCCAACTTGGAGGGAGAACTTGGGGGCTGCTGGCAGGATTGGCACTCCAGCCACTGTAAGAAAAACCTCACGCTATTCCATTCCATTTGAACTCGTTCGGTGCTGAGGTGTCACCAGTTGCACGGCGGTGCTAGTGGTCCTAATTTAGCTTGTCGTATGGTGGGTGTGTCAACACGCTGTAACAGTGCATGCTGCCAACCTCTCTCTCTGACCTCGGGGTTTGAAGTCCATGCCTTAACTAGTACACCACACAGGATTTGAAAGCTCCATACAGACAACGGGATTTGTACCCAGGATGTTGGATCTTTGAGGCACCAGTGACAACGTCTTTGCCCCTGCATTAAGTTGCAGTTTTCACCTTGGGAGATTTACATACAAAACTACTTTATTAAAAAATACAATGTCGCAGGCGGGGCGGCACGGTGGCACAGTGGGTTTGATTCCCGGGTCCTCTCTGTGTGGAGTTTGCATATTCTCCCCATGTCTGCGTGGGTTTCCTCCCAGAGTCCAATGCACAGTTAGGTGCATTGGCGATCCTAAATTGTCCCTAATGTGTGCTTGGTGTGTTTGTGTGTGTGCTTTGTGGTGGGCTGGCACCCTGCCCGGGGTTTGTTTCCTGCCTTGCACCCTGTGTTGGCTGGGATTGGCTCCAGCAGACCCCCGGTGACCCTGTAGTTAGGATATAGCGGGTTGGATAATGGATGGATGGATGGATAGATGTTGCAGGGTGATACCAAAGTGGCCAATGAAATGATGTACTAGTAAATGAAGTAGGCATTTTTTAAATCGTCTGAGGGTCACTCAGTTACAAAACTATCAAAACTCAAAATACCCAGGAGTGATGGTTCAACATGTCCTTCCTTATTCATAACATAAACTCCTCTTCTATTGACTTGTGTTTTCATTTTCGGTGCACAGCTGCTTCTCTTGGTTATTAAACTCTATCAATAACAAATGAAGGAAACGAAACAAATGTAAAATGTGCAATATGCAAAAGTCCATTCCAGTTGAAAACTGTCATTTTATTAGGTGGCGCATCTCCAAAGCTCTGCGTTCAAACCATAGTTCGTGCAAAGTTCACTCTCTGCGTGGCTCTGCCTTCAGCATCCCTACACTGTGAACGCAGCCATGCAGGGTTAGTTTATGTCCTGAAGTACTGTATATACTCACATATAGTACAGACCAAAAGTTTGGACACACCTCCTCATTCAATGTGTTTTCTTTATTTTCATGACCATTTACAGCACTCCATCACTCTCCTTCTTGGTCAAATAGCCCTTACACAGCCTGGAGGTGTGTTTGGGGTCATTGTCCTGTTGAAAAATAAATGATCGTCCAACTAACCTGACTTCTGCACAACACAACTGCTGGTCCCAACCCCATTGATAAAGCAAGAAATTCCACTAAATAACCCTGATAAGGCACACCTGTGAAGTGAAAACCATTTCAGGTGACTACCTGTTGAAGCTCATCGAGAGAATGCCAAGAGTGTGCAAAGCAGTAATCAGAGCAAAGGGTGGCTATTTTGAAGAAACTAGAATATAAAACATGTTTTCAGTTATTTCACCTTTTTTTGTTAAGTACATAACTCCACATGTGTTCATTCATAGTTTTGATGCCTTCAGTCATGAAAATAAAGAAAACACATTGAATGAGGAGGTGTGTCCAAACTTTTGGCCTGTACTGTATAAGTCGGGTCTTGAAACCCGAAAAATCGATTCTAAAATCAGATCACGAATTATACACCTGTTCAAAAATGCGATACTTAATTTTTTTTGTTTTTTACATCTTCTTGCTTCCTCCAGTCTCCCATCAGTTTGTCAGATGCAACGAATTTTGTTGCAGCAGCGCAGTTACCAATTTTTAGTTTAAAACATTTAATTTAAAACCAGCTCCATATTTTCTTCTGATCGAACGCTCCATTGTAGATAAGAGATGCTCTTACAATAAAGGTGTATGAGGGTGTGAGATACAAAACACACAAATCAGTGCAAACGTCGCTTCGGAATAGTTCGGGTATTACCGTGTGTCACGCAGGCACAATACATAGAAAAAAAAGGCAGTGTGCCCCGTGGTTACTCTCTCAGGTGGGCGTTAGCATATCATAATCTCTTGGATCAATAGCGTGAGTTTTCCGCATTCGACTTATATGACCAACATTATAAAATACCAGAAATTATACAGTTAAATCAAGTCCCGACTTATCCACGAGTATATATGGTAGAATAAGCAGCTTTGGAAAAGGACATTATTAAATATTGGATGTCTCTCTTAGTCATTTATATTAATTATTGAACAGTTTAAATGCAGGCAGGCTGAGGGTCACACTTTGTACTGGCCACGCTGGGGTTTACTGTCCGACGCTCGAGCCACCACATCACACTGAGGGGACATACAGGGACGCAGTTCACTGTGCTATGTGGACATGACAAGAAATGTGACTTGCCTTGACTACTGCAACGGAGTGAATCCTTAGAGGATGCTTTTTAAAATATCCAATAATGGAACTTTAAATTAAAAATGAGAGGGGGTTACTAAAATAGATGAAGAACATGCCAGACTACCAAGCGAGACTCTACATAGGAGAAGGCAGGCTCTACATTCGGAATTAAACCTTTTGACAACTAAAGAAACTGAACAACTAATTTACAAATCCAGACATCATTACTATGAACATGGGGAGAAAGCTAATAAGCTTTTAGCTCAACAAATTCACAAGCAAGAAGTGCGCAACGCAATCTCGGTAATCACTAGCACGAACGGAGATAAAATCGTTGAACACCAAAATATAATGCACACTTTCAGAGACTACTATAAATCCCTATATACTACTGAGTTTAAGGAAGACAATACACAATCTAATGCATTTCTGGATACATTACAGATACCACAAATAGACGCTTTTAGTGCGGAGGAACTTGATAAACCTCTGACGTTATCAGAATTACTAGATGCTATAAAATCACTCCAAGGCGGGAAAGCAGCAGGCCCTGATGGTTACCCTGCAGAATTTTACAAGAAATTCTCCGCTCAGCTAGCTCCCCTCTTATTAGCAACATTTACAGAAGCCAGAGATAACCAATCTCTTCCACAAACCTTTCACCAAGCACTAATCACTGTCTTTCCAAAACAAAATAAGGACTTATTACAATGTGCATATTACAGACCAATTTCACTTCTGAATAATGACGTTAAAATACTCTCTAAAATCTTAGCCAGAAGGATGGAGAAAGTGCTCCCCTCGGTAATATCACAAGACCAAACTGGATTTATTAGGGGCCGGCACTTATCTTCCAATCTTCAACACCTGTTTAATGTAATATACTCACCAACTAAATCAAATACCCCAGAAATATTATTATCATTGGATGCAGAAAAAGCATTCGCCATGATTGAATGGAAATACCTTTTTACTATATTGGAGAAGTTTGGGTTTGGCCCAAACATCTGTGCATGGATTAAATTACTGTATACTAACCCAGAAGCTTCAGTTTGCATCAACAACATTTGTTCAGACTACTTTAAACTAGAACGTGGCACTAGACAAGGATGCCCCTTGTCACCGCTGCTGTTTGCGATTGCCATTGAACCACTGGCAATACATTGTCGAAATACTGATCAGATAAAGGGGATTAGCAGAGAAGGACTGGAACAGAAAATCTCATTATATTTTTTCAAAACATGGCAGGATCTAATCAGTAATATTTTAAAATAAGTTCATAAGGCACAGAGAATTTATTAATTTAGGTATGTTTATAAGCCTTAAATTTAACGCCGTTTGGCTTGCTCTCTCTCTCTCAGGGGTGGGGATCAATCTGTTCTTAATTTTTCTCTTTGTAAAAACTTGATTGCTTTGTATGGATTGTAATAAAATTAATAAAAAATAAATTAAAAAAAATGAGAGGGGGTGTTCATAATGATAGATTTTGATTTTTCTATAGCTGTTTGCTGAACTTTCATAAAAGTAATAAACTCAAACACTTATTATAGAAAATCATCACATTCAGGTAAATTACAAGCAAATATTCATCTTCTGTGCCTGTACATTACCTCGTGTGGCACTGGCATTAGTAGTGACAACCGAAACAATTCACATGAAACTGCATTTGCAGCGTGTTGCATTTCAGACAGGGCTCCTCTCTGGCTGGGGGTTCAAATCCTTGTTTTAGCTTTTTTTTAGTTATTTATTTATGCTAATGTTATGTGCCTTGTGGGTGGTTCTCCAAGAGGTGGGGTCACCTGCCAATCACTCAGCCGGATAAAGGTACAGGATTCCCACAGTTCCTGTTAAGAGAACTGGTCTTGCTATATGGTTGCAAGACATGGACGCTATCCAGTGACCTGAGATGAAGACTGGACTCCTTTGAGTGGTTGCTCATGGAGTCCCGAATGATGCGCATTACCTGAATTGTGAGGGAGCGTCAGTTACAGCACTATGGCCATGTGGCACGATTCCCCGAGGGTGACCTGGCTCGCAGGATCCTCATTGTTGAGGAAACAAGTTGCTGGACCAGGCCAAGGGAATGGCCACGTAACACCTGGCTGCAGCAGATAGAGGGTCATTTCTGGAGGGTGGGACTGGACCATGTGGCTGCCTGGGGGGTTGCCAAACACGATCTCGAGGTGTTTCGTCGTGTTGGGGGTTGCAGCAACATGCTATACCAGTGCATGCTCCCCACCCTGACCTGACAAGCCACAGGAATAGCTCAATAGAATAGCACTATAAAGAAGAAGAATCCCTTAATAAAGCAAATGGCAACCACATAAAGAGGACTTGATATGAAAGAATCCCGTCAGATGAGTCGTTGGGACCACTCAGCTATTAACTAAGCAAACAAGACTGACGAACTGAATTGTCTCCTCTGTTTTGTCAAATTTCTTGAGTTCTTATTTCCATTTGTGCACTTCTTCCCTGGACTCCTCCCTCTCTCCTTCTTAAATTTTTGCCCCTTTATTTATTAATGTGCTATGAAGCCAAAAGAAGCAGGAGTTAGTAACGCAATGGAGTCTTCAGCTGCTGCAGCATTGAGGACCGCAGTCACCTGAGGGAACCACAAAGGACCTTGGTATGCTCAGAGTAGGTCCTCAGAAAATATTAAAAGTTTTACTCGTTAGCTTTTGGAATGTTTGATAATCATTAATGTAGTAGTTTGGTATTAGCGATTTAAGAGTTAGGCTTTAACAGTTTAATATCCAGATTTCTTTCATTTTGTTTTCAGGGTTTTGATTCTGGCCTATGACTTTGGGAACTGCCATTTGAGATTGGACAATTTCTTAGATTGTCTGTTAGTTTCTATTAAGTTTCTATTTTTGCTCCTTCAATTCAGTTAAATGCATGCTTTTGCTCTCCATGATAGCATCTTGCAGCATTTATTGAATCAATTTTTGTTGAAGTACAGTAAATCACATTTAAATATTTATTCCTGGTTTTGGCCCTCCCAAGTTGCAGCTCAAGCTGTAAAAAGAGGTGAGGGCGAGAGGAGCCCCACTTGAGGTGAGGGCGGTGTGGAGCAGACTGACACGTTCCAGAGGAGCCGACGGCATCCATAATGAGGTCTGCAGACTCCCTTTTGAAAAAGAGGGCCATTCAGAGCTCATCAACAAAGAGAAATGTTACAGGAAATGGGCTGAAAAGTTCAACAAATTCATGAAATACAGACCCAGTATTTGAAAACCATAAAAGTGTATCCTCGTAAAAAAAAACGGTTCTGTGTTTGCAGCAAGGCCTTCATCTGGGCAGAACAGCTGTTTCGAGGCAGAGGCCTGTGTTTGGTATTCAGGCGGCAGAGCAGGTTGGTTTCTAATTAATTAAAGGGAATGATTGAAGGGAGAGGGATTTTACAGTGCTGGCTGCAGCTCCTTGTCAATCAGCTTGATTTTACAATATGAACTCCTGCTCATTGTGTAATGCAAGCAAATCTTAAGGGCATAGCAACGGAATGAGGAGCCCACTGGAATAACAATGGCTGTCCTTTTTACTGCATCCACTAAAGTTAATGGGAATAAATGAAAAGGTTCGACGTTGATAAGAATGATACAAGTAAGTAGATAAATAAATAACCACTTGGATTCAACCACAGGCTTTTGGTCACTGTTGTTCTTGTTGTTTTTCTTGCCCAGAAGAAAGCAGCAGGTTACCATTAGAAGAGAAAAATGGAGAGCTATAAGGTGCTCGTCCAGACGGGACTCAGACACCCCACTGGAGGAACGGGGTGGGATTTTTAACGCCGGCAAAAGTCCAGCTCCCTACCGAGCGTTCACCATTCTCAAAGAAAACAGCTTGATTTCTCACAGAAGCTCAAGAACAAAGTGTTGCGTAGGTGGAGCATCGCGTCTTCCATGGATGATAAAATTGGAGAGCTGTCTAGATTGGGATACACCACAGTGCAAGTGGGGATAAAATGGAGAGCCTGCAATAAGAACTGAAATGAAGGTCTTCACAAAGCTGAACACCACGGCCAGACATCAGAAAAACAATGTCACATAAAGATGTTTTGTACAGCACAATGGCCACTGATTTAGTGAAGCACAAGCTTTAGCGCCGTACAAGTGTGACACACAGAACAGGGGGGTTTAGGCTGGTGGTCTGCAGCAGCCCCGCGGAGGTTAATCTCCTTTAAAAAATGAAGGCAGATTTTAAAGATTGCCTTTAAATGGTCTCACATAGCATTCTCATAAGTGTAACTCGAAAAATTCTTCAATTGTTACTTTGTTTGCAATCCTCCATCAATGTAGTCATTGACTAGAGCTGCAGGCTCACAAGCTGTGAGATACATGAGGGGCGCACACACTACAAAAACTGGGCGAAAGTGGTCCTAAAAGAAGATATCAGCTGAACCCGCGGTCCAGTGCTCGGCTCCACTGCTCCGCTCTGTCCCACAATGCTCCTCTTCACGCCCTTCTCACCCAGCCCACCTCGTCTCCCTCCTCCATGTGCACCATCCACGCCAGTTTAACCAGAGCTGCAAATATTTAGAAAACTTTCATCCCACCTTCAAAAATAAACACAGGGACAGGGATTAACGATAGACACTTGGAATAAGCTGCCAAGTAGTGTGGTAGACAGTAAGACGTTAGGAACTTTCAAAACTCGACTTGATGTTTTCTTGGAAGAAATAAGTGGATAGGACTGACGAGCTTTGTTGGGCTGAATGGCCTCTTCTCGTCTAGAGTGTTCTAATGTTCTAACTGTCACACACGTGCGATTAGGAGGTGAGTGAACTATCGAGAGATATGGAGTGGTCACGTGGTACTTACACGAATCTCTTCTCTCCACAGAAAACCAGAAGGAATTTAATTACCTCCACTTCTGGGTATACAAAATGGCCGACGCAACGTCACTTCCGGCCATTACCAATGACATCACTTCCAGCTCATCCTAATGGCGTTGGTTCCGGTTCCTGTCTGATGTCACTTCATGCCAACCATAATCCTTACTGTATAAAACCACCATTTTCATCTCAGTAAATTGTCAAATGTACCTTTGCAATCAAAGACTTTTGATCTCTTTTTTCTTATATATTGTCCGAGGGCAATATACGGGGACGGTCCCCAAACCTTTATATTTGTCACAACTTATTTTTTCAAGGGAAAACCTCACATAACCTAGAAGTGGAACTGTGTGGGCCAGAAGCAGACTTCACTCAGCCTTCACCTTTGACCTGAACTGGTATGTAACTGGAGATTACTTCTTTTCGATCCAAATTCCTACATAACTTTATAATTACAGTTATGTAATAAAATGTTTGCAAATATATAGAAATTTTAGGCTTTTTATTTTTTTTACTCCATATCAAATCACACTACTGTTCTTACATTAAAATTCTGTAATCGTTTGCTAATACCCCATAATGCAATATTCGTGATGGCGGATAGAAGCAACATTACCTTTAGTTGTTTGTGCTAGATAAGAGTCCGGTACGTAACAAAGTAAGACTGAACAAATTGTGGTATTTTGAAACATTCAATTCCTGGAGGACGTAAGCCAAAAACACAAAACAAGGTTGAGAAGCCCAAGCCTAGCGATATCACCCAGCGCCTGATCATGTGTGTCAGGGGTCTGCTGTTATCCAACACCATGCTGGGTGAATACCGTCAGCGGTAACCGAGAACCCAACATCAGGCTGTTCTCTGCAGCATTGGGTTTATATTAGCAGGGGCTGTGACCAATGGAGGGGGGGGGTTAGTGGGGCTCAGCTTAAAGGTTTGACAACCCCTGCTGTAACAAACCATCATCAACCTCCACTCTAGCAAATGCACACTGGGCAACTGCCTTACTATTATATCACACTGGAAATCTACAGTGTAGCCGTGGTGCAGAATACGGGGGTCCCCTAATTAAGCCTGTGGATGCCGTGACGCACAAGCACTTGGGGGACATCTTCAAGGCTCTGAAAAGGTAGGCAATACCACTCCGAGCAGATAGGGGTGCTATCATGAACATCATCTCCTTTATCAATCCGGGTTCAGAGGCTCGCTGGCCAGATGACGAGTGACCACATAACTGCTTCCATTAATAAAGCCCCACTTCTTGTAAAGATCAAGAAGCCACCAGAAGTGGACATTCATTGAGGGCTTCTTTGATGGCACCATGTTGTACTTTTGAACCTGAGTGCCTTTTCTTTTGCTTTTTACCAAGCAGCCTTATGAAATTGGGTTCTGGGCTGGTTCCTCTGCCCTTTGTTATTTGACATGTCTGGTTTGTCTGACAACCTGGAAATCAAAATTGTGGGGGGACCTGAAAATAAAGTTTACAGACATCTTATAGTGTCCATCCATCCATCCATTATCCAACTCGCTATATCCTAACTACAGGATCACGGGGGGTCTGCTGGAGCCAATCCCAGCCATCACAGGGCGCAAGGCAGGAAAGAAACCCCGGGCAGGGTGCCAGCCCACCGCAGATGTTATAGTGTGATAAATGATTCAATGTCCATTACTGGGTTGGCGAGAATATGAACATTGTAGCAGAAAGCTCTTTACAGGATGGACACGGTGAGCACATTTCACAGCGTGGAGACTTTCATGGGAAACAAATAAACTGGAGGCGGGCCTAACGCCAGTGTGGGGCATCACCTCAGTGGTGAGGAAGAGTGTGATGGCTTCTGCTGATACTGGAATTCCGACAGTGTTCAGGCTGAAAACAGCATAAGCATAGCAGCGTCTTGTTCCCATATTTATTCCCAAATATTTGATGTTTTCTTGTGCTTCCTGCTGAGCACTCACTAGTTGTCAACTCCTAAACTCGTCTCTGCGACTTAAGATAAATTAAACCTGTCTGGTGGGAAGTTGCAGACTGCTATGACTAACGTCTCTGGAAATGTCACAGTACATGACAGGCGGTCACAGGAGTGCACAGTGACTGTACTTAAGATTATGGAAAATGAAGGTTATAACTGGAAATCGATGGAAAAGTTGATAAGCGTGATGCCGTTTCTAAACACTGCACTGGGTGTCACCCAGTAACTCTAATGGTGTCTTCATACTGGCAGGTTGTGGACAGCAATGAGTCCCCTTATTCTAAAATGCTACACAAGTGTTTTAACACACGTGTGCTTATCATGGCGCCGGGGAGTGGTGATGAGTTTTATGTTGGATCTCCTTTTATTCTGGACACGTGATGATGCTGCTACGTCTACTGCAGGGGACGTGCCTGACATGTTCAGCCTGACCCTTCCTCCATACACTTACTTATACACGCTGTACTTTGTGTTGCTCAGAGAAGCAATGCTTCGTCTTTTTTGTTTCACTACCCACAATCCAGCAAGTTAAGTTACACTGCAGCTCCCGTCCTCTCTGCTGGCAACTGGTGTCAATTTAATCCTGTTGACCTTCGCCCCTTCATTTTCAACCCCCCAATTTACATTTTACATAACAGTCAGGACAGGACGGCTTGCAGCTGCAGTCACTTGTAGTGTTACATTGACATGGCAGGCCTCCCAAAGTCACAGGAAAAACCGAGCTGACTCTGGGCCTCCAGCTGGCCAGGACAGAACACAATAAGGATATTTGCTTTCCTTTGTTTAATGAACAACGGAATGAACAAATTGGATTATCTCAATGTTTATTTTATCTTACACAAACATCTCAGCAAAATGGCAAAAGTTGAACAAGTTTTTGATTTGTGAGAAACGCTTGAGAGCACTGAAAGCCTGCAAACAAATGATCTTCATGTCATAAGAAATCTTAATTTACAACAGCTTCTCAATCATCAGACTTCAAATACGATTCGGAGTCCTGCCACGTGCAAAAGTTTGCTGACGACACTGCTATTGTGGGCTGCATCGGGAGTGGGCAGGAGGAGGAGTACAGGAACCTAATCAAGGACTTTGTTAAACGGTGCGACTCAAACCACTTACACCTTAACACCAGCAAGACCAAGGAGCTGGTGGTGGATTTTAGGAGGCCCAGGCCCCTCATGGACCCCGTGATCATCAGAGGTGACTGTGTGCAGAGGGTACAGACCTATAAATAATACCTGGGAGTGCAGCTGGATGACAAATTGGACTGGACTGCCAATACTGATGCTCTGTGTAAGAAAGGTTGGAGCCGACTATACTTTCTTAGAAGGCTGGCATCCTTCAACATCTGCAATAAGATGCTGCAGATGTTCTACCAGACGGTTGTGGTGAGTGCCCTCTTCTACACGGTGGTGTGCTGGGGAGGCAGAATAAAGAAGGATGCCTCACGCCTGGACAAACTGGTTGAGGAAGGCAGGCTCTATTGTAGGAATGAAGCTGGACAGTTTGACATCTGTGGCAGAGCAACGGGCGCTGAGCAGACTCCTGTCAATCATGGAGAATCCACTGAACAGGATCATCTCCAGACAGAGGGCAGCTTTAGTAACAGACTGCTGTCACCGTCCTGCTCCACTGACAGACTGAGGAGATTGTTCCACCCCACACTATGTGACTCTTCAATTCCACCCGGGGGGGTAAACGTTAACATTATTCAAAGTTGTCTGTTTTTACATGCATTCTTATTACTCTTTAATTTAATATTGTTTTTTGTATCAGTATACTGCTGCTGGAGTATGTGAATTTTCCCTTGGGGATTAATAAAGTATCTATCTATCAGTTAAACAAAAGACAGTAAAACTTATCAGTAATATTCTGTCATTTTTAAGGCTGCTGATTGGAGATGCAATGTTCAGGGTTTGAATTCCACACTTGGGGCCTCATGTATAAAACCTTGATTCGATTTCATCCTGAAATTCCATAGAAAAAAAAAATTATATATATATGCCTTGCCAAGTTCCTTTTTAAATCTCAAATCAACTTTAAACTATGCACTCCTGCACACGCTTTTAGCCCCTCCCTGTTACCGCCCACTGGTAACCATGTATGGCTTAAGAAACACCTCTTTGAATATTCATGAACTCATTACCATACACATTTGGACATGTTCCTGAGTGACATTTTTAGTACAAACCTTCAGTGAATGTGAACTTGAGGTGTTACTGACTGAAGTGGGGAACTGCAAACGCTCTCTTTGCTTTTCTCTCTGTGGGAATCACAAAAAAGAAAAACAAAAAACAGTGAAAGCATCAGAGTGGAGAGATATACTAATATGTGCCATCAAGCAGTGCTGCTATTCGACACAGACTGTATGCGCAGGACTGTGAGATTAACAACATTCTTATTGAACTTGCAAAAAACGAAGATAAAAACATTTTCCATGTAAATGTGACAATACATACAAGTCAACTTGCAAATGGATTTGATTGACCATCGCATTGATGCCCTGAGGGACAGGATGTGGGTCATTCAAGTGCTCATCTTGGGCCATCTCAAGTGGCAGTGCCAGTCCATGTTTCCATACTACTATATGTTGTGCAGTACCACAGAAGCCATTAGAAAGTGACAAGCGCTTGGGGGGCTGTACAGCAGTGTGCCACCTGATGAGCCCAAACACCAGCATCTACCTTCGTAAGAACCAATGGTTCACTGTATCACCGATCGTGTGTGGAAGGGCCTTTCATTACATCTCCTGTCGTGTGGTGTACCCACTATCACCTGAAAGAAAGGCTATACAAGTCGTTTGTAATTTACTAATCCTAATTACAATCCTCTCAATTATGTTTACTTACCAAGAATGTCCTTTTCTAAGTAGCTAAGTCAGACGTTTCTTCTTCTTTTCTGTAATTCTTGTGTGTATTTGAGTGGCGTGTAAGTGTGCTGCGTCACATGTCATCTCAGATTGTCTTTATCTGCATCACGTCTAACCGTAGCGCACCCACCCAGGCCAGCTGGTGTCATGCCAGATGTTAACATCATGCCAACCTTTCTCTTTTACAACTTGGTACATGGAATCTGAACCTCACTTGTACACATGGTTATGGAAATAAAAGATAATGAAAATAATGAATGTTGGAGACGTCCCTCTTTGTGAAAAATATAATCTACTTGTCAGATACAAGCACGATGCTAAATACAACCTGCAGGATATCCAATTATAAGGTGGAGGAGTGTGGGGAAACAACTACAAAACAATAAATATGCTATAATAACTGAAAAATCATCTAGAGCAATTATTAACTGTTCTCTTGGCAAACATTATAATTATATTCCTTGCATAAATTTGAATTTTTCTTAGATCATATGTTTCCATTTTAGAGGATGAATACCATTTTTTCCAACTCTTTATTTTTACTTATTCAGGTTTATTCAGCAATGTCCCAAAGTCAATCTCCATTGTCAGACCGTCTAGATCTGTTCAGCCTGTGCCTGGCTTCACACCCAATCCTCATCCATTGTCTTGGAGGTGGTAAGCCCAGAAGATGTTTCATGCTGAGGTCAACCATGTTATGTGGGCTGCCTGACCACAAGGCACCTGCCACCCCCAGGCCTGGCTCCAGGAGTGGGTCCCAGTAACCTTAACCCAGGCAGAGCACACTGTTTTTTTAATTTGTACCATCATGAAGGTCTCTGTGAACCATTCTTTATCTCACCTTTCAGCCCAAACCTGTATGTCAAAGGAGACGCTACTGGAGTACAAAGTTCCAGATGACCTAGCTCTGAGCATGCTTAAGATGCACAAGCCCCACTGCCATGCCAAGATGATGTTCCACGTCTAGTATCTTGGTATCTTGACCACGAGTGATGGAAAAAGAAAATATGGGATCCACAAGTAGACTGGATGCTCTGGCACTCCATGGTGAAGAAGTAGGAGCCCAGTCCAAAGACCTAACTCTCACTGTACTGGTCAATCTACATCTCACCTACGGTCATGATCCGTGGGTAATGACTGAAAGAATAAGATCACAAGTGGCAGAAATGAGGTTTCACCGCAGGATGGCTGGCCTTGTACTCCATGATAGGTTGAAGCTCAGTGATAGGGCAGAACCTCAGAGTAGAGTCACTGCTCTACTGAACTGGCTCCCCCTAGAGGTGCTCCAGACATGTCCCACAGCAGACCCTGCAGCAGATCCAAGAAATGCTGGAGGATTCCCTCTCTCTTGGCAGGCTTGGGAATTCACCAGGAAATGCTGGAATCGCTAGCTGGAGATGGAAAATCTGAGCTGACCTGCTTGGCCGGCTGCCATCACAGCCCTCATCTGGAAAGGTGGTTGCAGAAAATGAGATGAAATGAGAATGAGGTTTATTCAGAGGACTCCATGCATGGCTCTGAAGGTGACAATGCCCCAAGATTCTTGGATAAATGTGTGGATGGAAGGTCTGAGGTTTAGAGTCAACACAATACACAAATTTCTGTAACAAGAAGAGGGAAGAGAAGAAACAGCAGAAGGGATGTTTGTCTTCCGACTCACTGACCCCCATGTACTGTATATCTGTGTCTGTTTGTAAGTCACACTGAATCTCCATGGTCGACCCCGACGGCCTACTGTTGCTCTGGTCATAGCACTGCTGAACACAAGATGTGTTATGTGGGCTGAAGGGATGGCTGTCACCGTGTATTCTTGTGGTTTCAGTTTGTTGAGTGAGGCTCATCTGGGCTGTGCGGGTTCTTCTTAGAGTCTGCATACACAGGCTGTTTTCACCTGCAGGGGATGTACTTTCCAAAATGGAAGGCTAACGACTTGTGCAACATCTTTGTTCTTCATTTCTGATGCTTTATCGTCAAAAGGGGCACTTTGCCCATTGGACGCAAAAATTATTCTGAAATGGAATCCTTACATCAGTAGGTGACAATGGGCTTGCTGCACTTCAGGACACTTGGTGGCCACATTTTCTTTCTCTTATGGATAGCCAGTACTGCTTTACAGTGTGACACCTGAATAGAAAGACGCAGCCATTTCAAATAAAAGGGCGTAATTAAGCAAAGGTCCACTTCATCCAAAAGGGCTGCTCTTGTAGAACAAGGCTTTCAATACAAGCAAAGTGTATGAATCACCCCGGGCCAACAAGGCGGCCGGACACAAAAGAGGCTGAAAGTTTTTTCACAGAATTGAAAGTTCAAGGTGGAAGCATGAAACTGAACTTTGAGATATTCTTGTAATTGATGCAAAGAAATATGAAGGCAAAATACACAGATCAATTCCTAATTTTATTTATGTATTGATGGTCAGAACTAAAACCACCTCGGGGCACTCAAGAAGATGAAAGATGCGCATTACCATAAAGAAGTAACAGATAAAAAACACGCACTAATAAATAAATGAAATATTAAGCAAGCACAATTTAAATAATTGAGCAAATGCTTGCTGGGACGCACGCCAGAGCAGATAATAAGTGAGAGACAAATATCCAACATGAAACTGGGCCAACCTGCCTTGCTTTAGACATTTAAAGTGGAAGTAGGAGGCCTGCCTCTCAAGTCACTAGCTCTCGATGTAAGATTTATTTTGGCTCATGGACAGGACAGAGATAAAAATAGGCAAATAAATCCTCCAAGACTTCTTCATTAATTTTCCAAACATATTGGGTCTATTGGAAGTACTGGGTACAAGACAGGGGACAAACCTTAGCTAGGCTGCCAGGCCATTGCAGTGTAGACATGAACATAAGCTGGGCCAGTTTAGAACAACCACATAATCGAATCACAGACTGATGGAGATATGAGAGGAAACTTGAAGAGCCAAGACACAGAAACTGGGAGACACTGGGAGAATGGGCAAATACCATCCAGACAGGCTGGGCTTTGAACCCACTCTCCTAAGGCACAGCAAAAATACTTTTCATGCCAACATCTCTTTTTTGAACCTGTTCTCAATTTTTCCTCCAAAAGTCATACGTGATTAATGTGATCAGACCTCAGTAAATGAGATAAGCTTCCTTGGTCCTTACAAAGGATAATGACACCCTGGCTTTGGAAGTCCAAATTTTGAGTTTCTTCTTTAGCAAATGTCCTTACTTAGTGACACCATAGATGCACGCCAGCTGTTGAGAAGTTGTGGCATCAATTACTGAAATTAAAAAGTTCACTTCTAGGTCCTCAGTCCTGCAGAGTGCACTACAGTAGGATATAGTAGGGCCATCCTGCAGGTGTTCATACGAAGTGCGTCTAGACAGGCCTTATTCAGAGGACTCCTTACATGGCTCTGAAGGTGACAATGTACAAGAAATACTTGGATAAATGGGTGGAAGGAAGGTGTGCTCTATGGCCGGCTTGTCATCCTGGCCAATACCACCAGGCTGCCAGATGGAGCTCTCCCTGCAGCATGGAGGTGCCCCGGATACCAGCAGGGAATCATGGACGATGGAGTTTTCCTTTACAGCCCTGCTGGATACCACAGGGGCCAACAGAGGATGCTGCAGGGAGCCCCAGAGAGTCGTCTGTGCCCTATAACCCGGAAGTGCGTCTTAGTCACAGCGACAGGGGAGATGACGTACTTCCGGGATGAAGAAGAGGACTTTTTATCTGACCTGGAAGTGATAAGGAATCATGGACTGAAGGATGAGAAACACTTCCGGGTCAGGGACTATAAAAGACTGGGAAAAACACTAGAGCGTTGAGCTGAGCTGGGTGGAAGGGTGGCAACGCGTCTGGGAGTGGTGGAGTGTATTCTTGATTATTGTGGTACTGTATATTTATATGAGTATTGTGGAGAGGAGGGTGCTTTGTGCACTGTTATTAATAATAAAGTCATTATTTTGGACTTTTACATGGTGTCTGACGTGTTGTCCGAGGGTTCAAGAGGATGATAGCGCCCTCTATCTGTCACAAAGGTCTGAACAGTACAGAATCGCAATGGCCAGAGGACTGTGCTCTTCAGCTGCACGAGTTCACATAGACAGCATTGATGGGTCTTATCCTTATTTCAAATGATCAGAGAAATTCTTTATGGTTAATTAAAACTTACTAAATCCTCTTTCTCTCTATCCCTTTATTACAGCAATTTTTTTCCTGATTAACTGGCTGATAGATGACGTCTGCCCTGATAATGAGTGGGGCAAGACAGGACTTGGCAGCCTTCACTGCAAGGTGCACCCAGAAAACTGAACAGGATTATACTGAACTGCACATGTAAGACACATAAGGGGGCATCCAGAGCAAAAGTGCAATTTAAACTAAAAGTGACTAAATGACTCATTAATAAAGGTGGGCTCCTGCCTGCACAGCACTGACTTATATATGGAGAAATATCCATCCATCCATCCATCCATTATCCAACCCGCTATATCCTAACTACAGGGCCACGGGGGTCTGCTGGAGCCAATCCCAGCCATAACACAGGGCGCAAGGCAGGAAACAAACCCTGGGCAGGGCACCAGCCCACCGCAGGGCAGACACACCCCCACATCAGGAACAATTTAGGATTGCCAATGCACTCAACCTACATGTCTTTGGACTGTGGGAGGAAACCGGAGCGCCCGGAGGAAACCCACGCAGACACGGGGAGAACATGCAAACTCCACGCAGGGAGGACCCGGGAAGCGAACCGGTCTATTAATTGCGAGGCAGCCGTGCTACCCACTGCACCACCATGCTGCCTAGAGGAATATGGATTATATAAATAAAAATAAAAATATAAAGTTTCATTTTAAGTTAACATGGGGTCCCTTCTGCCTCTGGTCACCATGTACATCAGGTTTGTATATGAGTTCCCTGTTTTTGGGTCCTTTATTTCTTAGGGGGTCCAATTTTTTCCTCCTAAATTCAAAGTAAACAGAGCTCCCAAACTGCCCTGCTGTGACTGTATGTGAGACATGAATCGACACCCTTTTCCTGACTCACACCCCGGCTGCACATCTCCATGGCCTCCTGATCAGTGGTGCAGACTGCTGGGAACTCTAAACACCTGCAACATTCCTAAATCCGTTTGACGGGCTGAGCCAGCGAGGAGGTGCAGGAGTCATGCTGTGCTTGTAGCCCCCAATTAACACTTCTCTCTTACACATCTAGAAAATGCTGTGCAAGCACAATGCCCACTGTTTGCAATTAACAATTGATAGGCCTGTCTGTTTACACACCTGTGCACACACAGAAAAAACCCACCCACATTAGAGGGTCAAGGTGCACAGTAATATCTCCGGAGTTCTGTGTGCGTGTGTGTGTGTGTGTGTGTGTGTGTGTGTGTGTTTAGGCCAGCTCTATATAGCAGTGCAAAGCTATCACTGACACTAATTGAACTGAACCAGCCAACCACTCATTCCATTTCTTGGCTCAGTTTCTATGACTGAGAGGTGGTCCTCACTTAGGCTTGTCCTGCTATATGGGGCTCTCTAGCCAAAGAACTCTTTGTAGCTGTAAAACACAAAGTCACTGGTTCAAGCTGAGCTGCAGCACACTGACGCTGAGCATGTTACTTAACACTAGAATCCCTGAAGGCTATGAAAAAACTCGTAATCCCAACCCACCTTAAATTCCTTGTCACCTCTCAATCAGCCTCTTTGTTTTTGTAAATGTGTCGATCAGCACAAGCAGCCTGCTGTCCCATCACCCGTCTTGACAGAGCTCAGCTCGTGGGCAAAAAGTCCTCCCAGCTCAATTCAAAGCTCCTTATCTGTGTGTGAGGTGCCTGGAGTTGTACTGTATGGGGTAAATAATACAGCATATCGTTATTTCATGTGTGTTCCATGTCTACAAAGATCTGCGTAAGTGTAGGATGAAATGAAATGAGAGGCAAGAAATGCTGAACACAAGCTTAAAGCAGAAACCTTTTCTATGTTATACTAATAATGACGTGAAGTGTATAATGTGTGAAGACTTTAGACCAAATATCAAATAAACACGTGTGCTTTTATTCAAAAATATAACCAAAGAAAACAAAAGCATTCGATTTACATGTTGCTGTCAATGAATTAAAATTCCAAGCTCAAATGTCAATCGACAGGAAGTTGATTTGTATCCTTGAATGGTGCAGAGGTAAGAACTGCTGCTGCTTCAGGACCGGGTGCTCTGCATTTTGAGTAGTGAGCTGCTATTATTATTACTATGATATAACACAAATATACATTTGATTTGAGTCTGTAACACCCAGTGTAAATTTTGGCTTTTTTTTATTATTCAGTTTTACTCGCTCAGTGACGTTCACGTGGTACAACAAACTTGCCTCTCCCTCTCAGAGCTGATTGCACTTATCTTCATTCTTCTCATGAGAGCAGCGATGGCCGCAGTTGGTATTGTGATTGATTCTGCTCAGAACTATTTGTTGTACTGGCAATCAAAGATACGATGTCCCATGACCGCCATCAACCTGGACAACAGACAGCTTCTTCACAACGCTTTCGCTGGCTAATAGACTGCTGCTCTTGCTTGGCACCATGAAGTAAAATGGGACTTCCACCTGCAGCTAAAGTCACTTCAGTACACGAGCAATTCGCCACGCTAGTGTTTAGATCTAACAGTGTCATGCTGACAGGGTATGCTCCCAAAAAGAAGTCTGTCTGCATTTTCAGTAGCACACACATTCATACAGTACATGAATACGTCACTATTTGAAGATGCAATGCCATTTGAACGTGTTTTTTTTTTCCCCATCTTGCTTGTACTCCGCATTATGGCGCACGCTACTAGTTTAGCAGTCACAGTTTGGATTAATGAAACTTACTTGATAGAAGTTTTGTAGTGAAAAGTCAAGCAAAATAACACTTTTATTGGTTAACTAAAAAGATTACAATATTCAAGCTTTCGAGGCAACTCAGGTCCCTTCTTCAGGCAAGATGTAATCGAAAGCTTGCATATTGTAATCTTTTTAGTTAACCAATAAAAGGTGTCATTTTGCTTGACCTTTTACTACATTCATAACGGCTAACACAGTACAACACCCAAGTATTGACAGAAGTTCTGATATTCTGAAGTGCTGTTGGACTTCTTCAAAGCTTTTTTCCCATGAGTATGGTGGTCATTTTGACGGCTGACAAAGGAGCAGCTTGTTCTTTCACACTTCAGCCTGCCAGTTGAAAAGAACAGAGAGCAAAATGTGAATAAAACGTCGCCACTGTGCTGTAAAAGTCACCAAAAAGATCAAATCAGTCGTTACAACTTGAGTTAGAGACATGGAGTAGATACTGTACATAAAATAATGAAGCAAGGACTTGAGTTAATAGAGATCTGCAGCCATTTAGTGCCACTTTACACACATGGTGCCTTTTGAATTTGAAGAAGTTTCTGCCTAATCTTGAGGGAGATGCAATAAGAACTAAGTGAACTGACAACACTCAGAGTGGCCAGGATCCTGTGGTTTTGTCCTCAAGAAGGAAAGAAACAGTCCGTCAAGTCACTCAAACGTAAGTGCAATTCATCTGACAGGTGATCAGACTTTTAGTGATGGATCTCATGCAGGCAGGGGTCACTGAGTGTACTAAGTCAACGGTCAAGATATGTCAGTCTAGCCATTTTGGGTATCACGTTTCAACATGTGAGATCATGACATGACACGACATGACAGACCATAACATTCTCAAGCCCATTTAATCCAATCAAGGTCAATTGCAGGGTCACTAACACCCACACTTTCACTCACACTGGGCCAATTATCTTAACCTTGCATGTTTTTGGTGATATGGGAGGACAACTGCCATAGAGAGACATGGAGAGAACATGTCGACTCCACACAAAAACAGCTGGGCACAAGATATGAAACTAGTATGGGGCATGCATGATAGCTGTAATATGATCCAAATATATTAACCTCCATCATATGCTGCATTCGGAGAACAGAAGACTTGTGGAGGACTTCATCTTGTGGTGCAGTGAGAACTGCCTGCAGCTCAACATCAGAAAGACAAAAGAGCTGGAGGTGGATATCCATTGTGCCAAAGAGCCCTAAGAACAGTTGGCAATCAGGAGGGGAGGACATGGAAGTAGTCACACAAATGGAAAACTGGACTGGTCTGACAACACAGTGGCGCTGAACAAGAACCACCACTCCAGTGGAGACTCAGGTCTTTTGATGTGTCCAGCAAGCTGCTGGTAATGTTTTGTTTACCAGCTCATAATAGGCAGGGTGCTGTTCTATGCTGTGGTCTCCTGGGGAAGCAACTTTAGTTCAGAATATGCAAAATGTCTGAACCAACTTAGGAGGAAAGCCTGCTCCAACACTGGGAGAACTCTGGACACACTGGAAGCTGTTGTAGAAAAGAGGATGGTGCCAGTATTGGAGGCCATCATGAAGAATGCAGTCCATCTAATCCAGGAGGCGCTCTCTTGGTGCACTTTTCACCACAGGCTTCTTCCTCCACAGTGTGTTAAGAACCACCTCTGGGGTCTGACCTACTATCAGGAAGGTCAACGCTTCCTTCTGCCATCCCAGACTTAATGCTTATACTCCAAGTTCATTTTGATATTTCTGCATAATATACATTTGTTTATTATATATCTCTTGATTGATTGTATTATTTGTCCTCAGAGTCTGTATCTTTGTTTTTTAAGGTGGTGCTGCTGTTGTATTAATCTAAATTCCCCTTGGGATTAAAAAAAGTTTATCCAGCGGGCGTACAGCTCCCCAAATCCCGGACACAACAGCCACAGAGCTCAAGTTCAGCACACAAGACATGTTTATTTAGCTGTGGGAAACGCTTTTGTCTTCTTCCCCACAGTACTCAAGCAGAGTACAATACAGCACCCTTTTCTCTTCTTCTCTTTCTGCCTCCACTCCTCCTGGCAGCAAGCTTCACCCATCTCCTCCTAACTCTGGCTCCTGAAGTAGTGGTCTTATTCAGGCAGCACTTCCGGATGTGGTGGAAGCCCAATGTAGTAGGACTGTGCAGGCTGAGCAGCACCCCCTGGCAGCACCCACAGAATCCAATAGGGCTGTAGCAAACTCTAGCTCCCAGCATGCCCTGCAGGAATCTGTGGTGCTACAGCAACCCAGGAGGGCTGCCCTCTCTCCTCCTGGGGGAGATAAAACCTGAAGACACTCTCTCCCGTGGCCAATCCATTATACAGGCCAGGCAAGGGCCCTGGCCATCCATCCATCACAAGGTGCAATGCTCAACTCCTGCCTAATGTTGTTCAGCATCACAACTTTTCATCATTTACTCTTCCACTCATCCCTCCATTCTGTTTATGCCTCTGATGGTCACTAAATGGAATATATGAGAATTCAGCTCAGGGTACTCACTCATTCTTTACCACATATCTTGCTTAATCCAACCCAGTATCAACTGCATTATTTATTTACTCTTCAAATCTTCTGATTTCTTTTAGATTCATAGGATGACAGGGTGAATCCTGACAACATTGGGTGCATGGCAAGAATCACTGATGAGCACACTTATATTTGCTTGATTCAGAGTCTCCAATCGATTTAAAATACAGATTTCTGCAATGTGGGAGAAATAAAGCAGCAGATATGATCATGATTTCAAAATTTTTCTCCAGACTTAACAGCTAGAAATATAGAAATACCAAGATGGGGTTAATGGACAGGCAGTTGAAAGCTCAACAACTTGGAACCTTCACATGTCTGAAATATGGGAGGAGGGATACTGAACCATTCTTCCATGAGGATGTCAACCAACTGAAGCTCCACTGGTTGACATTAAAAGACAGTTATGTTACCTCACAAGAACTCGCTCAAAGTTCAGTTCACACAGATTAAAATGAACAAATTCACGCTCATAGTTCACCATTTCAATTTCCAATAACATTAACTCATGTTGAGTTCATTTTGTATTTTTTAAGGAGTGAATATAAATGACCCATGAGCTTACTTTTTTCAATTTTGTATACCTTATATTAGGCTATTACAGTGAACTTCTTGAATAAAATATAATAATTATGAAGACTTTTTTATTTAAATACACTTTATTGAGTTATACCCAGCAACAAACATATATAACCATATATGTTAATATCCTCCTGGTCAAAAAGAAATTAAATAGATATAAGTATACATATAATTTACCGCTCTATTTCAAACCGTGTGACACAAATGGTGACTGTGGAACCAGAGTGTAGGTGAACTAACCGATTACACTGACAGTCAAAATTTGCGTCACATATTGCATGTCCAACGGGGAAAAATATAAAGTGGCCTCGCGAAGTACGTTTTCCGAAAAATTAAAACCGAACTTCACTACATGCTCATGTCAGCAGGGGTGCAGCTTAAGCACAAGCAGGCAGACACAGTGTCTGTTTGATTTTACATTATTTTTTCCAAATACAAATAAATGGTAAAACATTCGTATGAAATAAACATTCATAAAAATTCACTATTTGTGAAATCCAAACACTGTATTCGGATTCGGCTCCACTTCTACATTACAGGCAAAACGTTTAATCTGAACCTAAACCAGATCCAGAATGTGTCATAAAACTGAACTAGCTCACGGCCAAGATCTTCACTTGCAAATATGTTACGTTGAGTTCACCGTTCATAGAAAAATGAGCTTGTTGAATGAACGCACTCTTTTGAACTAGTTCATACACAACACTGGTTAAGTTACACTTCATTCAAGGATCTTCCATAAATCCACATTTGGTTTAATATCTGCTGGCAAAGAGAAGAGCCGTATCATTCTTTTAGTCAGAAATGAAATGATTGAACATGGGATTAAGATGTCGCACAACATTTTCAAGGGAACACGTCAATCCTGCTCACTCCCCAGACCCGAGCTAGTGCACTACATCTCAAATGGGTGATCCTCAAAAGGCCATTCCTACTGCAAACACCTGTTTACACCATTGACTGCAATTTACAAATACATAACAGCCACCTGAAGACCCGGAGACCCATCCAAGGCTGAACCCTTCCTTACATCTGATGCCACCCCTTGATCCAGCATTAAGTGGCACAACAGCCTTACGGAGTGAGTTATATTAAATACAGTATACATGATAATGGTCATTCATTTAATGTCATTTGTGATATACAAGGGTTGTCCAAAAGGTTTGCAATTCTTTGTATACATCAGTTAAAAGTAAAAATATGTCATTTATTTTGTGTTCAGTTTTAAACGTTTCCCTCGTTTTTGTAGCACTGCAGAATGATCCATTTTTTAGCATGTGTGCAGTCGGCCATCAAAATGGCTTCATGCGGTAATGTGCATTGTAAACCACTGGCTGTTGTTGAATTTCTTGGGGCAGAGAAGGAATCAGTAATGAACTTTCATAAGTGTTTAAAAGAAGTATATGGAGACAACTGTGTTGATAAAAGCACCATTAGTCAATAGGCTTTGTGAAATGCAGTCCTGATAAAGGTCCATTGATTTAGAAGTGAAGATGCAGCTACTGCCCGATTTGGACAGGTACAAGTATCGGACACATGCTCTCAAAAAAAATGTGTTGCCAAAACTTTCAGTGCAACCCTACTTGCCATCCACCTATGAAATCATTTTAAGTAGCTCACCTGTTTGATAATTCAAATCAACGCATACAAATCATGATCCAGGATTACGTCCATCCCACCACGCTGCCCACTGCTGATGACTCTCCCGTGGTGGTCCATGCCACGTCTGAGTTATCTCTTGACATTTTTTTTCTTGCGACACTCAAATAGTCCTTATCAGAAGAGTTTTTTGGCAAACACACCTAAAGAAAAACCCCTCTGTCAGATACACAACCTGCAAAATTCCAAGATTATTCATTCAAGAAATCTGGATGGTCTAAAAATTTCTCTGGTTGACTGCGTTCACACTATATGAAACCAACTAAGAGATCAGGGTTTCTCAAGGGTGCACAAAAGATCACTAACCACAGAATCCATGATTACCAGAATGACGAAGAGGAGCAATGTTCAAGTGTTGCATTTTTTCTCATGAATTCTCTTTACATGACAAGTCTTTTTCAGCCCACCTGAAATGATAAAGCAGCATTGGGAACAAACATGGAGCAGAATAATCCAAAGACCACATTGTATTTTACTGTATCTGTTTCATGCCAATATAGATGTAGCTATGAATTAAAGAACACAAGACCATGTCTAACAAAGGTAACAAAGTTAATGAATGTAGAATGATTGTCTTATTTGAAACATTTTTTAAATTGCTAACAACAGCTCCTACTTTTACTAAATGGTCAAGCTTGCCATAGACTCTCGTATGATTGGCTCACTTGGCATCAACATCAGACCATCTTGTGACATTTTGTGTACTTGACCGGCTAGCTTTATGGCTTTGTTTACACATGTGCGCTCCCACAACATTTCCAGGAATTACTACAACTGCTGACCTGGGAAACTGCCTGGTCGCTTCCTGGAATATTTTAGTTTGTCTACACATGTCCCTGAGATGTCCTGTATATTGGAAAGGGGTCTCACCTTCTAGCCATGCTGACCTTTTGTTATTTGTATCATGACCTGCAAGGCCAGTGTATTGAAATGTAAAGTATTTAACATATCTGGAAGCACACTGCTGTGGAAGGACCACCATCACCCACCACTCAGTTTGACCATTGCTTTCCATGGTCGTGACCCCTGAAGGTTTGTCTGCACACAGCTGTTAGGAAGTCTGGTCTACTATCACCTGTACCGTGTCACACATGTTTTAAACACTCTTTGAATGGCGTCATCAGACACTGATGCACTCTGTACACAAATCCACGTCCTGATGCTATTACTCTGCTTTGAGAAACTAAATAGTTTTTAAAAGCTGTGAGAAACCAAACAGGAGGCAATCGCTACCAGGGGTCAGCGTGAAAGGTGAAAGGGATTACAGATGTTTCACTTTAGGGCAGTACAATTGTGAACAGAAACTTGGCAGCCAGCGCTAATTGGCATCGTAATGAAAGCATTCCTGTTCAACAGCTAAAAAAAAAAAATAAGAGAATGTTCTTTAGACACTTGACAGAAGACGGCTTTCACAGAGCCATTTTTGGATGAGGATTGTAAAAGTCCCTCTTAATTATCAGGCCCAAGTTAAATGAGGTCTCGCACTGTTGCCCTGACCATTGACGCTAGAGGCCAGTCTGCTAGGCTGTTTCCTTCAGGCATATGGCTGCATGGAGGCGTAAAGTTCAGAAGTGACAGGCCTCTTTCTCATGATTAGAAAATGAGCCTCCTTAGAAGGGCTAATCCAGAAAGCAGTTTAAAGTAACATGCATGGCGCACAAAGTGCCATCTGCATCCGCTTTGCCACTGAATCCACATGTACATCTATCATTCCAGATTAACACTTGAGATTTACACCGTTTTTCTGGTGAAGCATTTCTTTCAGCTTTTGTATTCCGGAGACAGCAATAATCCAATGACTGACACTATACAGCTGCATTCAATAACCAGGGCTGACAAGAAAGAAGCTCCATTCTGTACCCTTAAAAAAATACCCCATACAGCTGAGAATGCGAGTTTCCTGCCACGTGCGATGCTTAATGTTGTAAGAGATCTACATGGAAGGTTCAAGCTGAGGCCCGGCTCACGCAGACACAAAACACAAAGAAATGCCCGTCTACCTCCAAGACACTTCAACAGCATGGTCTATGAGTAGGGAGGCAAGCTGTTGTGCTTTGAAAAACATATCCAAAGCTTCCTTTCTCATGCCTGACATTAAATCAGGGGCCAGAAAGGAAATGTGGGTAACTACTTAGGATGTATAAATACTTTCAACAATGTCACATTGTTCTGAATGTTTGGCTCTTTCGTAATCTCTGCAGTCTTTTCCTCTCCTTCACTCTAATTCACGGCGGGCTGGGGGTGAGTGATGAGACTTGAAAGTCTTTTATGTATGAATTATGCCAGAAGCTTTAAAACAAAGCACAAAGAGGAATCTTCAAAACGTCTCTCTGGAACAAAGATATGTTTCCAATAGCAGATCCATTAACCGAAGAATCCGGAGCAGAATGGTTCAGAAATTCGAACATCCCCATATCTTGATACGCTAAATCACCCATCATACAGCTGGAAATATTGCAAACAAAATGAAACAGCCTTTTTTATTCTTCCAACAACGATATGTACAAGAAAAGTGGCCACAAACGCTCTTTTTACATTATGTAAAAGTACATTTTTATAAACCGATTGCACTGTGCTTACATTAGTAACATTTCTGTCAGTTTCAAACACCATGGTACATATTTAATGGAGGCAAGGACAGAAAAGGAATGAAAAGACAGAGGAATTGTGCAGAAATCTTTCACATATCGTAAAAAATAGCAGATGGAAAATCAAAGTCATCATAAAAGGCATATAACAGTTTTGTGGGTTTTTCACATCTGTGTTTTTTCAGGCACTTGACCAGTCCAGTTTCCAAGTGAGGCGTGTGAGAAATAAGTCATCATAGTGCTTATGATGGCATCTTCCATGTCTCCAGTCAGAAATCTCCACTTAACTTGTCTCACTCAAGTGACGTCTGCTCCCTCTTCCAAAGACAGGTTCCAGAATGCCCCAAGAGTGGCACGCAGTGCATGGCCCTGTCCACACGGGTTTCACACACTCCGAACAAAGCAGTCCTTCTTTCTATTCACATGCTTAGCCCCGTTTACTTCCCACAGCCACTTTGTGCCCAACTGTTTCATGTCTTTGCTCAGAGTCATGACGTTCCTCCAAGCTCAGCCACCTCGGGTTCCACTTGCTATCGGTCATCCTTTCCTTACCCCCCCCCCCCCATCCCTCATATAAACCAGACAGAACTAAATAATACCTTCAACAAATCACACATGATTACATTCCAAACTAAACTGCCATAAGAAGTTTCTCGGTGCGAGCAGCCATAGCTGGTTCTCATCATCGTTTTCATTTTTGAATTTGTGCCATAAGAATCATGATTAATATTTCTGACATATTAAAAAAACTCCCATAATTTTTTTATTTAATTTAAACTGAAAAATTTACCAGCTCCCCATATCAGCAAAGCAATGACCCATTTGTAAAATATAAACTTTGACATTTTCTTTCAGAGAAGAGTCCATTCAATAATCACCACCATTACGCTGGAGACAGGACACCTCCATGGGATGTCAAAATGAATGGCTTACAGGAAACTTTGCTGCAATCACACCATTCTGACTTACATTTTGTTTTACCTTTAAGGCAGAATGATTCATTACCCATAATAGTAGGTAGGCATTACCTGAAACATCTTCTTACATCAATTTTACTGAAAGAAATGTCTACAATAACATATGACATATACCGAGTCCACATCACAATACTATTATAAACCATTTAAATCCAAAAACAAAATACTGACTGTTGGGGTGTTATTCCACCCAACTTTTGGATGATCCATTGGCTCTCACAGGATTGTCCATATAGCTGCTGCTCAACAGATACCATCGAATTCTGGCAGGAGATGGTCTCATTCTAAATTATTTAAAGGCACTAAGAATGAGATGCAATCCATGGAGAAGACAGTGTCTGAATTCATGAGGTGGTGATAAAAAAACAAACAAAAAAAAACAAATAACAAAAAAAAAGCCCTAAAATGGATATCCTTGGAACAATTGCTTCCTTCGATTCAAAATGCCTCGCTTATTGCCATTATCACACAGGACACACTTCTGTTCCTTCACGAGTAAAAAGGGCGACCCTTCTCTGGAGTCTGTAGTCTATTGAGTCTGGCTACCTGAGATGGAGATGGAGGAACATCTTGCCTGTATGGACCTTTGGGTGACGCACTGCTGGAATAAGAGTCAAAGTTATTGGGCACCTCCTGGGATGGCTTCATTTTTGCCTGCTGCTCCTTGCGCCGCTGTTCTTGTCTCAGAAGCTCCTGGGTTTCAAGCATGACTCGAGCATTGAAGCCACCACTGCCACCCAGATAGCCATTTCGAGAGCCCTGATAGCTGGAGTAGCGGGGATTCTCCTTGGCACTTTGAAAGCCCTCTCCAGGAGTGTAGTTTTTTTCCCAGGAGTCTTGTGAAATTGAACTAGCATTCTTTCTACTTTGCCTGCAAAATGATAACAACAGCAATGAGCCTTTTATTGCACACCCCGCTCTATACATAAATGTGTACATCAACAAACACAAATCAAGAAACATTTCATTACTGTGTATTATAATGTACAACAGACCGAACCAGATTACCATGCATTAAACCAGACTATCATTAAGATTAATTTAGCCATAGACTTAGACATTTATAAAGTGGAGAACCACATTAATTTGACAACAATAGCATCCTTTGTTGTTTGCTGAGAGGTTTAATTAGACAGTCCAGTGGTTGGCTACAATTTATGCCAGATTGCAAGTTCAGCTCTATTATGTCCCAAAGCTACTTTTTAAAGCTCCTTTATATGAATACTCCAGAAGATTAACAGCATTTTCATATTTCTAAAAAAGTACTTTATTCCCGAAACAAACAACTGGAAGAAATTAAGTGACCAGACAATAAAAATCCAGTTAAAAATGTATAATAAATAATAGAGCAGACTCACGCGGTTTATAAAGCAGACTTTTCTATTGAGACAAAAATCTAACCAAGCGTTGGGGGGTAAAACAGCCAAGAGTGAGAAAACCTAAAATGGTGAAAAAAATGAATGCTACCAAGCACAGTAAGATCTGATTAAAAAAAAATTTTGATGAGAAGAAGTTATAGGCTTGGAGAAGAGATAATGTACCATGAGAAGCTCAAAGGACAACCACGAGTACAACAAAAAGGAGGTTAAGTATGCAGTAGCAAAAAAATCTAAAGGATCAACAAGGGCCTGGACCATCGATGCAATGATTAAAACCTCTCACACTTACAGTAGTGCAGGGCTGGGGCACTGCAACACTAATGAAAATGAAGATGCTTCAGATACTGTAAACCTGGAACAATATATCAGTGACAAATCACTACAGCTCTGGAACAATTAATCATCCTTGTATTCATCTTCCCATCTACTAGGTCTGCTTAATCAAATAAGGAAACCCCACCAGACCGCATGCTCCTGGAAGTACACCTCAGGAGGAATTTGACATGGTGCTAGGGAAACTTAATGCTAGACTGATATATCAGTAGGAGTTTAGACTCCGGCACTTGACATGAAGCAGGAACAATGAGACAGAGACAATGAAAATACTACAACTTAGGTGAGGTCAAGATGAATTCATTAGGAAGCTGACCAAGTGTGATAATGAGACTCAGAATAGCAGCACTTGATATAAAGTAGGAACAACTGGGTTGAGGTTGCACACCTAGCCCTTCCCCAATGTCTGCATTGGCCACTAGCATTCATGTCTGTTACACACCAACTCTTAATATGCGGTAAGTAAATTGACGGGCAGTCAGGGGATATAAAAGGAAGGGTCTCAGTCAGCGGGATTTGTTCATACATTAGCACTCTCGACTTGGCTACAATCACAATCCAGCACTTCCCTGTATTTTATTTCTAGTGGTTTAATGTTTTCAACCTTTGATGTGTTCTTTGATATTTTTGCCTAGAAATATTTGCTCTGGTTTAGATACTTTTTGCCACTATTTGTAATTTAATCACTATAAAGCTTTCCTTTATCCATAACTCACCACCTAGTTTTTGGATCATCCTTTTGGATTATGGATTTGTTTCAATAAACATTCATTTTTATTAACATGTCTACTCCTTATGTGACTCACTCCTAACTTCACAAATATTTTGGTGTGTGCAGTCAGCTGCGCTTCACGGAGTGGTGAATCACACAGCATTCCTCCAGCCCACTTACGCCTGCTGAAATGCTGCTGCCAGAGGGACACACTGCGTGCTCCTGTCTCTGTAGGTGCACTGAGCTACTGTGAGCCTGACAACAACGCGTCAATGAGAAATCAACATGAAGCCAAAGCAAATGTGTGAGATCGAAGACTCTTGCACTCCATATGTAGTGAGAATAAATTAACTGTCTTTAGTTGTTTGTTCAAAATAAAATCCTGGCAGTCATTTTTCTACTCTCTTCTATTTCTCTTCTTGGTGTCCTGCTAGCTCTTGGTGTCAGTGATGAATGGACTGAGCTAGTGCTCCTGTTAATGGAGTTTGACATCAGAGTGACTCAGAAACTTAGGAGTCAACAGTAGCTGACATATCAGCAGGCCATCTTATTTTCCTGCAGTTTATACAGTTGTTGACATGAAGCAAAGCTGGAAAGAACAGAGAGGAGAATGACCAGATGAGCATGTGGAGTGTCATTGTGCGAGAGGAATGTGACTGCTGAGTTAAGAGAAAGACTTGGTGAGGTAGGTGAAACAGACTAAGGTGATTTAGGTATGTAGAGCGAAAGGCAGAGGACGGTTGTGGCACCAAGATGAAGGTGGAGTGCCTGAGGCAAAGAGGGTGGCCAAAGAAAGTTTGGTTGGGAAGATGAAGGATGATATGAAAAGTATGGGTCTCACCCTAAAAGAGGGCTAGATAAATGGTAACGGCAATTGAGTGACTGCTCAGGGACATGGACACCAAAAAACCTAAACATGAAACACTGGACTTCACACTCTTCAAATGCATTTCTACAGCTGTGTTTGAACACCTTCATTTGTTGGTGGAATCACAAAAAACAATTAAAATAAAAAAATAAAAAAACAACAACACTGAATTCCCAACTGGGTGCTGGCGTGCTAGACACTTGCTTTCTGTGCAACCTGTTGTGGTGCTAATTAAGAAAATAAAACAGGCAGGCATCAGCTTAGGGTGGGCATATGCTATGCGATTTTGTCATGTGCTACAACATTGGGAGTTTGTGTGCCCCATCACACTTAATGAGTCATTTATATTTATATTGATTGCATTGACTGCTATGCGTCACTTTTAAGCAATCTTGTGTTACCATTTACTGAAATCACTAAGCAGGTTTTTATGGTACCCGTGCAACTTGACACTGTGTAGAATGATGTAATAAAATCTTTTAGTGTATTTAGGTTTTTATTCTGGTCTAAGTATAGCTAAGCTCACTATTAGTACTGACTTGATTATCTTTATCATATGACTAGCTGACTACTAATCTATGAAAAGTACAAACATGTAATACTACCAGGAACCTGTAGCTGTTGAGCAAGGCTTCTCAGCATTTCTTCTTTTTAAACCCAATCATATTTTCTGAAGAAGTATCGCATAGTGGATGGATTGTTTTCCACAACCCGACCAGTCTATTATCCTTTGCATGTATCCAAAAATATTTTACAGCCTGCTTGTAAAACCATCAACACTGAGTTGCTTTCTGATTAGTCAATGGGAATTGACGAACTCAGACCAACACCATCTGCATTTTTATGACATATCAAAAATCTATTGGGAGCCCATAAGTCATTCGCATCATGGGAGTAACAACATTCAACGACTTTCTTGTGACGTTGCTCCAATTTGATAAAACACTCGGGGGCTCGCAATTCACGATTAAATTGTATACTGAACCCCTGCACTTGAGGGAATCACTAAAAGAAAAATTGAAAAAATAAGAGTTGGGAAATGTTGCCACATTCCTGAAATTGCCAGTTTTTTGTTTTTTTTTTAAGAAAAGATATAGTGCTGCGGTGGGTTGGCACCCTGCCCAGGATTGGTTCCTGCCTTGTGCCCTGTGTTGGCTGGGATTGGCTCCAGCAGACCCCCGTGACCCTGTTTGGATTCAGCGGGTTGGATAATGGATGGATGGATATAGTGTGTGAGTGTGAATGTGTGTGTCTGTGCTGTGGGTTGATGGATTGGAGGTTTTGTATTTTCAGTAGGTTACCAGAGGTGTTAATGTTCTGGGGCACCATACAGTCTGAATCCTGTCCTTCCTCAAAGGAAGACTGCAAAGTGGAGGCAACCAGCTTACTTTAGTTAATCCAGAAAATGGCAGTTAAATTGATAATGACTAAAGAGTTGTTGACAACAGAGAGAAGACGGACAGCAGCCTACATCAGATGTGTATCTTGGTCTATTATCAGGGGATATAGTACAAACCTACATGTTTATTTTCTTCAGGAATGCTGTTAACTGCAGATTAATTTTCCTCTCCTCTGATGTCAATGGGCCATACCTTTTGTGAGCTGGGACTTTTAGTAAGTAATATGCTTTGTGAACAATGATCTGCCAACATAATATTCTGTGGAGAGCCAGAGCATAGCCCAGTAGCAGTAGGCATAAACTAAGAAACAGCCCCAGACAGGGTACCAGTCCGTCACAGCGGTTACTCTTGCATGCAGCCAGACTCACACCCGAGCCAATTTGGAATCACCAAAGGAAGAACGTGCTAACATTTGTATTATTATTTATTTTTTTAATATGGTTTTGGTTGGAAGTGTGGTATGGTTGTGTACTTTACTGTTACATTGGTAAATATTTGCATGTGCTTTGCTCTATAAATTTAACCAAGGTGTGGCACTTGCTGCCACTCACTGCTCCAGAATCCTTGGTTCTATTCCCAGCATGGTCACTGTCTGTAGAGATTCTGCACATTTCCTCACGTCCACAGAGTATTTTTTTTTCCAGTTATCTCCAACTGCATCAAAGCAGCTTTTGTCCCTGCACTTCTGTTTTAATCCTACAACCCAAAGGTGTGTGGGTTAACTTCACATTGGCTTGGCTTGATTTGAGTGAGCACAATGATGGACTACATTGTTGCCCTGGACCCAGTGAGCCCTGCACAGGCTGCTAAGAAAGTCTGAACTGGACAAAAACATCTTTGAAAATGTATAGATGAAGGAGGTAAATTGAAAAATAGCTCCTGCATTTGGTATGAAGTAGAAAAGGTGTGTCTGTGAGTGAGAACTCTACTACCTGAGATGAAAAGGGACAGTGAAAACACCGGGGCATAAAACTGAAAACAAACAGAGAATGAAACTCCCAGAACTCAATATAAACGTGGAACTGGTTAATGATAGCCTTTTAATATGAAGGGGGGTTAAAGTATTAATGACAATGAAAACTGAATCAACTAATATGGTAGTGTGACAATGTGTCAAAGAGAGTGAAAACTTCTGAAGTAAAGCCAAAATAATTTTTGAGAAAAAAAAAACAAACTTTTAAACATGATGAAAGTGAAACTATTATTTGTTTTTCTTTTATAAACTGTTTCCAATTAACAGTCAGGGTTTAGTTCCAAGTGGCAGACATGCTTGATTTCATGCTTGTAGAGAACTTTTCATAAAGTCTCTTGTAAGCAACAGAAAAAAATATAAAAGCCTGTGATGGATCTTCAAATCTGAGAATTTGGTCAACACCGACATGCACATAGTTAACTTTGGTCTCTTTCTTAACAAATCTCAAAATTCACACTACATGAAGGTAAACTATGTATTCCTGCTTGTTCTCACCTTCACTCAATTTAATCAGAGGACTCAAGTGTCTGGAAGCTCCTGTTACAAGTTATTTATTTGCACTTTCAATGACCAGCTATTTGTCATTAAATTTGTGATTTAGTATCAAATGAAACACTGTAAAATGTTATCTACAGTTATAAAAACAGCATGACTCTTTAACCAAGGTCCCTGCAGAGAAAAATCACTTCTATAATCAGCATTCAGACAGTCTTAATGTTCTGATTCATTTATCTCTCCCCACACCACAGTCCATGGACTCCCAGAATCTATCTAGTGGGTCAAAGAGCACGCCTGCGCCCTGAAGCATGATGCATAGCTCAGAATACAGTGACACACTTGAAAATACAGCATCATTTTGAGGTGGTACTCAAGCATTCTATTGGGACATATGCCTTGAATTTAAAAAACACTAATTGTGTGGTGTCTTCTCCCACTCAAAAACAAAACTCCATTAATCAGTCTCCAAAAAGGAAAACAGCTTTCTAATTAAAACTGATGACATGATAAATACTGCATGTCATTCCCTCTAGCTGAACCTTGGGTGGGTCAGTTAGAAAAACAAACTGAAGCTGATTGGTTATGTTACTGGAAAATAATATTGGGATTTTATATGTAACAGTTGCCCTGCCGCCTAACAATAATTGGCAGACCAAAAAACAGCAAGCTAAAAATAGCTATGGACTAGAGAGTGAAATTACACCAATTAGTAATATGTAAACATATTATTGTGTATTCAGCAGAGAAAACTGTTAATTTACATTTTGTATACACAATATATATATATACACACAGTATATATACCTACATATGCAGACAGTACAAATGTAAATAAAGGTTAAGGAGCCAGACCAAACGTTAGTAACCCATGCCAATTAAATAGAAAAAAAAAAACCATGGAAGTTCTCACCTCCACATCAAGACTTTGAAAGTGTTAAAAGATCTTCTGGATAAGTGGTCCTGCTATAAAAGATGTCTCACTGACTTGTTAGGACTGCGTGTTTCGCTCTCCTGAATTGTGGCAGTAGATGTGGACTCAAAATGAGGCCATGCTAACAAGTCCTTTGTCAGGCACTGTGTATGTTTCCCTCTACCTTTTCACTTCAGTTTGACACAGTAAAGTTTGTGTAAATGTACTTCTCGCAAACAGGGGGAATTAGGACATCTTGAAAGATTTATGAATATATCTGAGCAACCTCTGTTCATGTACAATTCCACAACTGGAATACATACTGGAGAACAGGTCAAACGGTAAAGTCTTATTCCTAGATATACTGTCCAATTTAATTAACATCATTTTTTTACTTTATTACAGTTCTTTGGTTTTTTTTTTTTGTCTTTATAAAGAAGTTCTCCGCAAAACCTGGATGTATTGTTTCAGCCCACAATTAAGCTTCTCAAAGAAAACAGAAGTAAAACTTAGTCTGACTTTTAGAAGATTTTAGGGAGAGTAAACAGGAGGTCAGCAGGAGTTCACATGTGCTACTGTGAAACGATTGTGTAAGATAACTTGATGCTGTTTTATTAAGTGTTTTATTTTATTTTATCGAGACAAAAAAATGCATCAATGACTTTGAAAAACTGATGTCTATAGCATTAGAAAATTTACATCAAGCAATAACAATGGGGGGCACAATTCAGGCCTCGGGTGCCTGTGTTTGTGTTGATTTTCTCTTACAAAGATTGGCTGTTGGATTGGACTAGCAACTTTAAATTAGCCGTGGGCATGGGTGAGTTGGTGTGTAAGTAAAGTGTGTCCTGCCATGGACTAGTCGCCCATCTAGAATCGGTTTCTGTTTTGCATCTGCTGCTGCCGGTATACTAACTGCACCAGCTTATAAACATAATAAGAGAACAAAATTCACAAGACAATACATGGATGGATAAAATCACTTGCTGGAAGAAGGAAAGCAAAGATTTACTGTTTAACCTTTGTAAACCAGGTACTGCATATCGGTGTATGTAGTTGATGTGATCAGTTACCACCAGCAAGGCCTTAACAAAGTAGAGGAGCTTAAGGAGGGCAAGAGAAACTTCTAACAAACTTAGTGGAAGGGAACTTTTCCAGGATTAAATATGGACAGGACAGTGCTGTGCACAGTGCTCTGCATAGTCAAGGAAAGCTACCATGCGACCACAGTAGGGAAATACTGGAATTGAATTTCCTTGAATTGGAAAGGACAGATGGTCACATAACAAACATACTGTTTGATTTTGTGTTCCAGACTACCAGGTCATCTCTCACCACTTCAGCACCTAATAGCTCGTCTGGTGAGTGTACTGGTGCAAAAATGACTGCCGTCGCATCATCAAGGAGGATGCTACAAATTAGAGGTAGGTGTAGTGGTTCCCCAGTGACTATGAAAAGCGCTCTGAGTAGTGAGAAAAGTGCTATATAAATATAAAGAATTATTATTATTATTATTATGACTATTAATCTTAATGTATATGTAGGCCTAGCAGGACAGCTATGTTTAACTTTTTGTAATACATCTTTATAATACGTTACTCTCTGTGGCCGGAAGGAGAGTTGCGTCTTTGTGGACCTGGAGAAAGCATATGACAGGGTGCCTCGAGAGGAGTTGTGGTATTGTATGAGGAAGTCGTAAGCATTTAATGTGGAGGTAGGATTACATCAGGGATCGGCTCGGAGCCCTTTCTTATTTGTAAATGTGATGGACATGTTGACAGATGATTAGACAGGAGTCCCCATGGACTATGATGTTTGATGATGACATTGTGCTCTGTAGCGAGAGTAAGGAGCTGGTTGAGGAGACCCTGGAGAGGTGGAGATATGCTCTAGAGAGGAGAGGAATGAAGATCAGTAGGAACAAGACAGAATACATGTGTGAATGAGAGGAAGGTCAGAGGAATGGTGAGGATGCAGGAAGTAGAATTGGTGAAGGTGGATGAGTTTAATTACTTGGGATCAACAGTACAGAGTAATGGGGATTGTGGAAGGGAGGTGAAAAAGAAAGTACAGGCTGGGTGGAATGGTTGGAGAAGAGTGTCAGGAGTAATTTGTGACAGACGGGTATCAGCAAGAGTGAAAGAGAAGGTCTACAGGACAGTAGTGAGACCAGCTTTGTGAAATGGGTTAGAGACGGTGGCACTGACCAGAAAGCAGGAGACAGAGCTGGATGTGGCACAGTTAAAGATGCTAAGATTTGCACTGGGTGTGATGAGGATGGACAGGATTAGAAATGAGGACATTAGAAGGTCAGCTCAAGTTGGACGGTTGGGAGACAAAGTCAGAGAGGCAAGATTGCATTGGTTTGGACATGTGCAGAGGAGAGATACTGGGAATATTGGGAAAAGTTTGCTAAGAGCTGCCAGGCAAGAGGAAAAGAGGAAGGCCTAAGAGAAGGTTTATGGATGTGGTGAGAGTGGACATGAAGGTGATGGGTGTGACAGAAGAATAACAAGATGCAGAGGACAGGAATATATGGAAAAAGATAATCTGCTGTGGCAACCCCTAACGGGAGCAGCCGAAAGTAGAAGACGACTCTCTGTGGAAATCTGTAACTTGTACGACACATACTTTTCCATATTTTTTTTATACTTTGAGATTTTTTGTTTAGTCTTTTCTGGTTTAAAGATGGCACTCTGTTGCTGTATAAAGTGAGGATATAAATTTCAGAAGCACCAAGGAGCCGCTTTGTTGAGCTGGAACTCTTTATTTCACACTTAACAAAACTGAAAATAGTTTCAGTTGCATAATTCTCCTGCATTATTTATTAAACTCAGCTACTTAAACCCTGAACCCTTCATTTATTAATATAGTCCCAGCCCAAATGTGAAGTAAACCTTCACATAAAAGGAAGTTATGTTACAACAGATAAAAGAATTATTAGTGGCTAGGTCTTCAATTTTATACCCTTTTAAAGTTCAAGTTTTAAACTTCACTGTCTAGACCAAATAATGCAAGATGGAACAATCAGTCAGTTTTTAATGCCATACACAATTATAAGTTGAAATCATTTAAAGGAAAATAGAACATATTTCTGTAAAATCATGAGGAATGAAATCTGTTCGGACAAATGAAGGATTGGAAAAGTAAAATTAGAAGAAGAGAGATCTACAATAGAAGATGGATAGTAGAAATCATGGTAAGACGGCAAAAGACAATTTTAAAAGCTGGAAGACACAATTATTGAAAGAAAATCCTGTGTGCTACTACTGTAGTACAATAAAAAATAATTAAACTCTAAATGGATAACACAATGACAAAACGAACAGTGATACTTGATCTGACAAGTTTTCAAAAGCATATAGACTCAATCATGTTAAGGCAGCTTTGGAATTCAAGTACGAGGAAGTGCCAAAGCAGCGCTTTGTGGAAACACACAACTCTGCATGAAAGTTGATGGAATACTCCTAGAATCTTATCAAATTAATCTTTTCTGTTAGACAAGTTTGGATTTATGTAATGTATCAGTGTTACTCAGCCCCACCTAATAAATGTTTTCTCTTGTTTTGGCTGCTAAAAAATCAAAAGGCGCTGTCACTTCTTATGAAACGTCTCGTAATCCATTAATATGAGCAGTGCATTCTTATACTGTAATTTAATCTTCACAAATAAATCAATTGCCCTGAAGAAGTTTGGAGTAAAATACAGTTTTTGTTAATTAGTTGTGCATTAGTAGGATGTGCTGTAACGGTGGAAGCAGTCAACTTAGAAAAGAGACGGACTTACCGTGGCAAAGAACTGTACTGGCGCTGGGCTTGCTGAAAGCTGTCACGTTCTTCTTGTCGTTGTCTTTGCAACTGAACTTCTACAGAAACTGAATGACGGCCAGTTTGAGCATATGTGTTGGAGTTGGGCTTTAAAAGAAAGAAACAAAAAGAGGGTATTTTGCACACATAAGTAAATATAATGACTTTTTTTTTAAATCATTCAAGAACACCTACATCTGTTTTGGAGAAGTTAAACTGAGTTATTCTAAAGAAATAATCTGGCAGCAACAAATCCACATTAAACCTGTCTTACTGCAAAGCAATCAAATCAATTCACTAGTCATATATCTTATTGTTAAACAGCATCAGGAAATAAAGTATAGCACAAATGTTAAAGGACTGCATAACATGGCAAAGGAAAGCTGGTTGAAATTGTCGTCCATTTCTATTCATGTTAAAGAGACAGATAAGCTCTCAACAAACAAACACAGAAAAGATAAACCTGCTGTTTTTACGAGGTAATCAGGGGACACTGTAGGATGAGGGTGAGCTGAAGGTCATTCTGTGGCTGTCTGCCTCCATCTTTATACCTTATGTGAAATGTGTTGGACCCATGCAGAATATAAAATCAGATTTACAGAAAAAGAAGCAAAACTTCAGAATACAGGAGAGTGCAGTTCAAGGACAAAAACTTATCTGTTAAAAGCTGGCGGCAAATGTGATATCCTGCAAGACAGTCAAAGACTTTTGTCATTTTTGACATCCTTTCAAAGGACGTTTGATCCCATAGACGAAACATTGCCAATTAGCCTATGTATTTTAGTGAACTAGAATACCTAATCAGATGATTGCATGCACGAATACAGTACACAACAATCGCCTTTGTCTTACAAACCCTAGACGATGCTGCTTTTCAGTCACGCTGCTGGCCTAGATGTGGGATGCAGGCTGATACATCTTGCCTGGCAGGTGTCAAAGTTGTTTTTAAGCTTGTAGGATGCATTAAATTTTAAATTAATGTGGAAGGCTGTGATTGACAGGCATACTGTCAAGAAACCCTCAGGAAAAAAGAAGAGCATAAAAAGGTTAGATTGACTACAAGAAAAAAATGTTTTACCTTTACTGATGAGGCTACTTGGATGTTTTTTATTTCATAGTGTATGAATAGACAATCATTTCTGTGTTTTATAAATTGATAACCTCACAACTCTTGGAACATTGTTTGGCCCCTGGTGGCAGCAGAAACCATAATAGCTTCTGTGTGGGGTTTCCAGGGTCTTCATATGTCCTTGTAAGGGTTCCTATGCCAGGCACATTGACAGGTTATTCTAAATTGGCACAGTCTAGCCATGTACATGGATGGGCTTAGTAATGAAGTGCTATCCCATCCACAGGTTATACCCGACCTCTCTGTGATTTTAGCACTCAAAAAAATGATTATTAAAATTAATGGATGGATGGATGCACACAAAAAAAATGAAATGTACACATATATTACAGATTATAATACCTCTTTGATGTATTCCTGTATATCCAAGACAAACAGAAAAAAGGGAAAGACTCTGACCAATCACCTTCATAAACTACAGAGAGATATTTTATTTTTCTTGTTTTAGTCAAGAATTCCTGAACTGGATTAAGGAGGTTAGATCACGCCTGAACACATGGACAGACATCATCGTACAATCTGGAACTGTTAAAACAAAACAGTTTTCCCTCCCCTTTAAACTACCACATCTGCACCTGAGGATTCTCTATGTTTAACTTTGACCTGTTGCTTTGATGCATCAAGGATGAATATGAAGCTCTAATATAACTTGGCTACAGTTCCAGAAGCATGTCTTTTCTGTAGATGTATTGGTGACCTAGGAGGAAACCCACACAAACATACAAAACACACACTAGCCTGAAACAGAACTGGAGCCAAAGTGTTGGGAGGAAACAAAATGAGCTGCCGCTCTGGTGTGAGGTTTTCTGTACAGTGTGAGGCTTATAATGGGTGAGCTACTGCATAATGTAAGGACTGTTAGGGCACCTCTTTGGCCTGGAAACACAGAATAAAGAATATATGCAATAACAAAATGATTTATATATTGCTGTAAAAAAACAATTTATGGTTAGAAAGCTGACCCTGCTATCATGTTAACGGTGCAATTATAATTACAAATTGGTGTGTATTTATTTGGCAGTCAACCATATTGCATTGAAAATAGTTGGTTTCACCTCTGACAGTAGAGTAATGAGGACAAACGTCAAAGAGAAGAACATGTTCACTGAACTCTAATCACGTTTCATGATGTTCATCTTATATAAAAGTGTGGCAGATTCCTCCCAGTATATGTCTGCCGAGCCAAAGTTCTTAACCCTCCCAGACACCCAAAACACTTCCCTGAACATTTTTGCTTAATGGTCAGAATTCAGGACACAGAAGGTCTTCTGCCAGCTTATAATGGCAGTCCAGAAGAGATGTTGGTAATGTTACATGGAAATATGGATTAGGCTCAACAAAACTGATTTAAGGAAGGTTATTACTTTATCCAGAAAATAAAACACTGTAGATGCACTGACTAATTTAAAACAAATACTGTAGTCTTAAAATGTGAGCAAAAGAAAAAAAAATACACTGAAAGTACTGTTTTGACAATACCTGTTGACCCTGCAAACCCATTGGTACAGTGCAGCATATATTAAATATGGCTTAGCTGTAAGTCACATTCAAAGCTTGGAGGGCATAGAATTCACAAGATGCAGTGCTCCAAGTCTCTGCTAAAGCTCAGCTTAAGGTGTATTAATTATATTATGATATATGTAGAGAGAAAAACATTGACATAAAACAGATAACCTGAGGACATGCTGAGCATGGCCAAACCTTACAGCACATTACGAACGTTTAAAACCCTTTTCACAAAAGCTAGTAATTTATTTATTTTTATTTTTTGTGAAATTTTGTTGGATAAGCTTACCTACTTCTGTTTGCTGTAAAGTATCCTTGCATTACAGTTAAATTAATAATAAACAGAAATTAAGATTTGAAGAAATAGTCAACCACACATCCATTGTTTTGTGACACTGTTATTGAAACGAAGACTCGAAACAAAACCCGAATCGTAATGAAAAATCAAAATTGATTGAAACCACAAACGTAATGTGATTATCATCTCAATGACTTAATATGAACAAGATGAGCAAAACATTGCCAGCTGTAGATCCTAGCAGATGGTTCAATAGTTTTCCTGCTCATTCAGACAAGGTCACTGGAAGGATACACTTGACCATTTCAAAATTCTCTAGGCCATTTAGTAAATCAAATTCAAACCAGAATGTGCACATTTCCATAAGCTCTGTAAAAGTCCACAGTAGATTGCTACACTTATCAGAGAATATGTTTCAGTCTTTCCTTCCGTTTCCTAACTACTTACTCCAACAGAGAGTGTTTGTACTATATTAAATCCACACACTGTCTGGAACTGATAATACGTTAAAAACAGAATACTTAAAGAAATGACAGCCATGATATTATAATGAGGTACTCCAGAGTGTCATCAGATCTTACAGATGAGTTTTTGTATTCCATGGGGCAACATGGACATTGGTCGAATGAGGTTTCTGCACTCTGTTTACAGGAAAATCTCAGAGGTGACAATGGAACAGTCTCACTCAGGTTAGGGGCAGGGTTCAGCCACAAACGATGCATTTTTTCTTTTTTCATTCTGTTGTGGTACGTAAAACATAAGGCAACCAACAGACAAGCTTCTCTTCTGTTTGTGAGGTCCAAAACACACACGTGTTCCTTATTCCTCACTGCTGCATTATATGCATTGTACATCTGGATAAGAATTCATTTCTTGCGAGCTGTTATGCACACAGACCCCAATCTTATGACTAAAGACAAAATCAATTCTGTCTGATTTTGTCAGGGTAAGGAACAGACCACATGGAGTTAGCCGCTAGTTCTAGATGACTGATCGTCACAGGAGCATGCAGCCAAATCCCTACATCTCGGTAAGATTACGTTAATGAAAGCTATGACTGAAAATTTCAGGAAAAGTCATCTAATGAGACATGGCCTTTATACTGGACTTTGGGATGTGCTGGGGAAATGCTAGGGAAAACCCCGCACAGAAAATGAGAGACAATGAAAAATTCCAAGAGACGTCAACTGGGTGTGGGTATCGAACCCAAGACACTGGATCCATGAGGCATAAGCACTAACAACTCTGCCACTATGCTGCCAAATTCTTCAGCTGTGTGTCAATTATATATTACCACAATATAACAATGCTGCTTATAGAAACAATTTCTGATGTTGTCTGTTGTGATGTTATTGGAAACAAAAACGTCAGAAACTGAGAAAATTAGATATAAGTATTTATAGGAACAAAGATGTAACCTCTGCCTCAACAGCAAGGTTAATCATCTATTATCTTTAGTACTCTTCCATAAAGAGTTTGCAACATCATTATGCTAACTAAAAATGTTACTTAAATCTGTGTTTGGTGCTCAGTTGAAGTGTCACATTAATATTTGAGGCATGAGCCTAGATTTAGACAAAAAACACATAACTTGCACCTATGATTTGAGATTTACATTACAATATATCACGGGACTGCTCCATCAGCAAAATAGAAGACAATAAGAAACACACTATTTCACAGCTAAAACTTTAAGGAATGTTACTTGTTTTATGCATGCATTTCAGTGTTCTCATTTTGCAGTGTTAATGATTCGCATTGCTGTCTTGTGGATCCAGTGTTCTGCTGAAGTTTCTGTGGATTCTGCATGTTCTCCCTGTGTTTGTGTATTTAGGTCTTCAGCCCACAATCTGAAGATATGCTTGGTAGGCTAGCTGTGAATCTAAATAGGCAACCATGTGAAACAGAAGTGGTTGAAGTAGCAGCAGCTGCATTATCAATTGTACCTAGTACAGTTAAATTCTTATTTGTATGTCCCAGCAACATGTTCACCACTCTCTGGTACAATGATGAACACAAATTTATTATATCTGTAGTGCTTTGCTAGAAAAAAAAAATTCTGTACCAAAGAAATTGCTGTAATCAAGGAAAATAGGATACTGGATTTCATTTGGGAAAACTCTTAACAGTTTTAGTCTCTCTCTCAGAAGCTTTGGCCTGTGATAGACTTCTTGGAAGGGTCTTGCATTATGTCCCGTGATGTTGAGATGGCCTCTCTGGCCCTCCTCAAGAGCCTGAATGAACTTAACACAAACTTCTCAAGCATGCTTCTGTATGTTACAGTACATTACTTTTGCGGGGTGCCTTGAGATGATCATAGGTGAAATATAAAATTAACAATTTACCAGCAAACATGCAAAAGAATTGTACAAATAAAATTAAAAAGCAATACATAATATAAAAAGTGGAAGTTTGAAAAATAAGCAGAAGAAAATTTGGAATAATTGCAGAATCTATTATTGCTGGCTATCTTTTAACCCTTCAGTTGCTTTAATATCTTTGACTGACATCATCATAATGGGGTTTCCAATTTCATAGCTCCTCAGATAGGAAGGAGATGGCTGAATATGTTGTTGATATGAAATACTGCAATACTAATTCAAGATATTCTTATGAATAAGAGGGGAGTTAGAGCTTCTGCTTATTCCAACCCACCAAAAAAACAGCACAATATGAAAAATAAGAACACCACCATTCCATTATAGGTGGGTTTTAAACAGAATTGTTAAAAATGGATCTATTTCAGATATAAAAGTAATCAACTTTATAGGGCACATAACTGTCTATTACCAAATAATTCGCTATTGAAAGGAAAATAAAAAAATAATAATACATCAAATCATGACACCTACAACAATGATGAAAATCCCAACACTGTGCTTTGTAGCCATCTCCCCAATGTACAACAGCAGCCATTCAAAGTCACCATTTGGTTTCCAATAAACAAATCTTGCAGGATCAACTCTAAAGCTAACTAAAAAAATAACACAATAAATTCAAAATGTACTTAAAAGGGTTTTCCATGCATTAAAAAAAGAAATCTTTTTGTTCAGGTAAACCCTGAGTTTAATGTCTTAACTTTTTTATTTTTTGTTGATTTTAATTAGAAGCAGATAAACATTCCATACAGCCAACTTAACAAAGCATACTTTTACCCACACCAAAGAGAAAGAGAGGAGAGCCAACAACTAAAGCTCTCTTAATTTAATTTTTAAGCATACAATTCTGTAGATAGCCTGTGTACTACTATTTGAGAATGTTAAGCTTTATTTTCTGTCACTTAATTCAGAAATAAAGGAAATAGCATAACCTTGAAGTTACTAGTGGCTATTTCTGAATTACACTTACATATCTCAGCTTCACACAAAACTAGAGAATGGTACCAGGCTGAAATGGAGTAGGTCATATAAGGACAAAAAATGTTACATTTATAATGAATACCAAGGAAAAAGATAATATCAGTACAAGACTACTGTGCACTGGAAATGTTACTCTATGTTACTAGAAGAAGCATTATTATTATTATATCTGTTTGCATAAAATTTTCTTTTTATAGTTGAAGCATAACCAGTGACTTGCCCAGTGTCAAACTAGTGAGAGTTAGGATCTGATAGAGAAGACTTCAGGTTTAAGGTGCAATGCCTATTCTTATGAATATTATTATTCATAATATTATTATTATATAATATAATATATATAATATTATTATAATATTATATTATAATATTATTATTTATAATATTATTCATAATATTATTGCCTGCATATACTGTCGTCACACTCAATGGTGAGAAGAATTTGAGCATATGGCGAAAATTGCTTCACGTCTGATTACACTTTGAGGTGTGCATGTTTATATATTATAAATACTGCAATCACTGGCTGATAACCAACAAGTGACAGAGAATGGCCAAGGACCTTTAAAGAGGCCTTGACCCTTCTATGACACGCGTGTTATCCTAAATGCCAGATGCCTTTGTGCTGTTAAGCATCTCAAAGTTGTTCCCATATGTTTCTGCATTTTTTTTGATAGCTGCAAATAATTTTGATAATTGCTTCTTATTTGGTATAATCCTGTTTGTACAGGTGCTAGAATGGCTTTGAAGTTGTAGTTTCTTATGAAAAAATATGAAATGCTACAAAATTACAAATTGCTACAATTTATAAAAAGTAGATTTTACTATATGAATGATACTGCTGTTTTTCATTCCTTATTGACTATTCTGATTTGGAAATGCACAGTAAGTCATACTGGATGTATGACTTTGTTTTGGTCAGTAATGCCAACTACACCAAGGCAAACAAAAATTATTTTTAATAACCACTTGAATAATTTAATAATAATCACAATGAAGGAGTGTCACACAATAAAAAAAGGTTTTCATTAAATGCAAATGAGTTAGAGAATTAGGAAACGTGGAGAAAGCACAATGAAACAATAGAAAAAACACCTAGCAGCACTAGACTGGACCTGCCTGCGCAGATGTTGGGATCTCCATCTCCAGCAGTGCAGGCATTTAATGTACCTGGCCTTCTTCTACTCCTACATTACCTTCCCTTCAATTCTTCAGTCTTCCTCTGGCTGTGGGTTTCTGCTTTTACCTCCCCTACAATGTTCAATGAAACCTGCAAGAGAGCAGCCATTCGTGTGCACCCTTGGGATTACATTGAGGTCTACTCCACCACCTGCATACCTACGTAAGTAAAATGTTTATAGGCAAAGCCATTAAGTCTTGTTTTCCACATTGCATGATTTATCAGCTTATCAAGAAAATTGTATTTAAGATTATTTAGCTTGTTTTTTTTGTAAGAAATCCTGTCAAGTACATTTTTACTTGCCCGACTGACAGAAAATAAAAGCAAAACAACTCCCATTTCAAGTTTTTTTCAGGATATGCATTAGTTGCAGTGATATTTTCAATAAAGAATTTTTAGATGGACTTAGCAATTTGTAACTGAAAACAACATGATCCTCTGTGCATTGGTGGCATCTGTTAAAAGAAGACTGTAGATATGATTGCAGTGGTAAAAAATTTAAATTATAGTACTAACTTGAACTTACTCTTAGTCCAGGAGGTGGTAGATCATTTAAATATATTGTGTGGCCAATTTTTCAATTTAAAATATATCCTAGAATTTAAGTATGAAGGGCACATTTCCTCCTGTTCAACAGGGAATTACCAACAATGGGGAAGAATACATCTGTAATGTACAGGTATCTTAACACAAAAGGAAAATGCAAATTAGGTAAAAAGCAAGTATGGTTTAAATTACAGACTATAAAACATGCATCCAGTACAAATTTTGCGGTTGGCTGTTGCTCTGCCCGGGGTTTGTTTCCTGCCTTGCACCCTGTGTTGGCTGGGATTGGCTCCAGCAGACCCCTGTGACCCTGTAGTTAGGATACAGCGGGTTGGATAATGGATGGATGGATCCAGTACAAATTCTTAACCCAGTCATGGGCATAAGGCATGAAGCAGCACTGGACGAAGTACTAGACCATCAGGCAGCACATGTAACCACTTGCCAGCGATCACTCGTATCAAGCTGAATGAAGAGTTGCCATTCAATCTATCCTGCACATTTCTGTCACGCTGAAGGAATGTATACTAATGACTGGCAGTATAATGGAGACAGAACTCCATAAAATATCATTTTTACCTTTCTATTCATTTTCACACCTGCTTGTTTCTGTTCATAATGGTATAATGTGAGCCTGTTCTGGAAGCTGTAAATGTGAAGCAGAAGCCGCCCAGGATAATTTGCACACATACAATAATAAAACCAGGCAAGGTAAGCTTGTGGTTGGAAACTGGAGGATGTAATGGAAGCTCACAGGGGCATGAGGAGAACTTGCAAATACCAGAAATTATGCATAGCAGTCCAGGATCTAATCACATAAAGCAGCAGTGGACAGATTAAACCACTATAAAGAATATTTACTGAATGGAGTAAATGCTCTGCATATTAAGTAAAGTTCAGACATAAGTCTAACATGAGACCAGAACAAGACTATTTGCAAACCTGCAGGTGGTGTCTACTTCACGCCTGGCTGGACACGATTGTAACAGTGTGACATTCCTTGGTCAGATGATCCTGTCAGCCCAATCACCAGTTTTTGAATGCCATGTACCACATTTTTACTTTTTGTTTTATGATTTTAGTTAATACCAAAAAGCTTTAAATAATTTCAAGATTATTTAAAGTTAACCCAATAGTTAAAATAAATTAGTAAAACATAAATGATGGTTAAAACACTCAAAATAATAAACTATGAATAATCAAAAACTACATCCAAATATGCCCACAACACACAGTCAAACATTTATTAACTCTTCAAAATGCAAACTGTCATGTCTGTGAATAAGCTGGAATTATGTAAAACATTTTCAACAAAAACCATTTACTAAACAATAAACGGCAATACTTTAAAAAATGGTGCAAAGCAAAATACTGACATTATTAAGCATCAACAAAAAAAATGTATTTTTCACTTGATAGGCCTTGCACTGCTGTTTCCCCATATGAAAGTGCAAAAGTGTTATGAATCCATCCATAAATTCATTCACTCATTTTCTAATAGCACCAGGCACAAGTGGCACCCGGAGGTGGAAAGGGTACCAGCCCTTTGCAGGGCACATTCACATAAGAGCATTCAATTAATCTGACACTTCTAAACACAAAGTCCTTATTCTGATTTTCATACAAATTACAAAACCTTAACCTAGGTTAACTTACTATTACAAATACAAGGCAGAATGTTTAAGGTCAATTTGCTGTACTCAAAATGAAGAAGTGAAGAACATGATTTTTAACATAAAAAATGAATGCAAGTGGTTTTCCACAGGTCATTGTCACTCCTATCCAAAGTCAGCATAAGCACCTCCTTCAGTCTTGCCTTGACGATAGGAAAACAAGAACATTTTGCTTTTCAGATTAAAGTTTCTAGGAGGAGAATGGGGTGCCAGCTGGTGAGTGCTTAGTTACATTCATTTTAAAAAAGATATCTCATGCAAATCCAAGGATTTGAGAACAGTTCTATTAAAACATAATATGAAGGTGCACGTTGTCATTAGCTGTCATAGAGAGAAGCTGTGTTGTAATGAAAAGTGTAAAATTATTCATACTTTAAAATCTACCATTGAACATGGAGATATTTTGCAAATTTTTCACATAAACCAGTTGGTCCTAAACAAATCTTTTATTATGGGCACTTAGCCAAAGAGCCACAGGGCAGCTTGTCCCAGCAACATGATCTCATAGTAATGTCATTGTCCAGAGAAGGAAACATGAAGGAACAGTGATGCTAGAGGTGATTAACGCATGGGTCCACGGTATATATATGCAGATACACAGTAATCATAAAGTCTGTACATCTGTAGTGCATGAAGTAAGCTCCAACTTGTTCCCTTATCCTTTGCCTTCCACTTCAAGAAAAGGCTCGTTGTGTACTGCTTCATTGATAAAGTTCATTTTGGAATCCAAAACAGCAATGTTGTGATATGCCTTCACATTTCAAAAAAAATTCTTCCCATGTTCAGCTGTGCAATTTATGCCTTGCGAGACTTTGAGAGCTGACATGTAACCACTATGGAGAAGAAAAGCACCACCCAGCATGTGCCGTAAGCAGAAGCATAGTCTTCTTTAAAATTCAGCTTACAGGGATTTTCAACCCAAACACAGTCAGCTACTAAGCTCTCAATGGAGTACATTGGCAATTGTCTGACAAAAGCAGCCTTGTTAATAACACCAAATAATGAAGCACCTAATCCATACTCCATGATGAGGCAGCACTGAGCAATATATTATTGACAGTGGTTTGTAATCAAAAACTCAAAGCAAAATGAAATGTTCTTATTTATTCTAAACAACAGTTCTTGATGCAGGGAAGAACTTTTTAATGGTCCACAAGCTTGGGAACAAATTTCTTATTGATGTGTAATACAAAGTTCTGGTAAAAGAATTATTGTTAAGTGTGACATTCTTCAATGTGGAAATGAAACCATCCATAGGATTTCTCTGTCAGGACACATTTGGCTTGTTTTCTGTCTTGAAGGACATATGGTTTGCAGTTATTCAGTTTCTTCATTAGAAAAGGTAACATGCTACGTGCTTGGGAAGGAAAAGGGATAAGGAGTAACTTCTTTCCCAAAGCCCTTTGCATGCACAGAAGCTAAAGTACAGAACAGGAGAGGACAGCGTGCTTGTAAATTGAAACAAGCACTTAAATATCAAGATGCTGGCACGTCGTGTCACACAGCATCATAGAAAGAGGTAAGAGTGGAAGATAAAGAGAGAGAGACATGTCGAAACAGTAACCAAGTTCAAACCTAAGCCCTTCCATAAAAATACAAACTGCTGGGTTCTCCAATCTACTCAGACTCAGAAAATATGCACATGCGCAGACCCTCTAATATGTGCCAATGTGCAAATAAAATCAGCGAAAGAATAAAGCAGCCAACAGTCAGAGGGAGATGCAACTACGCCAACTACCAAAAGAACAATCACCAAAAGCAATTGCACATGCGTAAATACTGAATGCTTGACGCAAAATACCAATTCAATGTATTAATAAATTGATACAAAAATACTAATCCGCAAAAATGGCACCAGGTTTTTAGATGAAAAAGTGAGCTCATCTTTGCCATAGCATTAAAAAAAAATCCCTGAATGTCTAATCATTCCACCAGTAAATCCACAGCTGCGAAGTATTCTTGCACAGACATTGTAGTTGTTATCACTGTCTCTTGGATGCCTTTTCCTGATATTTCAGATCTGCTCCTAAAAAGGAAATAATCCAATAGTCAGAGGCAAGACTTGGACACCATTTATTAAGCTGTTTGTTCCTCCGAAGCTTGCTTTATAAAAGTACTCAACAACCGAATCGAGAATTAGAAAATAAAACGTGAGTATGTAAGGTACAGTAAATTAAAAATAAATGGGGAAATTCACTTTTCTTTAGCACTTACCAGGACCTTTTCTGAGATTTCAGAAAACAAGGTACATACATTTCTTAAGTGATTTACTGGGCTATTCAAATTTTCATTAATTTAAATCAAAGACACTTTAGCTCTTTTATTTCATGTTTACAGCTTCTGTTAGTATTCATTTTGATGAAAAGAAATAAAAAAAAACAGTAAAATTACCACATCTTTAAGGAGTAAACACACCATTGGAAGTAGCACATCGATATATGTTTAAATCCTAAAAATACATTGAATAGGAATTATGATATAGTTTTAAACTAATGAAGCTACTAAGAAAGCACCGTGCCCACACTTGACTGTTTAGAAACACGCTGTTTTTTATATTTAGTTGTTTTTTAAGGAGAAATTGTCGAGCTTTTTACCAAGCAGCAGAATATCAAAAATGCTCCAGCAATAAAAATATGTCAGCAAATTGAACTTTCCCTTTAAAAAGCAATGCAACATTTTGACATTAGACTTAAAAATGAATCATTCTCTGCTCTATGTTGCTGGTGCTCTAGATTAAATTTCATTTTGGGAACGACCATAAAATTTGATTTCATTAGCATCAGAATAGTCTGAAGTATAAAGGGGGGAAAGCAGGGAAAACGACATCTACAAAATATCTTTTGATCTTTTTTGTGAAACGTTAGTAAAATTTAAACTATAACTTGAGCTGGAAAACACATCTGAATGTTTCTACCAAGTTCCCAAAGTTCAATTATGAGCATTCCAGGAGACACATATGAGGCAATGTGTGATACTGTGAACTGAAAAACTATAAGGCCTGAAAAAATAAATTGAGAGTCTCGGTTTTTCACCGCAAAAAAAGTTTATTTATTAAGAAAATGACACTTGTGACATGGCCAAGGTTTAACATAATTACAAAAAATGAAACCTTAAAGCATTTGTGATTATGAAAAAAAAATTTTTTCACTTGTGATCGAAACTGGCTGTCATATACTCAAATACTTCTCACTCTTTGACAATCTGTCAAGCATCAAAAGATCAAAATGAACCGATCTGTGACTCGGGGGCCAATTTAGGAAATATGTGCCATTGCAGAGTTACACCAACTGTAACACATCTTAAAGTCACCACATTGGGGTATACTGCTTGGATTGGTAAATATAGACTGCTGAGGGTGGGGATAACATTCTATCAATGTGAGTGGATGCAGAACCCCAGAAATTAATGGGAAATGCAATAAAGAAGTAAACTAGGAAGCATTTCATTAAGAAAAGGATTATGGGAATCTTCAACATCAAACCAGTCCTTGGCCTTGCAGGTTTAAAATCATTTTTGATAAGGTAATGTTGATAGAATTAATCATGTACTCTTATTTTTAATATATTTTTTTATAGTGCTAGGGAAGTTTATACATGTCATAATAAAGGATCATTGGACATCCAATTTTGTGGTTTTGATTGACATATCTATTATTATTATTAACATGGAACAAATAACCAAGCAACCTTCTCAAGACAGGGAATATTTAATGTATGGTCATCATTCAGTTACCATGATAACAGTCACAAAACGTTTACAAGCTGTAATGTAAATGAAGCTACAGCATAAGATACTTTTTTTTTTATAACAAGCAAATGAAAACCTTTGTGTATATAAATATTCTACAAGCATAAGTAAAAGGCATCCATATATCAAAGACTACCACTAAAAGCTCTAAAAAAAGTTTACGTTAGACAGCAGAAAGAGCACCAAAGGCTTAAGGGCCAAGGAAAAGGGCATATAGACGTGAAAATAATTAAAACTGCACATCTCACTGAGATCTTTTTCTGCTCCAGACCGATTTGACATGTAGGAATGGCCAAGTGTAGGTATCATGTATCATAAATAGTGAAAGAAAACAGCAGAATGAGTGAATAAATGGTTCAATCAAGCAAATCTATCTTGTTTAAAATTGTCCAAAATGTTTCCGGGGCAACCTGCGAACATTGCAATTGAGCTCCAGCCTCATTGGGCCATATGTTTTGGGCATGTGTCAAATTAACATCATTCTGGAGCAAAATCTTTAAATGCCTATCAGACAGCCTCGGTGTCACAATCCCTCTTAACCCATTAACATCTGAGTTTGGTGGAGTCCCTGATGGGCTTAAAGTGGAGAAGGACAAACAAACTGTAATTGCCTTTACTACACTACTGGCACGTAGACTTATCTTTCTCAACAAGAAGAATTCTAGCCCATCTCTTTTAAGTCAGTGGGTAACTGATGTCATATACTATTTGAAATTGGAATAAAATAAATTCTCACTTAAAGGATCTGTTCAAAACTTTTTAAAAACCTGGCAGGATCTAATCAATAACATTTTAGAACAAGCATTTTCTATTGGGGAAAACTATTCTCTCCCCTCTTTTCTGCTCTTAAAATTTTACTCTGGCTATTGGCCCTCCTTTTTTCTCATGGGTGGGGGTTAAATTGAATTTAGTTTTGTCAAATTTGAAATGTTTGTATGGAATGTTACTTGTTTGTAATAAATTCAATAAAATAAATCAGTCAAATTAACACTGTGAATTACTTTAATTCCTCCACGAATGGTCTGCATGTAAGCTAGATTGCAAGTGGAAATATTTCCCTTTTCATTGTTGTACTTATAAGGAAGTTTTAACTCCCCAGTTTATAATAAAGGCCCCAAAAAGAAAATTCACAGAGGACCCAAGATATAAAGAAATAACTTGTGGGAAACTGTCATTTGCAGGGATTGTAGAGATTGTATTTGTTCCTTGAACAAAGGCATCTCCATAGGGGTACTGCTGGTATTCATTTTTAATGAAGTGAGTGGCTCTCCGGATAGTAAATGGTAGGGACCAGCCATTAATGTGAGAGCCTAGAATTGCATGGATAGGACTAACTAGCTGAACAAAAGGTACCACAAGTAGGGTGCTAATTAAGTCTCCTCTGCTGTCTCAGGAGGTCAATATGAACTGACATTACGGGCTGCTTAAACCTACATCATATAGTACTTCCTGGATGATGCTTCATCATCAGTCATGTGACAAAGTGAAAAGGGTGTAAAGTTAGTCGTCTATGCCACATATATGATGAGCTTACAAGTCAGGAAGTGAATTTACTGAGGGGGGAAAGGTCACGATGCTTTGAGTTGAGGAAATAATTATGAAAGAAGATTGTGGAAGGCTATCAGAGAAGATGTTGAATGGTTCGACTCTTTAGTATTGTACCTGAATTGTCAAGGGACAGATTCTAGATTGAGGTTTATAGGACCTTCAGGTTAGTTTTGAAACCTGTTGTTTAGTTACAGTCTCAAGACTGAAGGTTATGAAACTCCATGAAAATTTTTAAAACACTGTAAACAAAAATCACTGCAGCTATTAGTATCCCAAGGAACTTGCCAATGATTCCAACAGACTTCAGTATCTTACTAATAGCTTCTGAAGCTGCTCCTGTAAAGAATTGTGTTCACTGCAAAAACAATTAGCTCTGAGTAGCTGTCATTTTCCAATAATCACCATCTGAGCAATGCCTAGAAATGAAACATTCAAAAACCTTAACAGTGCAGCAGAAAACAGCAGGCATTACCCACACCAAGCATACTGAAAGCATAAACCCTCTACCAAGAAAGAGCTAACTTCTTTTCTAGAGAAGCGTAAACATTCTTACTACCAAGTGAAGCCAAGCAGGTATAAGCATATGGCATCATGCTGTTTTATCCAGGATGGCTATCCATTATCAGTTTTGAGAAGGTCCATCACTCCTTGGGCTCACTGTATCAGACTGGTACAGTCGCATTTATTTTCTTTCTGTACTACCAGATGACACTACGCTGTGCTCATGACTAATGCTGGGGGACATTACTTTTAAAAGTATGTGACTTAGTGATGTTACTTGTTACTCACAAGAAAAGTAACTACTTACTTGTACTTATCATTAAATTTAATGTGTTACAAGCATTGTGTTAGTTTTGCATTACTTTTTTCTTCTTTTGAATGAAAAACTGCACATTTCACTGGGCAACACTAGGTATTTTAATCCAAACCCAGAGCCAACTTGTGCCAATGTTTTGGTGTGTGCAAACAAAATTTAATTGCCAACTTCTGAATGATGAAAGATAGTTTTTTTCTGTCAGGTATCGATTGTATGAGCTAGCATTCCACCATGTAAATAAGCAGTGTCAGTGCCGATAAAAACAGCAAGCCTGCAAAGCTGCAAAACAATTCCAACTAGTGCAGCAATGGTGAGCGACTGCATTACTTGAAAGTACGATGTAAAAGAGCAACAATCCACTGTCACGTGACATCAGTGAGCACCACAGCAGCTCATTACAATATGAAATAAAGCAATTGTCATGAGTATGCCTTTGTAATGATGCTTTAAGGCAGCACATTGTATTACAGTTTCTGAACAATTTACATACAGATAAGCTGCAAATAATTTAAATTTGTAGTTTGACAACAACATAAAGAACATAATAAAACAGCAGATCCTTCCACTTTTTTGCGGACCGGTAGAAGACCCTTTGGTCTGGTGTCTGGAGACCCCTGACTAACAAATCTGTTGGAGAGGTCACTCTCCCGTTAACCTCCATGGCTGCACATCATGCTTTTCGATTATCAAACTGCCACTTTAATATAAAACATATGTTTGAAAATGCATTACAATAAAGAAAATGAATGCACCGTCTTCAGCGCTTGTGTCCCAAGCACCATTTGCACTATCCATGAGCCGTCCCTGCCTGAGCTTGTTTTATTAGGCAGCTTCCAGTGCTCTATATTTTAAACCAAAATATTGTGAATGTTTTCACCTGTTAAAAGGGGTGTTTTGAATCATGCCAGTTTCACTTTAAGCAAATACACCATTATAGAGCCCCCACAGATATAAAAAAATAAAAATAAAATAACGATTATATTTTTATTTCAATAAAATAAGCATTGTGTTATGTTGTTACTTTAAAAAATGATCTGACTATACAGCATATTTTACTTACATGTTACCCCCAGCACTTCTTATGACAACTCGCTTTAATGGCAACTCTAGTTACTGCTTTCTTCGACTGACAGGAAGACAGATTGTGAGCGATGAATCGGCTTCCACTTTGCTAAGCCATTATAAAAGAGCTAAAATGCTGTTCAACAATAAAGAATAAACATGTTTGGCTTATGAGCAAAGGAGACAACTACTTTAAATGTTCTGCTCTTTATATTCCTTAGAATTTAAAAATACTAAGAGTTCAAAGGATAGCTTTTAATAATTTGGTGCTAAGCAAATAGCAGTATTAGGGTGACAATTTCTGGAATTTGATGTGTGCAAGACTCCTGTTGAGAACCACTGCTTATATTGTTACTTTACAGGAATTTGAAAAATTTACATCTGAGCAGCTAATGGCTAAAAGTGAGTCAATTAGTGCATTTTTCCATGCTTGTAACAATTTACAGCTGCATTTTAAAGACCCCTCTCCATTGGGCTCTTCCATAACCAGTATGTTTAGCTTTCTGTCTTTGCCATGCAACAGGACTCCGATTTTCATGTGCAAGATCAAAATGTGGATTTCCTCTATTCAGACACATTTATAATTATTCTACGGAAATGAATGAATCCTCAATAAATGTCACATCCTCACCCCCAGTGTATATACAAGCATACTGTAAATATATGTTGTGTCTTTCATTTAAGACTAAATAGTCTGAACTACAGCCAAAAACCTTGTAGGGCATGAGGATTCTACCGTCACATGAAGACACACAGGAATCTAACAGAAAATGTTGTTAACTAAATTTAATAAAGTACTGGTGTGTTTGTATTTCTGAATGAGGTTAACAAGATCAGAACACTTTGTGACACTTTTTATGTACACATAAAAGAAAAGCGAGGATCATCACCTATATGCTTCCTGTGTATAAAACAAGCACACACCTATACGAAGAAATAGATTCTACAGACCCCGCACAAAACATACATGGGGGTAGGCTTTGATAAAGAATCATAGGAATTTTCAGATGTATGGCAAAATTCACCCAAAAATACCATCTGCCTGTTTGGCTTTTTTAGTTCTCTTATCACACTGCAGACATATTTGAAAGTCGCCAGCATCCTACTGCTTTATATTGTTTTCTAACTTGACCTGTTTGGTTTCCATTCTGTGCACTGCACCTCTAGGAAGTTATTTCAAATATTCAGCAGTACTAGATCCAAAATGTTGCTCAGCAAACTGTGACCACAAGTTAAAAAGACAGAAAGAAAAGGAACTGCCCTGATTCCTTTAGCAGGCACATCATATCTCATTATAATTTATCATTTCAAAGGGTCCGTCGATCAGCAACTGAAGATTTTTAAGGAATAATTTGTTTAGTTTAAAACTTGGGCTTAGTCACTGGTCCACTTTGTATATTATTGATGAGTAAGCTGATAAGATAATCAACTTGTAATTATAACTTAGTATATAATTGTATCAATCAAAAGGCTACTTTAAATTACGTAATCATATGAAGATTTAGTGCTATAAAGATTTTAGACAGAAAAACACAATTAAGATAGATGGGTCCAGAAAATATAAATGTAGGGACAGGGGGTCTACCTATGAAAATATCTGTTAAATATATTGTGTTAAATTTACAGTATGTTCAGTGAATAAATATTTTAGGTGTGTTGCATGATATCAGGCACCACATGCTTTGTGGTGTGAAGCTGCTATGCCTTTCTGCACACACTGTGCATACTTTTTCTAGGTACTGTGACTGACTTCCATAATGCAAAAATAAAATGTTAATACAAATGATCTGGGGTATTCATATTACCTTTGTGTGTTTACTCTGTTATTAATTTACATTACAACCAAGCAAGATTTAGGCTTTACTTCAACTTTAGACTAAATATATTCTGGTTCCATGTAAACATAAACTGGACCAACATATACAGAAATATACTCAACAACTAAAATGTGTTCCTAGCATTATTTTTCTTTTCAATATACAAATACCCTTCATTTGTGTTTTACTTCTTCATTATATACAGACGCATATACAAACCAACATATGATGGTAGCTAGTGGCAAACATACATATAGGTGGTTGAGTTACATGAGTGAACATGTTGATTATCATTAAAAAATCCTGCAACTTAACCTTAAATAAACAACAAACACTGTGTTATTAAGACAAACTCTGCGAAGATGTTTAAAAATATTTCTTACAAAAGGTGTATTTCTTTATATGCCATTTAAAACAAATAAATGGGCAGAGAGAGAAAAAAAATTAACTTTACACAGACTTCCTTAAGTATAAATGTACAAAGCAGTTTTTGAATTGGGCTGGTACTCGTTGGTATACAGTATAGGCACCTCTTCTAATTTTAGCATAGAGAATTGGCACCTTTGACGAATGTTCACAAGGGATACCCAGTTACTGTTCGAACAACTTTTACTGCCTCATGAAGACTGAACTTTCACAGTATTGGCACCAAGTCTTAGCATACTGGTGAGCACCAACACACCTTTGTGAATCTTCAAGGGGGAGAGTTGATGAGTCCCATCACTCGAAACAGGACAAGGGAAAAGTTATTGACCAAAAGTCACTACACCACCATTAAAAGAATACTGTTAGTAACTTAGTAATAGTTGTACATGTGACAATAATGACCCTACAAACCTATATGCACAGAATACGAAAAGAATATACTACTGTCACGACTCGTTTCTGACAATTACACTTATGTAAATGTCCTACTTTTTGACTTATTCATGGATGTTTTGTAAATGTTTCAGCGTTAACATAAAAAAGGTGTTTCCTTATTTCTTTCTAAATTTTTTCAATTGCATAAAAACAATTAAACACAACGGCCACAAAAAAGCAAACAGTTCTATTATCATATACTCGTGTTCTCTACCAATTCAAATTAAAACAAAATGTTAGCACTCTTTCCCTGTTTTTCCTCACTACTAATGAAAAATGTTAGCACATACAAATTTCTACAACAGAACAATTAAACACATAAAGTGCCCTGTCTAATTAAATTGCACATGCTTGGTAAAATTAGGCACAGTAAATACGATTTTTTTTTGTTTTCATTTTACCTAGACTGTCTGCTCCATAGCTTAATTGGGCCAGAGTGTTCAAATGAATCATAAAAGGAAATACACAAAAGGAGACACTTCATGAATAGACTTTGTGTGGATGAACTAAAGTAAGTTGTAATACTCAGTAATTATACACTCTGAAATTTTATTTTATTATTTTTCTTTTTACAGGTTACATTACAAAGGGAAAGGGTTCACTTCCACTGAAATGTATCAAATATACAGGTGAGCAGCATATTTCATATTCAGATACAAAATCCAGCACAAAAGCCACCAAACACAATCAATATAGGCTTTGGCAAACATCAGTTTACTGTTATTTTCTTTTTTAAATATGAGTAAACGTTTCAATACACTCTCTTAGTGAAGATAACTAGCTGCCACACAGAATAGAAGAGTGCCTAATAAGTGCCTAAACTGCCATTTTTATATCTACCTATTAAGTTGTTTTCAGAATGCACTTTGTTACTTTGTCTTATAAACCCCAAACCAAAGTCTCCCCTTAGCCTCAATACTCTTTGTTCTGTCCATCTAATGTACTCAAAGCAGTCTACAAGAAACCAAAAGTTGCAATTTAACAAAACAAAAAAAAAAAAAATTAAAAACATGCAAATATGTTTGATGCATTTATCACATAAATACCCACACAGTCATTTCCCAAAATGCACTTTTACGATCTTCATTTCTGGCTAGATCAAAACACAGCATACTTTTAGTACTGACTCAGTACAGAAGAATAAAAAAAATACAGCAAACTGAAAAAAGAGGTTTAAAAAAACACTACTGAGTGCTGACAAATAAACGGCCATGTAAAAGTACAGCATAGAGGTTTGTATCTGTCATACATCACAAGCACAATTTATACTTTATATATCTGTATAAGTACTGTGATGAAACAAATTAAACTGAAATGCACACCTCTCTATTTCTACAACACAAGTGTCTTTTAATTATGTTTAATATTTAATGAAGAACATTAGTATATAATATTTTATCACTGATAACAACCCTAAAATATTTATTAATCTCCATGTTATGTGGTAATTATGTGATAATTCATCTTGTATTTAGTAAAAAGAGTACCTTGAGATCATACTAATCCTTAAATATAGTACAATCAAGAGCAACAAAGACAAAAATTCTTTAAAAAATAATAATTACTGGAAGAGTGTGTTAAATAGAATTAGACTAACATGTGAACAAAGATTTTTTTTACTTTTACTGGGTACCTTAAAATCCAGTAATCTATAAAGATTATCTGTAGGATAATTTAGCCTACAAAGAAAGAGCTGCAAAACATCACTTTTGACAGCTTTTTATTGCTATACAAATTTCTAATTTCAAAATGTCTATGAAAACCATGTTACACTGTGGATACATAAAAGGACAAGGACAGCCACAACAACCAGAGGGTCTAATTTAATTTGATTGATGTGAACAAGCCCAAGGAATTGACAGCACACACTGCCCATATCACCACAATGCTCCCAAACACAAATATCTCTTATATTTCAATGGCCTCTGTTATATGCTGCTTCAATGTTACAAGTAAGGGGCAGCATTATCAAAAATAATTGACATTATGCTGGTTGCCAAACTAATGCATTTACTGTATATTCAGTGCCCAAGACTTGAGAGTTTAGTTCATTCAAGTAATACTCTACATACTAGGCGGACTGGTGGCTCTGAGGCTAGGGATCCTCACAGGTGGCGCAGTGGTAGTACTGCTGCTTTGCAGTAAGGAGACTGTGGAAGATTGTGGGTTCACTTCCTGGTTCTTCCCTGTGTGGATAGCGCTTTGAGTACTAAGAAAAGCGCTATATAAATGTAATTAATTATTATTAAAATCTGCACTGGCAATCGGAAAGTTGCTGGTTCAAATCCTATAAAAAATGTCAAAAGGGACTCTGCTCTGTTGGGCCCTTGAGCAAGTCCCTTAACCTGCAATTGCTGAGCGCTTTGAGTAGTGAAAAAAGTGCTATATAAATGCAAAGAATTATTATTATTATACTGTAATGTATTATGAATACAGACTTACGAGGTAAGTAAATAAACATTCTTTTTCACAATTGAAAAATAACAATGATAATTTAATGTAGAGAAATGATGTAGGAGTCTGTCTATCTGAGAAAACTGGCTATTCAGTGCGAATGACAGAGTTAGAAAAATATGTATTTACGGTCAGGCCAGTCATTCTTTCAAGTAAATATTAGAAGTGAAGAGTGGGGCACTTTTTCTGGTAAGCAGATTATACAAATATTAGGATAAATCCACAAACACAAAAATAGAATATAACATTCAAACATAACAATCTCAGATCTGCTTAACAATTCAGGATTGCTAGGACCAGATAAGATGTCTTAGGCCTACCCAGTCACTTTAGTACTGTGTACACAACTAAAAAAGCTTAGGAGATAAAAAACACTTGCTGACTAGGAGATGATGCAGATGCCTCTGAGCACAAGAGTCCTGCGTTCACATCTCATCCAGCACACCATAATTAATCCAGTTTTCTCAAACCTCCCTGAATGTACGGGTAACTCTGAACTGACTAGGTGGGAGTGTGTGTGTGAGACTGCGCCCAAAAATTGATTGCCATTATTTTTCCACTCTGACAAATGCTTTATACATTAATTATATCACTATAAAGTAAAGGCTTAGTTGCTCCAATGCTGCTTTTTCAAGTTAAAAGCTGAAATTTTCTGACTAGCTACAATAGAGCGTGACTGTTTTCCCATGATGTTTAGATTCTAGTCTTTACACACATACTCCCACACAGGTCCAATTTGGAAACTAAAGCTGATATCACATTATGCAGTTTGCTGTTGTGGGGACTGTCAGACTTGCTGACTGTAGTTGCTTATCTCGTTATTGGACTAAACAAAAGAAAATTGCAGGGTGTGTCACATTTACTGGCAGAGTGACGATCTTTCAGCACAGTTGAGCTTGCCCCTTTTTGTGGCAGCCAATAAAGTGCTGCATAAAAGATTAAAAGGTATGGCGAGCTCAGCTGCAATCTCAGCCCTTTATTCATTGTTTCTGTTCTGTAGTGATGTGGGAAACAGAAAATGTCAGACAGGAAAGCTTCTTTTCCGTTTGTATGGTCCAAAACTGCCTTATTCCATGTCATTTCATTATATGCACTGAACGTCTAGACGAGCATTAAATGGTTGTTAGCTCTCATGTACACAGAGCCCATCCTTGCAAGTAAAGAAAAAATACAATTTGGAAAAGTTCTGCAGACTGCCTCTGACTCTAAAATTACGTAAAAGAAGGCTACGACTGAAAATTACTGAAAGGGTTGTGTAATGTGACATGGGCTTAAAATGTGTTTCTTTGGGGATATTTAAGGAAAATAAGAGTACCTGGAGGAAGATCCATGCAGGCTTTGGGGAGACCATGCAAATTCCACAGATGTAACATCTGAATATGGAAACTGAACTCAAGACACTAGATCACTAGCCACCCTGCCACCCCTCCATACTATATGTGTTAAACAAAACTGAACTGCATTGATCTGTTAACAACAATAATGACGCTTTGTCTTATGATCTGGTGAATCCCAAGGTAGAAGCATGCAGGTCAGAATATTGAATCCAGCACAATTTTACCAAGACAGGATTTTTGTGGATGTCACTCTGTGTCAATATAAAGCCCTACACTTAATTTCTAAAATATTTGCGGCGAGCCAGTAAAGGTGACTGAGGGGACAGACTTTCATTTTAAGAGAAATAGAATGAAAAAGCTGAAAACTTTGTTATAATGCGGACTTCACTTCAAATAGATAGATATTTTTAATTAAAAAAAAAGTTCTTCATCTGCTAAAGCAGCTTATCTACTTGGTTGGTGAAAGTGTCTCTCAGCCAGTGGTTATCAGACATGGCCAGTTTTGTGATGAGTTGTGCTTATAGAGTTCAGACTCCTAATCTAACCTCTCTCATTTCTTCCCCTTCAGGATTCAGGAAAATTCACAAATCATTAAGTGTAAACTTACTCTACACATAACCTCTTAAATAAATGACATTTCCATAGAATACTTTGCTGCACTAGTGGGTAACTGGAACGTAAACTGATGGCTGAATAGAAAAAGCAGGTATGTTGTGAACGGTTTATTGTAATTTATTTAATTTGGCTCACTGGTTAATATTGATGTTTTAAAGCTCTAGAGCTTGTAACCAAATGGTTAAATGGTGTAGTTGATATTGGACTGTCATGAAAACCCCAATCAGGTAACAGTAAAACAGGCAAATTCCATGCAGACAGTGGCCAAGCTAGCGTTCATATCTAGGGCTATAGAGCTCAGACTGAAGCATTAATCGCTGTACCAGTCTAATTTCAGAAAAAGAAAAATAAATGTTTTGTTAAAATTGTTTTACATTACACAGTGGTTGAACTTCCGTGTTAATAAATGCATAGTTTGGTCCTTGAGTTGTAAACTTAACAATGGGTTATTAAATTGTTTAATTTCTGGCACTATTTATGTATGAATGCACTGCAAATAACATTATTGAGTTTACTCTAATCCTAACCTTGCTCTTAATTGAGCTTTACTTGGTACAGCTTATCAGCAGTTTGACCATGAGATGAATTCTTCTTTTTTTTCCCAAGGTGTGATAGCCCAACCTTTCCCCATGCAAGAACAGTTGTTACATGGGTACTGTATAAAAGCATCTGTGTCTTCAGAACTGAAGGGTGGTGGTCTTTCTGTAACTGGTTTGGGCATTTTACTAGTCATAAAGTGTAATTCAAGACTGACTAAATATAAGCCTGAAAGGAGACAAAACAACCGTCCAGACATTGAAAAGAATAGGTTCTGCTTGATTAACCTAACTCAAAAAGAATCTATTTACTTTCTATTAATATACTGTATCTGACTATTGGTATTTGAATGGGCACCTATTTTTGAGTTAGGTTGTTTTTGAAACAAGGGTTTCATTTTGTCCTTGGAGAAGGCATATAAATGTAATGTTATATTAAATTGTATACTAGCCAATTCTTGTTCAGCATTACGGTATCAAAAGCTAAAATATAATGCTACCTTATTAGTTCTTATAACCAAATGCCATATCATTCTTTCACTTATTTGTGCTCTAAACAAATTATTTCAGACAAAGGCGCAGGTTGGGTTTTAGCACAAAAGGTGCAACGCAAAATGGATTTGTAAAAATGTAGCAGAGCACCAGAATAAAGCACTAAGACAAACTGGAAACAGCTCCTCTGTCACAGTATAACATACACCAGGAGGAACAATGAGTAATCATAACTGCATGTTAACTGAATTAAGAAAAAGCCAAACCCAAACCAAATTTACACACCCATAAAACACCGTTAATCAGTTAAACCCCGAGGTTCAGAGATAATCACTTAGTGTTTTAGAGAAAAGGGTCAGCGTTTTGACCTGCAATTTAGGAAATAGTTCTATTCCATAAGGTAATTAGACTGTCATCCTTAAAATTCTCTTCCCACTCACTGCAGGAAACCAAATGACAAGCCTCGATGTCTGCTTTGAGCTGTTATAAAACAAATATACACACCAGTTTGAACTTTAACCTTCAGTAGTTTAGTTCCCAGCAATGAAAGGTTCAGACACTTCCTTATGTTCACAAACACAAACGCCTCAGTGCATTTGAAGTTCTTTCCTCACTTAGCCAAACAGAAGAGGATACTTTAAACTATTACTTATATTTAGAATCACACAAAGTGACATATTTTAAATCGAGAGAAACATCAGAAATGCCATACAGAAGTATTAGAGTCTTGTTACTCCAAAAGCTAATTTTGTTAATGCTTGGGTCACAGTCCTTTGTGAGTGCCTGTTTTTATGAGAAAAACAAAACATATGTCTGAACACACTGATAATCTACTTGTGATTTATAGACTATTATACTATTCTAAAGATTTATATTTAACATATGGAGGAATACAGACACAGACTGCTGTCCTTTCCAGGGTGGACCCTTCCCTTGCACCTTGCTGTTTGGATAAGTAGGTTTTAGGGTGTCATATGTTTTAAAAAAAAAAAAAAAAGTGGAAGTTGGCTTCAAAGTCCCAAGTTCAAACTCCAGTCTCAACAATGTCTGTTTGGAGTTAGTACATTCTCCCAGTGTTCAACTGGGGTTTCTCAGATGTCCCAAAGACAAGGTTATTTTGACAGATTGGACTTACATGAGAAAACGTGGGTGTGAATGGGACAAGCAATGGACTGCTGTTATGGATCAGGCTTTCACCACATGCTGTTTGGGGGGAATCTCAACTTCCCATAGTCTTAAACCACACTAGGACCATTTGGATGAAGGTATGTACAAAAAGAAACAAACGTGCAAGAATGTAGACAATGCAGTCTGTATACAAGCTCATCATATTACTTTTCCCTTTTTTCACAAAGTCAGCCAAATTCGCCACAATTTTGTAAAGATCATCTTTTAATTCAATGTTTGTCACTAAAATAACCAACGCTGTTACCCTTGAGCAGTTCAGTTACACTTAAACATGAATGACAAAGTGCAAAAATACTGGGGGGGAACATGAGTGCCTTACTTTAAACTGAAATCCACCCATCGATCTGGGCCAACATTTTATAAAGCCTATTCTGGTAGCAGTGGGTACAAAGCAGATCGCCATCCTAGAATGGGTGCCTACCTAATGGAAAATCAGCTAATTGTGAAAAAAGTTGTATTGGCTCCTCCTCTGACTGGTAAGGCACTGTAGCTTGTTTGTTTCCATTTTTTGCACCTCATCTTCTTGTGGCACACATCTGGGCCAACAAGATTTTGGCTAAGAAATATTAAAGAATTAATTTCAGTTTCATATTCATTTGGACTTTTTTATAAATGTGAACTCACTTCAAAAACTTTGTAAAAAAACAGCATTCTACTAATAGCTGGGCATATTGGTATTCTTGTTATAAAATGTTTCATTCTTCAAAGTAAATTAAGACTGAAAAGGGGCAAAGGTAGGTTTACTGTTTAAATAAGTAAGCCTTAAAAGAGCCTGATCAGACTGTCCTAAGTCTTACTCAATCAAAGCACCCTGGACCTGGTTATGAAGGCAATTAAAAGCTTTTTATTAATTTGCTTTTGTCAATTTCATGAGCTTTTATTTAAATAAGGATTTTTTTTAACATTTTACATTCCATCAGTCCAAACTAGGTCTAACGTTAGCACACATAATTTCAAACCCACTTAATCGAATTCATGGTCACAGAGGGTTGAAGTGCATCTCAGCAGCGCAAGGCACAAGGCAGGAAACAGTCCTGGACAGAGCATCAGTCCGCCTCAAGGCCCATGCACACAAGCACGCTCACACACATACACATGAGTCAAATTCTACACTAATCAATGGAATAGAATAATAATAGCAAAAAATTTGGGTAATAAACAGCCATTTTAAAAAAATAGAAAAAATGTTTTATAGATACTATTTTTATAATCCTATATTAACCTCTAAGGACAAGTCAGTACTTTTCCATTTGCAACACCATAGAGCTTAGGATAGTGAGTTATGTGCCTTCAGCGATTCAAAAGAGCAACACTTCTGAGAGACATCAAAGAGGGTTCAGTATCAGCAGGATCTCTTCAAACTCTGTGCCAAAAAGGATTGAGCTACACGATACTGGATTTGACAAGTGTGTTAAAAAAACTGCAGCTTGATTGAGTAAATACATAGGAGAAACTAATCTACTGTATCAGCACATCAGATACTGGAATTAAACATGGCCTTATTCTCAAAGAGAAAGTCTAGATCAGAGCTGGAGAAGTGTGTCAGTACCATCCTAGCAATGGAAAGTGACAGGCAGATAGACATATATAATAATACATCAAGCGAGGTGGTGATGGACCACAGATGGAGTTGTGAAAGAGGTTAGAGGTTAAACTGTTAGAGGGTTACAGAACTGCATTTCAAGCTGCATAGAGGATTTAAGGTCAGCGTTTGAAGCAGCAGCTGCTGGGGGGCAGAAGGCAAGAGTTGAGCAGCTCTGGCACTTCACTTGGACAAGCAAACTGTGCACTCACCCATGGCTGCTCAAAACTGTAGGTGCGTCTGCGTTCTTCTACATCATCATCCTGCTTGGCTTGCTGGAACTCCTGACGCAACCGCTGTATCCGGTCGTGGTTGCTGGGAGCAAGCCTGCTGCTAAAGACAGAAGGGAATACATTAGAATCAATAGCCCTCTTTTTGTTAAATGTCCACTTTCATACAGTTTCATTAAAACCATTACTATGAACAAAATAGCATTATTCTGAACATTTTATAACACCAGAAAGTAAAAGGCATTATACAGGAAATACATTATCATCATTGATCAATGCTCTTTTCTGATGGCTCATTTACTGCATTAAAAACATTTTATAGGTTTACTGAATTCTGCACAAAGGCATTAATAGCCAAGTGGAAAAACAAAACTGTCTTCCATAATATACAGGAAATGATGTAAAAACATAAGATGCTTTATTTATTCTAGCCATTTAAATAAATGCATACATATACTTATTTACAGACAATAAATAAAAATCTCTAATAAGTCTTCTCTATATCATCTTGATATACTGTATAGGTTTCATTTTAACTTTAAAAATGATAAAAATACAACAAAGGTGTAAGGAGACTTCAATCCCATACTCTGATATTTAGGAAATTACTTTTGAAAATCCAATTACACTTCATTCAATACATTGCCAATAGTGGTCAATATATGCCCCCTAGTTTTTCTCATTTACAAGCATGGTTCCAATTCAATTAAAAAAAAATCTATTGTAGATGAGATGATGGCACATTTCAGTGAAGGGTTTGATTCTAATGAAAAAGTAAATCACAAAGGACAAAAAAAAGTGTGACCCCTTACACACCATCCTCGTATATCGAAAAGAATCTTCAGTATCTGCAAATAACATGACACCATACAGAAACCAGCTCATAAAACATACTGGGAACTCTAGAAGATGCAGACAGTATAGAAGTTAAACAGATCTGGGCGCAAGCCACATACACAGCTCCAACTTGCTTGACACAGTTGACCAGAACGGACTGCTGAAATAGCTCTTGTTTGAATTAGAAAAATGTAGATGTAAAGATGTAAAATGTTATATAACAATGTCCTGATCAAATCTGTCAGAATGGAATGAGGTACCCAGATTAAATGCTTGCTCCTTCCAAGTTTTTGAATTGGCTCTGTGGGTTTAAACCACTACTCATTCTTATTCACTCAGTCTTACTGATCAAAACAACCACTGCCACTTCCCTCGCATTCCCAACCATTCCTCTCTCCTGAATATTAAATTGGCCAGGATCAGTTTTTGTACCCTTTTGTGTTTGAAAATCAAACTGCTCATTTCCCACTTTTTCAACTGCTTGTTAAAGCGATAGCCCTTCCTGTACTTAACTCACTAGCAGTTTACAAAATACATGTAAAGGACTCTACAATATTCTTATGTGCATAAATATAACCGACTATAGTTGGCTTAAATATTATTTTCAAGACACAGCCCATCAAGAATCTATGAAACATTCCACATATTTTTCATTTGAGCCAAGAATCTTGCCAATTTTATTTGCTGCCAAATTTTCTTTAATTGCTCTCTTTGATATTATGAAGCTATGACAGCATCTGTACAATTCTGTCTTGAACTGAAAGATGTGGATTAATACCAAAGTAACTGCAAAATGGAGGTTAATATTCAACACCTCTTAACACCAACTGGGAGAATTTTTTTCTTTATTTTGACCCATTTCTACCTTCCAAAATATGCATTTGTAATGGGAGTTTCGGGAAATAAGTACATTTTATCAAAAAACAATGCTTACCTGCATACATTTTCCAAGCAACCATACTACTTGCACTTCGGAACAGGTAATGCACCTGAAGCTAGGCATGTTTGGGCCTTGCCAGTACTTGAATTTGAGACCAACAAGGAAAGGCTGGATTGCTGCTGGAAGACGTGTTTGAGAGGTCATCAGGAGGCACTCACCCTGTGGTTTCTGTGTGGATCCTAAATGTCCCACTCCAGTGACAGGGACACTGCACTGTAAAAACAGCCACTGTTGTTCAGACGAGATATAAAACTGAGGTCTTGACTATCTATCATAAATGATCCATGAAAAGGTTTCGGTGTACCCTTAAATCCTGGCTAAACTGCTCATCACGGCCTGGTCATTCTGGCCTGCTAATTATCCCCTGTCTCTATTTGTCTCTCTTCCTCACCTCTTCACCTCAGAACAGCTAATCTGGCACAAGAACGGCTAACGTTACATCATCCAGGTGGATGCTACACAATGGTGGCAGTTCAAGTGGTTCCCCACTGTCTATATAAAAATCTTTGAGTAGATTAGAAAAGGCTATATGAATGTAATTAATTATTATTACATATTATATCTCTCTATTATAAAAAAAAAAATCTTGGCAGGGAGATCAGGCATGATCTCCTCGGAAGACAATTTGACGTCCTGCGAGAGACACTTTAACATCACACGAGACAAGGCACTGAGACAGAAGGACAGCTACTATACAGGCTTTTAAATGATCGACGCACAGCGCGACAAGCAGAACACGCACCTCGGCAGCAGCAGCACAAAGCCAGTAGCTGATCTGTTTGCTTCTCCTTAGCATGCGTTCAGTTCCCCCCCTTCACAATGCGAGTGGGAGAGACGTGAAGTAGCAGGAGCATAGAGTGCCTGCTATGGGGGGGTTGAGTGAAGCGATCGAGACCTGATCATCTCGGAGAGACACTTTGATGACATGCGAGACTAGACATTACAACCTTAGGAAGCAAAACCCATTCAAGGGTTACTTTTGCACGTCACACCCTACTTGCAAAAAATTTTAAACAAGTTAACGGACATCTAACCAGCTCGCCAGCAGATGATCTGAGCGTATCTCCTTAGCGTGCGTTCAGCCCTACAACCCCCCCCCCCCCCCCCACCTTTCACAACGCTAGCAGCAGAGACACAAAGTGGCAAAGTGACAGCTGCTATATAGGCTTTTATATGATTGACGCAAAGCACAACAAGCAGAACACGCAGCTCACCAGCAGCTGAACTGACTGCATCTCTTTAGTGTGCGTTCAGCGCCCTCCCCCTCTTCATGACGTGAGCAGCGTTATACGTCCCATGAGAAAGAGATTTAACCATGCCCGGGGCAGGAAATAAAGGACAAACGTTGTTTTTACAAAATTTTTAAAGTAAAAGTGAAAATAATGCATATGTAACAATTCCCATGAAAATAACAATCTTTTTAAATTGTTTATCCGGTAAACCAAACCCAGGGGTGGGTGAGCGAAGCGAGCGGGGGGGTAGAGCCCCATAGTAATATTATATTATTAAGCAGTACTTATTAAAGTGACTCAAGTCACACTGGTTTGAGGTCTCTCATGGTGTTGAGTAAAATTATTTTGCTCACTCTCCTTGAAAACTAGAGGTTACTCAGGCTCATTTCTCATTCTAGTTTGAATTACAGCAGCATAGCTAAACAATCATTTGTTCTATAATTGATAATTTTTTGAACCTGTTTGTTCCCATATCAAGTACCAAGGAGCCAGAGTGCAACTCAGGAGGATAGGGAATGCAACAAAGTGGAAGGTGCCAGTCTAATGTAAGGTATGTTTACTCACTCAAAAATTTCTATAGAACAAGCAATGACCCTTTACTACAGACCAATTTTTAAAAGTGTTTTGGCAATCTTCATCACCTTGTAGTATATAAATACCTTTACCAAAAACATGAAGCAACTAGACGGAATGGTAGACCCTGCTTCTTAAATCAGTGTATACCATCTTCCTACTGTTTCACTCCAGACTGAAAAGTAAAACCCTAATCAATACTGTATTCTTGATTAGGCATCGCAAGACTAAAAACAGCACTATTCAATATGAGTACTTGTGCACAAGCTATACGAATCATCGGCTTTACATATTCAACTTAAGATTCTAGTGCACTGCTTTGATATGGGCTGTTGAGAATGACTACCTGCTTTGTTTGTAAAACTCTTAGATTACTATAATATAACATTATCAAACCTGCTTAAATCGATTCAGGGTCATGTAAGGGCCAGAGCCTACCATTGGACACAACACACATCATTCATCACAGGGCACACTCATGCACATCCGCATAGGCCAATCAGGAATATCACCAACTAACCAAGCATACGTGTTTTTGGGGATGATGGAAGAAAAACCACGCAGACAAGAAAGAAAGAAAGAAAGAAAGATAGAAAGATAGAAAGATAGATAGATAGATAGATAGATAGATAGATAGATAGATAGATAGATAGATAGATACTTTATTCATTCCAAAGGGAAATTCACATAATCCAGCAGCGGCATACTGATTTAAAAAAAATAAATAAAACACAATTAAATTAAAGAGTAATAAAAATTCAGGTAAAAACAGACAATAACTTTGAAAAATGTTAGCGTTTACCTCCCCGGGTGGAATTGAAGAGTCGCATAGTGTGGGGGAGGAACGATCTCCTCAGTCTGTCAGTGGAGCAGGACAGTGACAAAAGTCTGTCACTGAGGCTACTCCTCTGTCTGGAGATGACACTGTTCAGTGGATGCAGTGGATTCTCCATGATTGACAGGAGCCTGCTCAGTGCCCGTCGCTCTGCCACAGATGTTAAATTGTTTAAGCACCAAAAGTACAATAAAAGCAGGCACAAAAAACTGAACCTAGGATGCTGAATCCTTGAGGCAGCATCCTGTACTCTTGTATTGAGGCTTTATTTTTTTCAAACCTCACTGAATCAAAATCCATGCAATTGACATTATAATGAAAATGTAAGTACAACATCCAAAGACAACTCCCCACTGCTACCGACATGTTAATAACGTTCTTGTATTTACAGTTAAAAATAAAACGGTGTTCTTGTTTACAAAAAAAAATAAAGATCATGTGATCAGGTATTCTGAGATTTGCGCTAAATATTGATATTAATATAATTGATGTTTAGGTTCAGTACACATTATAATTTTTTTGTCTTAAAAGTTACTACATAATAAAGTGAGATGAAAGGCTCAGAAGATCACCTTCCACCAACCATCACCCATTTACGGTATCTTGGGATAAAGGTTAAGGCTTTGTTGCATGCTGGTAGAAGATCAATTTCCATATTTTAAACTACTGACTCTTAAACATACACTGCTATATAAGACAGCGTTTGTGGCCCATCGCAATTTCATACACTAATTGATTAAGTGACATAGCAGTGATGCAAGTGTAAGAAGTAAGCAAATAAAGTGAGAGAACACAAAGGTTACTTATTCCAAAAGTTTACTGTTTAAAGTTGTCTTCATAGATTACCGGCAGATTTAACAAGGAATGGATATGTATTGTAAATACTATTTTGATGTTTAATCGAGGGTAAAGTTATTATTGTCTATGCATCTGCATAAAAACAGCTTATGCTTGCAACATTCTTTCCCTAAAATGTATTCTAATTTGCTTTTTCTAAGCTTTGCCAAGTATAATGTACAAAGAACATTTTTCTTTTCTTTTGAAGGGACTCAAGAAAATGCTATAATGCTATTAATAAATTATAGTCAGGACTGAGGCATGTGGTCTTATAACTGAGTGCCCGACTTTGCTTTCTAGCTGCATCTATGTAGCGTGCACATGGTATATCTCCTAACAGATGGGCTGTATTTCTGTGTGGCCCTTGCTGTTTTATTTCTAGAACATCAGCTGGTTGCCAATCAGAAGCAGGTGCTGGCAGAAAATTTAAAGGCAGGGCTGTCCCCAAGCATGGAGGCAACACTGGACCTGAAAGACGTATATAAAAGCAGTTGCATGCACTCCATAAATTTCTACTGCTAACAATAAGGAGCATTTTCATTAGTGCAACCAAAAAGAGAACCACAATGCCTCTTGATGATTTAGGCTTGTGCCCTGCACAGATGTGATCACTTCGAACAAAGAAAGAAGAGGGCTGGGCTTGGCCATCAAGAAAGCAGGAAGGAAAAATGCTGTTTTAAAAACTTGGTGGCTCTTTATTATGGTAATAAATCAAGATCCAGTACAGGGTTCACTCTTTTATTCTGTCCAGAACAATGCTAAATTAAATGTGATTTCTGCACATCTCCAGGGAAATAAAAAGACATCCTGAGCCTTTTAAAGTAGCATAGCTAATTCTTTTTATTAGATGTGACCACCCAGGTCAGCATTTGGGTGCAAGGTTTTTCTATATCTATATGTGCTAGTTCTGATTAACAAAAACACCCTCACACATTTTCCACCTAAATACAATGAAAGACAAATCAGACTAACTGGTGAGACATGGAGTACTCCAGATACTTCAGCTAGACTAAGCACCTTGAACATGGGAAAGGTGCTATATAAATAAAATATATTACTATATATTTAGGTCTGGCCACTATGCTGAAATAAAAAAAAATAAATACAGGTATATATATATATATATATATATATATATATATATATATATATATATATATATATATATATATAGTGACTCTGAAATCTGTGTACGTGCACAAATTATCATCTAAGTGCATCTTTTGTGCCTGTGACTAAAGGACCTATGGTACTATGGTACTCTAACAGTCTAGAAGAACCAAACCTCTTCAGTCTTGGGCAGAGAAGGCTATGTGGGGACCTAATATTTCAAATTTTTAAAGGCATTGATAGAACTAAGCCAGGAGAATTCTTTTAGTCAGGGAATCATATACTTGATAACAGCAATGGAAATTGAGGAGAAGTGCATTTCAGACTTATGCTAGAAGTACTTCTACACAAAAAAGGTCAGGGGAAACCGGAGTTTAACACTAAGTCTCATAGCTGACAACTTCTAAAAAGTATTCGGTTGAAATTTTGTGTCAATTCAGATATTAGCTAACTAACCCAGATTGGTTGCCTGAATGCTCTCCTCTTATATGTCCAAATTCTAATTATCATGAGAAATCCAAATAGTGTCCCTTCATGCAGCAGCAGGGTCTGTTTAATGTCCAAAGGATATCCAAGTACATTACAGATTGAAGCATGGATAGTCTGACTGAATTATTCAGCTGTGAACTGCTTGACCAGAGATTAAATCAGAGGTGAATTTAAGATCTCCCCATTGTTCTCCTATAAGATCTACAACATCAACTTGAGTAATAGCATTTAACATAGATATACACGATAACTTATTTATATATTATCACACACGTGCAATTAGGAGGCAGCTAAAGGGTTTAAGTAACGGTAATACTATGCCAGACCAGGAGGTGGCAGAGTGTGCTGACTGTCTCTCTCAGTCTCTTACAGACCATTCTTGGGAAGTCCCATCGGGTTTTGGCACCACTGATGACGTCACTTTCGGCACCACCGATCATGTCACTTCTGGTTCTGGCGCTCCTGATATCACATCCGGTCTTGAAGATGTCACTTCCGGTTCTGGCCTGGATGACTTAATTTCCTCTCCCAACTTTTAAAACCGCCATCTTACCACCTCTTGATCAGTTCTGTTTTAGACTCTGTCTTGCAAAATCTCAACCTTTTTTTAAACCTTTTGCAGCCAGGAACATATTATATGGGTGGCTGCCCCAAACCTTTATGACTGTCTGGAGTCGATTTTGTTGCAATATATAGTATTTATTGTCAATCCATCCTCTCATCTTTTTTCAGAATCCACAGCTTATCTCATCATTTTATGACACAGGTATCAGGTGCCAGACAAGTGCATCAATTACAAATAAAAAAAGATGTGATTTCATATAAAAAAACATAATTTCCTACATCTAGTTGAAGCAAAAGATTTAATACTTGCACAGACTCAACAATTTGCTGCAGATTTTTTTAACATAAATCCAGTCATCAAATAAGCACACTGCACAGTGCAGAGCAGCAAAACACCACACAAAAACATGTGAGCTTCACTTTGACAACCTTCTCTGCACTGATGCATTCTAAATTGCAGATGTTACTGCTACATTTGTAGGCCTAAAAACACTCACTTCCACAATGATTTGACTTACTGTAATTTAGTGGAAAGCAATAAAATGTATTATTATTATTATTATTATTTTTAACAAGTTTATTCCAGTTCCTCTATGGACATTCACTTCTTTTTGATCCTCACCCTACTCTACTGGCATTTTAATGACAAAGAACATCCTGAAAGTTCTGTACTTTTCAAATTCAGCTTATTTCTTTACTAACATGGTATATACATTTGGCTCTGGCATTTTATAATGTAACCTATGGGGCACCCTGGCTTGAAAAATGGAAATATTTGCTAAGTTTTTAGACCTTTATTTTACAGTGGGATACTTGAAAGAATCTGGGCACATTCATTCAAACTCACTTTCAGGCCTACGTTTAAGGGTTTGGGTTGGAGCCAGTGCTGTAGTCTATAATGACCATCAAGGCTGAAGGTGCCATTGTCTGTGATGTTTCTGTAACTATGGAGGAGTTAGTAAGGTGACAGTGTGGAATGACAGAAGAAAAATGAAAAACAAAGCTGCTGCCCTAGAGTTCAAGAGTTCAAGAGTTCAAATACAGGCCCAGGCCATGTCTGTGTGGAGTTTGCATGTTCTCTATGTGATCGAATGTTTTCTTTTTTGGGGGCTCTATTTTTTCTTCAGGCATATGCATCATGTCAACTAACATCTGTGAAAGCGAGTGTGTGCTGTAATCGACCGGTGAACTGTCCAGGGCTGATTCATGCCTCGTGCCCAAGACTGCCAGTGTCAGCTCTGGCCCAAGTGACCCTGAGCAGCATAAAGGTGGTTTTAATAATGAATGAATTGATAAAGTAGTTGCATTTTTAAGAGGAACTTGCTTGCTTCTACTTTTGTTAAACGATTGATGTTTCCCATTGAGGATCTTCCAAACTCTCACTGAATCCGAACTGTTAGCAATACCAGGTATGACTGCAGTAAGTCAGAAAATAGCTCTACCAAGAGGTAGAAAAATGGTTGCTCCTAAACGCAATGTCCTGCCATTTGTGGTTGGCAGAAACTGTGGTAAGTACAATATCATTCCACTGTGGAGTCTGCACTTGTGGTTAGCTGGCTCTTCTGGTGTTCCTTTTAAGTGGTCAATTGCAAAAACAAATCCGTAACTCTAAATTATCATTGTATAAGAGTTTGAAATCTCTTAGGAAAAAAACAGCCTATAGTGCCATCTAGGTTAATGCAGCCGAGGCCCCAGACTGCTCTGGACTTGGATTAATATTTAATCAACAGCTTTCACTTTTGTATTACACTGGATTAAAGAAGCTGTTAATAAAAGCAGAAGGAATTAATTGATTGTTTGATGTAAGTTTTCTACTCACAACATGGTCTAAAGCTGATTGCCCATGTTAAAATTCATCCACCAGCTGTTCATAAATAATACTCTAAAGAACAACAGAATCAGAACTGAAATTCTTGGCCTTGTTCAGCACTGATTATCTGCACTTCAAAAGAGAAAGATGGCAGTAGGCTTTACTTAGTGCTCTCCACATGCTGGGCCCTTCCATGGACTGGTTCACAAACACTGCAGAGCCCAGCAACATATTGGCTAAGGCTCACTCACATCTCTGACAAAAGCAGCTAAGATGGCAAGGCTCCAAAGTTAAACACAAAGTGCAATTCATCAAATGTGAAAGTAATCTGTAAAAGAAGTCATCACCTTGGTGGGTCCTAACACCTCCTTAGATCAAGTGGCAGCATGCTGAACTGCCTTTGTTCAGGTACAGTTTGGCGAGATTTCATTCAAACCAACGGAATTAATATTAACAAAATTATGAATTAATTTTATTTATATAGCGCTTTTCTAGCTAGTCAAAGCACTTTTTACAGACATTGGGGAGGCACTTCATCTTCCACCAATTTGTAGCATCCACCTAGAGATGAAACGGCAACTATTCTTGTGCAAGTACACTCACTAGACATTATCTAACAGGTGGTGAAGGGGTGAGAGAGGTGGTCAATTAGATACAGGGAATACTACTCTTTTCAAAAGATGCCCAGGGAGCTTTGATAAACATAGAAAGTCTGGACCTCTGGAAGATGATGCAGTTTTTTTACAGCTCACTGTCCCTGTCGCTGCACTGGGGCATTGATGTCCACTCACAGACCACAGCGCGAGCACCCCCTTCTGGATTCACCAACATCTCTTCCAGCAGCAATGCAAGCTTCTCCTAGATGGCCTCCCATTCCAAGAACGGGTCAGGCACAAACATGGTTAGATTCAATTGGATGACCTGTTCTGAAGGGCAGGAATGGCTGTGGAAGACTATGAAGATGGATGCTTGCTTCACAGCAGTGGGATATCAATATAATAATCACAAATATGTATTTTTACAATAGCCCAATACGTGTTAAATACAAAAACAAGAATGATGAAACTAACACTAATCATGATATGTCCCAAATGTTCCATGCTATTAAGTTAGTAAGCACCTTAAAGGTAAACACTCACTATACTCAGATGATTACACTGCCTTTGTGTGATCACAGCAATGATGGCTGCAGGGTTTCCTGTGTCAAAAAGTGGTGCATTACTACCATTTAACATACTGGTCCACACAGGTATTGATAATTTTAATGGAATCCTTGGCCTGTTAAACACTTTGTGATGGTGCATAGTTATAAGGCCACACTAAAAAATAATTCTGATTTGGTTTAGTTGACCTGCACTCAAATCATACAGTTTGGGGAAAATGACCAACAATAAGCCTACAGAGTAAGCTCATGAAATGAAGTTTACCTTTACAATACAGTTCTGGTTTTAACAAATCTTCTCTCTCTCTCTCTCTCTCTCTC
>JANRMT010062817.1:46109306-46149547 GCA_026402145.1 Polypterus bichir lapradei
TATATATATATATATATATATATATATATATATATATATATATAAAATACTAAGCCTAAAATTGCAACAATTTTATGTGATGATTTTAAGTCACATTTTTTGTTATGCTTTAAATCAGGCTTATTTTAAAACCTACATACAGTATATATGTTTGGTGTCATTCTTTTCAGAATGTATCGAACTTTAATGAGATGTTGTTAGATTTTTCAGATTCTTATTCTTATATTTTTAATATTTACTCAAAAATTTCAAGAACTCACATCCCGCGAGATGAGACTTAACCAAGAGTGCCAAGAGATTAAACCATGCCCGGGCCGGAAATAAAAGACAAAGAGAGCTGCTGTACAGGTTTTTAAATGTTTGAAACGCCGCGCAAGATGCAGATCATGCGGCACGGCAGCAGTAAGCCAGCAGCTGATCAAGAAAAGAGGAGGTTAAAAAAAAAAAAAAAAAAAAAAAAACTATTTGTTTTGCATTGCGTCACTGTTTAAAAGGGGGTTTCGTAGGAGCGACCATGTCTCCTTAGGGTGTGTTCAGCCCCCCTCTTCACAATGCAAGCGGCAGATTGGCCGCAACTGGGGGTTGGGTGCCGAAGGTGCCAGGGGGGCTTGCCCCCCTAGTAAGCCTATAATATTGTAAATGTCATTTTATAAAGGAGCTAGAAAACATAAACACAAACATACACACACTTATCATCATTAACACAAATATGTCATCTTAATCTCAGGATCAGAATCACCACACAAGTCATCCCAATATCATCTCCACAACAACAATAACTTCCTAGTTTCAGGAGTTCAGTCATATACAGCTATACACACATACACACACATATACTGTATAACACCTCAGTACCAGGATTACAATCACTCACACATATTTTATCTAAATTTTAAGACATTCACATAAACATCAACCTAATTTTAAGAGTACAATCATGCAATCTTACAAATGTATGTCCTAATATTAGAATCAGTCACACACACTGATGATTCTAATATCAAATACACATTTTCACAATTTCAGGTGTACAGTTATAAAATTATACACACAAATGATGTTATCTTAATATCAAGATAACAATATCACATATTATTATTCTAAAATCAGAAGCACAATCACACCCACAAGTTACCATAATTTCAGGAGTGCAATCTTATATGTAAGACTGACCAAATTTTCAGAGTTTCAAACTGGGACATGTCTCATTATTCCTGCAAATGTGCCAGATGCAGATCAAGATCAAAGAGTGATGGAAGGGTATCCCATGGAGTTTCATGTACTTTCAAATATGTATATTTAATCGAAGAGCATTGTTGTGGAAGCAGGTCCTCTTCAGCATTTTGTGCTGATTTATGAAATGACCAGCTGATTAAAAATGGCACACTTGTTAAATTCAGGGACACAATGCATAAAAATGTGCCTGAGATGTCTAGCCGCCGTACACATACTGTATATGCCATCTTAATACCAGTATTGCAATCTCACACATGAACACATATATTCTTATTATGAAAAGCAAAATCATATACCCGTGTCATCCTATCTTACACACATATGCTTAATAACCATAATAAAAAGGTAATTTTTGTCCTATTGTATGAGCTACTTAGCATATCAAGCCACTCTTTTTTCACTTGCACTTTGATCTCTGGTTTACTAAGTCATTAAGAAAAGACAAAGAAAAAAAAACAATATTTCAGTGCAATGTTAACGTCTGTATAAAGATGTTCACACTGCAGCAGCAGCTACTCTAATGCAAGTATTAGAGCTGCTCCTAATTTTTTTTTTTTAAATGTAATAATGATGTTCACTAAGATTGAAATGAGAATGTTTCTATTTGGAGAAGTGACGATGGCTGGGAGGCACAGCAGGTAAGACTTTAAGCTGCAATACATTTGGCGTAAAGACACTGAGACTGCCTGCTGTATTAATGGCGCTCCATACACTTCCCCACTGCACTCTGTTTGGACTCCCTTTGCACAGGGAGTCAGTGCAGATGATGCAACTGTAAACTTAGAGGATGTGAAAGATTGCTTAATACGTTCATTTCTTTCCACCGAGCATCTCATACTGCACAGGATCAAGGCTAATTGATGTGTAATCACATTTCTATATCCACTTAATTGAATTGGACTTTTTATATAACGTCAATTAGGAGCTGAAAGGATTGCAGCTACTAGTAACTAGTTCCTTAGAGCAGCGATTACATCACATAACAATAAAGACAGATGGAAACATTATGGTAATCAAAAACAAAAAGCAATGTACAAATTTGGCAGTTTAAAACAAAACCCAGAACACAGACTACAGTAATAAAAAGAGCATTCCATAAAAGCTCCAACCATAAAAGGATCTGATGCTGAAAAACAGCTGGAGCACATTTAGCAAAGGGAAGCGAACAAATGTGCCTGTAAAAATGAAATAAGGAGGGCAAGCAAGGGTGCAAATTGGTACACTAAACCACCAAGACTAGGTGTGTGTCTGGCAGGGACCACAGCCAAAAGCACAGATTCAGAGCACTTTATGGTTTTCAGAGCCTATGACCAGGTTATAGTTCTTTGCAGGGAACTTAAGTCAACGTCCTCTTAAGTCAACAAAAATCTTTCCAGTCTTCTGTGCAATGTATCCGGCAAAAACAAGTAACAGACAGTCAGGATTTCTTCTTAACTTCACTTTGCTTGCTGCTACTATAATATTGTGTTCTGTGGTTGGGACTCAGACAGTGGTTACTTCTGTAGCACATCCAGATTATGGTGGGATTCCCTCAAAACATCCCACATCTGCCATTTTGCATTGCACAAGCATACCCTGTGCTGTAGGTGGAGGAGGAGCCTTGTCAATAAATTATTAACTGGCACAGTGAAGAGCCCCCAACCCCAACACATTTCTAAAGAACTTAAACACAGGACTCTTCAGTATGGAGCAAAACAGCTATTGATGGTACCACTGTTAATAGGGCAACTTTACATATTTAGAACTTTATGATTCCCAGTGAAGAATTCACTTGCTCCAGCAGTAACATTAAATAGAAAAAGAAAATTCAGAGCCATATAAATAAACTGCTAACTATTGTATTATTGCATACAGTAAATGTGAGATCTAGCATTGTACACACAATATAGTAAGAATGATATATACAAAAGAACAGCACAGTGGGAGGGGGCATCATAAAGCCTGACAGCAACAGGGCAAAAAAGAACACCTATTAGGTCCACAAGGCATACGATGGTGAAATGAGCCGATTATGATAACATTAAGGGGCTAAAGCAGCAGAAACAAATTACCAATGAGCATGGAAATGCAATGTCTGCATATGTTACCATTAAGGGGAAGAGCCCTCCATCTTAAAAAGGGCCTGTGTGTTACAAAACAAAAGAAAATGTTTTAGGAATTTAATATTATAAGGATTAACAGCACCATATTCATATTAAATACATTGCCTCTACTATAATGTTGCATATTTTGCATATTCCCGTGCTATTTTAATAAAACATTGCAGTATTGTAGCACAGCGTTTAATTTTATCATCTTACTGCACTTTGACCTCATTTAATTCATAATTTTAAGCCATATACGCTGATTTCGCTTGTTCTTAAATGCTCTGATGGGCTTCCTATCTAAATTTCACTTTCCTTCCACAGCTTATGGACATATTGCAAAATTTATCTAACTGTCAAGTCTACATTTGTTGGTTGTGACAGAGTGCAGTTGTCTGTGTGTACAGTAGATGGGCTAGCCTCTGGTCCACAGCAGAAGCCAGCCTTGCACCACGTTCTGCAATAAATACAGAAAATGGATGGATGAATAATGATTCAGTTGTCTTAATTTTAATGTGTCATGGAGGTGGAATAGTAAACATTGCTGTATCACAACTCCAAAACACTAGATTCGAATCCTAGCCTGGTCACTGGCTGTGTGCAGTTTGTGCATTCTCAGTGCCGGCATAGGACAAGAAGCATCTACAGAGAATTAGGAACACTTCCTCTAGAAGCACTGGCTCCAACCCAAAAGCCCCATTCATTTTGCTTTTCCACATTTAAATGTTAAGCCTAATTTAAGTCACTTTACTCACCTGCCATGTGGAAAATGGCTCAGGTCAACCAAGACCAAAGCCACCAGATTCCACAACAGTACCTACAGGCAGTGTGACGCACAAATTTAACATCTTAACCGTACAAGTTATATTCACTAATGTGATGAAAATATCTAAGTGTATTCATGTTGAACCAACTGCTTCAAATGATGTGTGCATTTATAGATATTTTGTTTATATAAGCTACACCTAATCTAATCCTACATAATTGACATAATAATGTGAAAAAATTTTCTGTATCGATTTATGCTGCTCCAAAATCCCAAAGATTTGTACTTCAGGCTCATTGGTAGCTCTAGATTAGGCTATATGAATGAATATAGGTATGTGAGTGAGTGTGCCCTGTATGGTCTGGGGCCAAATATAGGATTTTTACCTGCCTCATGCCAGGGTTTTGTAAGAACAGTCTCTGGAAATGTAAGACCCTATACTAGATAGATCAAGGGCTGGAAATAGGTGGATAGATAAATATATTTAAATATTACATAGGCAGATACGTATAAAAGGCACTGTACAACAGAAAGATAGGCAGGCAGGCAGGCAGACAGACAGACAGACAGACAGACAGACAGATAGATAGACAGACAAATCAACATATTTTTGTATATTTACTCCTTTAAGACTAAGTGACATTATAAAACAAATCAGGATGCCGATAAAGTACAAAAGTGTGACTCACAATCACTGTGTGTTCCTTAGTTTAGAAAGGTCTGGCTAAATTGGCCCACTTCTGAGACAGATTATTAAAGTCCCTTACGGTATGTGAGAGGATCCCTTCACAAAATAAATTAAGCCTGCTAGCGCTCTACACAACTGAAAACATGATTATATTCAGACTCAGCCGATGTAGGCAAGTCCATGAAGCCAAATGTTAGGAATTGTTAGTGCCCTGGGGAGGTGGTGGGAAACCTTCCATAGAAACAGAGTGTGACTTGGTGAATTAGTAATACCATGAAGCAGATTATTAAAAAAAATTACACAAACAAATCAATCTACAAATGCAAAGCTGAAGACAGAAAGAGGGATTCTTTTTTGTTGTTATCCCATTTTCTGATAACTTTGATTGATATACCATTCTCGAAACAACACAGCTTGTGAAGAAACATTTTGCAGGTTATAATGACATGTCAGTTATCTGGATGCTCCCTAGTACGCAGTACAATTGGAAATTAAAGTACAGTTACATTGTATAGAAAATATTGCTTTTAAAATGAAAGTCATTTATCAAAGCGGTTTTAAAAGAAACACTATTTCAGTGTTTACTGCCAAAGACAGCTTTGTTAATAATTCCTTTGTCGCATTTCTCCAGTTGCTACTTTTACAGGGTGCACTTTGTAACTGGACTGATGGCTGCAAGGCTCAAAACTTAAAGCTTAATTTATTATGGCAAGGAAAGGTTATTATAAATGGCCTCTGAATGAAAAATATATGAGCCGTTTGTCTCTTCTGGTTCCAAGCTTTTGTGGCGTCTTGTGTACAAAACAATCAGAAAATCATTACGATAAAGTAAATACTATTCAAAGCAAGAGGGAGCAGTTCATTTTTCTGCAGGTGACTTGAATGTTAAGGGAAAAATAAATTATTTGTATATGGGCCTAACCGGCCGCTAATAGGATTGAATACACCCCAGAGAACTTGAAGCTAATGGCCTTCACATCTGCCACGCATCAGCCAGAAGTGGCTGCAGACTTTCTAGGCCCACAGCACATGCTTGCATGGAGGAGTTGTGCACCTTTGCTAATTCTGGATCTGGGCAAACGCAGCGTTTATTTCAGTAATTCATTGTTCAAGCTGTACAGGAACCCTCAGGTGTCAGAATATGAGCAAAAAATTGCAATGGGAAATGCATTTCATGATTGCCAGTGATGGCTGATGTATGTATGCCAGGTTAAAGTTGATCAATCTATTACCATATACAAAGAGATCAAAAGATCAAAATAAGAGCCATGAGCCAATCGTCAAATTATTGCTGCTGACAGGACCTTTTGTTAAGAGTGTGACTGTTTGATCTTCCAATAATTATACTGCTCTGGATGTGGGTTTCAATTTTTGCGTGATCACTGACTGTATATACTTTACATGTAGTCCTTGGCTTTGTTTAGGTTTCTCGTTGGTTAATCATGTTCTTTCTGTGTCTGACAGATTTGCAAGAAAATTAATGACTCTAAATATGCCTACTGTGCAAGTTTGTGCCCTATAATGGACTGCTGCCTGACATGCAGTTGGATTCTGCCTGGGACAGGCTCAGGCCCCTGGGAAGACTAATCCTGTATTAAGTCTTAAGATAGGTGGAAATCTAAATAATCAACACAGACCTTAGCATTAACGTTTGCAGTGCACCATGTTATATGCCATTTGGTGTGGGATTCATAAAAGCGGTGTTAATGGTTATGATGTGCCATCTGTTGAAATGCATTTTACTACTAAAAATGTTTGTGATGCCCCATCTTTTGGAACGACAGAGACAAAGCAAGCGGACAAATACACAAACACTTCTCATTTTTTTAAGATGGCTGCTGGATGGATTTCTAACAATTCTGGTAAACTTTGAAGTTTATAAGTAATTCTATATCAAATTTTCAAGAATCTCATCTGCTTAAATCCTCTTTAATGAATGTCAATATATTTTATTGGATATTAAGAGCAACAGAAAGCAATCTAGCGGAAAAAAAAACAACTTACTGATGCACTGAAATGAATGTTAAATTATTTGGATATTTAAATATTTACAAAGATTTTTTGTGGCAGACTGGAAATGTCAAGTTTAAATTAGAGGACGATTATTTTTTCTTCCTATAAACATTCGTTTTCATTTATTTGACTTTCATATTGCTCAGTAGACAATCTTCCAAACATGACGGATTAAATAACTACTGCTGAATCAATTTAGATGGATTTCATGGTACTGTAGTTTTACACAACCCATGTTTTGTTGTGGACTTTATTAATATCATTAATTTATATTAATATCATTAATTTACAACTAGAGTAAAGGATTCTTTCAGGCTTTGTTCTCGATAGGTAAAAAATGCACCAGCTTGCTTTATTTAATTTCCAAACAAGACTATTTATTTAAATAAAGAAAGCTGACCAAAATGCATTATCCCAATTTACATAAGACAGAATATACATGAAATGCTCCAAAAGAAAGTAACAAAGAGTAATAAGCAACACTTTTTACACCTGAGCATATTGTAAATGGGAGCCCCTGCACATTAAGTGAACTATTCTGTATAATGTAATTTGCTTATGTGAGAAGTTATGGACGAGCTCACTGAGTTTGATACACATCCATACAGTGTAACGGACGGCCGAGTCCTATGCCCAGCCGGGACACCCCTGCTGCATATGTTCCGGTGGAGCAGTCATGGACTCCTCAGTACCTCCCCTGGGACGCTTGGTGGCAGCCTCCCTGGGTGGGTGCCTCAGTTTCCCACAGGGATCCATGGGAGATGGAGTTCTCCACAACCCTATGGGGATCTGGGGTGGGCACCAGGAGGTGCTGCCTGGATCCCAGAGCCTGTGTGGACACCTCTACAGCCCCGGCCGAAAGTGCAATAAGCCACAGGTGATCAAGCACCTGGAGCACTTCCGGATGGGCTATAAAAAGGGCCAGCATCCACCACTCATTAGCCAGAATCGGGAAGAAGAGGACGAGGTTTACCTGGGAGGAGTGGTGGTGCCAAGGTGAAGAGAAAAAAGTGTTTGTGAGTTGGCTAAGTGCTTTTGGGTCTGTGTTGGGCCTGTGGGACACAGGGAAGGTGTGTCCCATGGCTGAAGAGAAAAATAAAAACTGTCTTGATTTTACACGTGCCTCTGCATCAGTATGTGCCGGGTCGGCACTATATAGCGCCTTATTACAACAGACACACCGCAAGGGATGTCTGACTTGGTGCTGCAGGCCTAAAATCATTCCAGTTTCGCCTCCATAACCCAACATACTTTACATTATCATATCTTTCATGGAGTATTTATTTCTGTGCTTAAATTACACCCTTTGTGTCAACTGCTCTGAAGCAAATTCATTTTATCTACTTCCATTACTCAATAAACGTAACAATCTGCATAATTTTTCCTCTTTTTTCCCCAATTAGAGTACATTCAGATAAAAGCAAAACACACCAACATTTCCTGCTGAGTTCTTTTGATAACCTGAATTCTCAGATTTACTTATTTTAGAAGCTGTTTACATACAATTTGCTAGTATGATAATTAATAGAATGTTTTTTGAATATTTGGGAGTTTGCCCCAGTAATACAGCTGCATCAAGGCCTAAGAGCCCAGAGTTTGAATGGCAGCTACTGAAATTGTCCATTTGGTGTTTGTATTGTGTCTACTGGATATTTAGATAGATGGATAGTACTTTATTGATCACTGGGGGCAACATGGAACATAAAGGTATACAACAAAACATAAAATGACGTGTATCCTGTTAGATAAGTGCAAGACCCATACCTGAATAAACAACATACAGTTAAATGTGTGCACATACATTTTTACAGTGCCTTTAAAGAAATATTATAACAGGTGCATTGGTAAAAAGAAAACAGAAAAAATACTGGCACAATATGCATTATAAGGTCTGATGGCTATGGGCAAGAAAGAGCCCCTATAACACCACTTAGCACAGACTGATAGAGATGCTAAAAGACAATGTGTCATATAAAGGATGAGCAGCAGTAGTCATTATGATCCATAAATATGGCATCATCCTCCTTTCTACCATTGTCTCTAGTTTGTTAGCATCATTCCCATAATCCAACTGTCCTTCCCAATCACCGTATTCAAGCAACTGAAAACATCTGAACTACTGTTGTTTCCCCAGCAGACTAAAGTGCACAGTGGTAGAGTAGCAGATACGGGCAGACATTTTTAACCCAGGTACTGCAGTCTTATCCCACTCATTTAAGTTGCAGGGGGTCTTTTTATTAATTTTTTTTATTATGCAGTTTTACCGACTAATATTATAAAGTAGTGTCCAAAGTACACAAATTCAAAGTATGCAATCATTCCCAAACTTATACTACGATGTTCTGTAAATAACAGAAGAGGGTGTAATGAGAACGACAATATGAAAATGGATAAAAAGCATCTGGCACCAGTGTTTAACCTGCCCCATGTCTCTAGGCCTCGCTCATTTCTCCTTACAGAAAGAGTTGATATTAATACATCTGGTAACCTTGTTTGCTTTGTGTCAGACCCTCAAAAACTAAGATGTGTGATGTTCCCAGCACGTTTTAATTCCATCAAAAGTCACAAACCTGTAACTCTTTCACCCATTTTCCAGTGCAATTTGCCAGAGAATACATTCCTTTTCTTCTATTTAGCTTTCTTTAAGTTTTTCACTTGAAACATACTGAAAGACTCATTTTGGTCTTTCCCCTCTGCTTTTAGGTTGTATGCAGCACAGCACTCAGTTTACTTTTACTGTGTCATTTCTCCACCCCCCCAAAAAAAACCAAAAACTTCTCAATACTCTCTTGAATTAAAAATGTTCAAAAAGAACGCTGAGGAAAGCACGAAGTAAGAACGCAAGATCTCTGACACCAGCAGCCTTGAGGCAGATTCAGTATGTGGGCCAATTAGAGAAACAGCCTGAACCCTTCACTGAGTTTTATTTTTAATGTATGGATTTGGTATCCATTCTGCCACTTAGCAAAAAGAAAACCTCCAAAGTGGCTGATTCTGCGGCAAAGCGGGTCCCCACAGGACAAAGACTGGAATTCCCAGCAGGAGAGGGCTTTACTCCCTTATTTAAACTCTGAAAATTTCATGCAGAGATGACTGCGAAAGGAAGGATGAGAAAACACAGAAATGCTTCAATTTCAGCAGATTGCAAATGGAGCCCCAACTCATGATTTAGCATGTGCTACTTTCAAACAAACACAAATATATAAACATTAAGTAATACAGAAAGTAAATTGAATCCCAGACCAGCCATCATATTCAGCAGCGTTAATGCAGCATCACAAACATGATGCATCTGCCGACTTCACTGTTACATAGCTCAGGCTGTGTGAAGATCAGGCTGAAGCCTACAATTTACTATTTTCTCAAAGAATTACAGGCTCAGATTTGATGTTGGGGGCACTATAAACACAGATTCTTGCCTGTGCCTTTTCCCTGTTATTACAGTAGTTTTAAGAAGAAGCTACACTTATTCAGCATCACTAGGGAGCTCTTTAGGGCTTCGGTGCTTTAACAGCCAGTAGTTGCTAAAAATTGCTTCTTAGCCACAATCCAGTCCTTCTGCGCAGAGGGGGAAAAAAGTGCACTGGCTTACAAGGAAAGATTGCCCCTCATCAAAAAAAAAAGTACATTTAAGGTTTCTGTTTATTTCATGTAAAAATTGTTCAGAATTTGTAATTGCATTTTAACAGTCTACAGATATATTATCTTCATTTCACTGATATATCACAAATTCCAAGTTCATTACAAAATGTCAGGGACTGAAACACAGCAGGCTACGCATCATATTGTAAATTATTAAGGCCTCTCCTTGTACAGCTTCCTTCATCAAATATTAAAGAAAATCGCATCAGGATTCTACAAGAGCAATAAGCCAATGTTTTAAAAAAAAAAAAAAAAAAGCAAAATCCTTATAAAAAAAAAAAATAACATCACCTTAGAATTTGTGTCCTCGTTTGTCAGCTTAATTCCATGCTTCCTTCTACTAGAAGCTAAAGCCCTAACAATTTTCATTTCACCAGACTGACAAGTCTTCCTTTGGGAGCCGGAAAGGTCAAAGGCCACTGTATCTTTTAAAGGCAGTATACAGAAAAGGAATCATTATGGAGAAAGGCAATGTTTCAATTACTTTTTTCTATTATGTGTGATGATCAATAAAAACAGCAAATGAGTGTAAGTGAGAGAGAATTAAGGAAAAAGATAATGGTAAGAAAAAATGTTTTTGAATTGGAACCCAATACTTTCAATAGAGGGTGACATCCCCCTTGGGAAACCAAATGTTTTCTGACATACAGCTGAGCCATAAAAGCTTCCTGTTAGGGACTGAGAATAAACCCACATAAGAAAGCAACTCGGAAAGGGAAAATAAGCCATATGCAAAGTACCAAGAAAATAATGAATATTTAAAATTGTGGCAGTGCACAACAGATATTACCTCTTTACTGTAACTTTAACATATGCTCTCAATGTACTTTCTTTGGGAATGCATAAAAAAGTAATAGAAGTGTGAGGATCAGCAATTAGTAATTACTTGAAATGCTAGTAAACTAATAACAGTTGAGGCATCAACAAACTATACAGGTAGTGTAAGGATCCAAGAGTAGTGTCATCTGGGGAGTGTCCACAACTAGGGACAACCTGACTTGATCTTTTTACTTGAATACTGAAACTTGAATGACTTGCAATGTGCTGATAGCATTTCATTATCTAATGCAGGGGTGTCAAACTCCAGGCCTGGAGGGCCGCAGTGGCTGCAGGTTTTCATTCTAACCCTTTTCCAAATCAGTGACCAGTTTTCACTGCTAATTAACGTATTTTTCCCTTCATTTTAATAGCTCTGTTTTTAAGGATTCAGTTCTCTCAATTGATTCTTCTCTTCATTAAATGACAGCCAAACAGACATGAGACACGAAACAAGCCAACAGATGACCAGCTAAATTGGGGCTGCAAACTCCAACCAATTTCACTCCAATCACTTTCTTAATGAGAAGCCAATTCTTGCTGTTAATTACACTCATTATTTAATTCCATGGCTTGTTGCTGCTCTCATTCTGCCATAGCACCGTCAAAATGTTTTGCTGACCTGAGAGATTAGCCTAACTGAGACTTTCACCTTTCTTTATTTTCAGATATTGTGTGATGGGCACAGGTTAGTTGGTCATGTGGTGGCTTGTTTTGTTTCTCATTATTATTTGGCTGCTAATTAAGGAAAAAAGAAACAACAAAGGGGACAGAGTCAAGTTAATTTAAATTAAGGCAAAAGAAGTTAATTAGAAGCAAAAACCGGTCACTAATGAAGAAGATGGTTAGAATGAAAACCTGCAGCCACTGCGGCCCTCCAAGACTGGAGTTCGACACCTGTGATCTAATGTGTTCCATGATAAACAAATTACATTTATTGATAAAAAATACATATCAAGTGACAATTTATGCCTGTCTGAATAGTTATTAGTTATCATAGTTCTGGAACAAGCAAACAATGCTCCTGAGAAAAGGAAATGAAATTTAGCCCTTTAGTACATCCTTGATTATCATGGAGCTAGAGGCTGGCGACATGTTGCATGCTGGTTGGACATGCAAGTAATAAATTCAATGTGCTCTGAATATGTGAAAATATTACTTCTACTAGTATGGAGTCTAAATGTACCTCTTTTGGCGTACAACTTAAACAACAAGAATATGGATGTGGCCTTTGATAGGCTCAAAAGTCAGTTTGGAACTGTGAAAGGGAATTTTGGTTTAATGCTGAAATAACAAACAGTAGATAAAGTAGGCTGAACAAACAATATAAATGCACATTCTAAGACCAGGATGGCATTTACTGCATGATCTAATCTTTTCCTGGCAGGCAGCACAATGAAACAAAGAAAAGTTGGATTTTGTATGCTCTCAGACTTTTTAAAACACGTTTATTGCCTTAAACAGGAAGGCTCCTGTAGAGATAGTTTCTAAATGAGTAATGTGACTAATGGAAGTAGGGGAAAGAATGGTCTAGCGCTCACTCAGTATGACAGCATTGGTTGGATCATAAGCAAACAAAGGAAGTCAGAGATTTATTTTCTATGAAATCAAGCTACTGTCGTTATAATTTTCTTGCGAATAATTTAAACTCTTCAGTCGAAGTAAATTATTCTGGGCTAAATATCATGCGGTGTTTTAAATGTATTGCAAGTCTTTATGAAATAAGTAAGAAATGGGTTATCAGAAATGTTCACAGTGTAATTGTAAATGTACTGCGTCAAATTTATATGTTGAACTATTGTGATACAATTGACATACTGATATACAAAATTACATAACTTAGTTTAGAGTACTGGAGCCACAGCTTATCCCAAACGCACAGGGAGCAGGGCAGGGATATCAGCTCATTGCAGGACACCCTAACTCAGATTGGGGCAATGTTTGTGTTGACATTTAACATTCATCTTTAGGATGTGGGCAGCAGCTTCACGTAGTCTTAAAAAAGGTCCACACTAATATTGTCATATTTTTCATGGTATTTTTATTCTGTAACCTGTTAGGATGTTAAGTCAATTGTTCACGGAACAATAACTTAAATGCTGATACACAGAATGTACTGTGTGTGTGTGTGTGTATATATATATGATTTACATATTATATTTAATATTTAAAATCAGTGTTTAAACATTCAGAGAGAGCACAGCTTCAGCTTTAGTTTCTTAAGCATCTGGAAAAGGAATTGAACAGTATTAGTTACAAAGGGCCAGCGGCCGTGGACCCTTAAAACTGTTCCCCTATAATGGCTCACAATGCACTTCACATAACATGAAACTTTATTACAATAAGAAAGGGAATTCCACTTTTTATTTTTGTGGTAAGTCAACAGTTATATAACCAGAACATTTAATGAGCACACAAACATAAATAGGCATAATTAATTACTAAGATTTTGGACGTATGCAAATTTCTTTATTGTTCATTTTCAAAGCCCACATTCCCTGAAGAACAGAATGTTAATCACAGGAATAAGAAACATAAAAGCATGATCTTCAGAGAAGGAATTAGAGAAGATAAAAAAAGAAACCAATATCTTGAATAAGAAAATGATATTATTTATTCATCATTTTACAATCTGACAAAAACTATATACTTAAATTTAAAAAAGAGAAATACAATTAAAAGAGCAATAAATACCTTTTAAAATATTTAAATAAAAACAAAGACTGAATACTTTAACGGAAGAAGTCTGCTAAAGCACATCATTACCAACATATAGATTGTGAGATGCTAAGGTGCTTGGGAAATCTGACACTGAGAGCAGGAACAGGTCACCTATTTCAACAGCAAATTCAATTAAAAGAAAGAAACAGGGTCTAATTAGAAATTGGTTGGACCAAGAAAAAGAAGCTCCATCCACAATGACTTTGAATTTAAACTTGATTAACTCTTAAATCAATAACTGACAGGATTCCCCTTGTGACAGATAGTACTTCAAGCTATTTTGCATTCAGATAAGTGATGACACCGGTTCTTATCACCTTGTACAATGCTGTGAAGTAAGTCGTCTCCTTCAACAACTTAACTTTCTGTGGGGAAACTGTTTAAGATACATTTTCTGGTGTTTGTCAACAAGCCTGGCACCTGGTAGAACCAACATTTAAAGAATTCTAAACATTCTACTATCTCCTGATCCACGTAATGCCCTCTTCCACTATCTGGGGCATCGGCTCTTATTGTTGGTTGTAGATTTTATTTCTTAATTTCATCAGTTTTTTACTTTGCTGCCTTCAGTGGAGTCAACAGACAAGACGCACAACATTAACGAAATTAGTCGTTAAAGTCCATGTCTCTGCCTTTGAAATATATCACTCATAATCTGATATTGTTGTAGACCATCACTACACAGAATATATGTTTAAACTGTGTGTGTGTGTAGAAATTTTCTAATGTTTCTAAACCCATTGTCTTGCGTGTTCAGGAGGGCTATTTCTTAATGCCTGAAGACGTCTTGTTAGGGTGAGGGGCTCTAGTGTGAATGAGTGAAAAGATAGCAGCAATAAACAAGTACCACAAAGTTTCATTTTTGCAAATGAAAGCAGAGAGAATAGTTATTTTTGAACAAAACATGCAGTTTATGATGAAACACAATGAGCTTCTAAACTAAAGGTGTTACAGAGCATATTAATTCAAAAATAATTCACACTGATGCATAATCTCTCCAAATACTTTCTTGTATAATGAAACCCAGCTACTCAGAATTAAAGCTTGATCCATGATGTAAATTAAACAAACACCACTAATACTAATAAGCTATACCGTGCAAAGACATTTCAGATTTATCTGCATTTCTTAGTGAGATTGCTTTAGTTTAGCTTTAGGGCTATGGATTTAGTTTACAGTCTAATTCCTCACTCGTTTAAACTTGCTTCTTAGATAATGCAGCTAATTCCACCAAAAATGGCACAGTAGACTGTACTAAACTGTTGAATTCTATTCTTTATGTATTTAAAGTAACCTGTGTTATATGATACAGATGCACTGTGAAGATGATCCATGCACCATACACTATGGATTATGTGATATAATACTTTAAATGTATTTTGCAGACATAATTACTCATCTAAAGGCAATGCCAGCACTCTCCACAAGGGAGACACATGGATATTAATACCTTTCTAAGTATAGATGAAATTTATTATGCCTTATTCCCCACATTTCCAGAAAAAATAGACAAATAAATAACATCTCTTAAAAAATAACAAAAGATTATTGTTGTTCTTTGGATTAAATATTGAACTGTAACTTTTATAAGCATTTCCAGCAGCTGTTCTTTGAATGGATAAACTCAACTCTTAAGGGCGGCATTGATGACGACAGTTTATTCTTATTGCAAACTGGACACTCACAAATTACTTTGACTCTCTTGTAGAATCTTTTGCCAGATTCTGACTCACAATTACCATTTTTGTGCATTTAATAGAAGTTCATGGGGGTCAAATTTGACTTTTGAGGAAAAAACAAATCACATTTCTTCTGTTTTTCAGAAAGTTGAATCACTTCTAATGAACATATCTACATTTGCACCTCAGCATTCCAAAGTAATTTCTCTATTTTATAAAAATGTTTTAAGGAACATTATGACTTGTTACAAGTAAATCTGTATTCATTTTTGACACAAGAACAAAAAAAAATTAAACTAATCCAAGAAATCGATAAAGGAAGTGGCTTATTTACAAGTGTAACCCACTGTAGTTTCTGATTGTCAGGAAAACCTGTGGTTATTGCAACCCTCCACGGTCATGCATATTCAGCCTTGATTCAAATTGCTCAGATATTCCTTGAAGGAACGGACATCTTCTCAATAGTGAAGACTGATAGATATGCCTAATGCTGTAAGAGCTGAAGATCAAAATCAATCTCAGTTGAGATTTGTCAAACTAATTCTTCACTATTTAACCATCATCATATCCTTTAACTACTATTCTGTGCTTTCTGGCATATCCTAATGACATAAAAAGTAAACAAGCGTGCAATTAAAAGTTCAAGTATAAAATTCTGAATAACAAAAAAGGCTGTGCCCCTATCTGAATCTAGACATCCATCTTTATAGAACAATACAGAACGATACGCGTAAAACAAATTCAGAACAACTTTAAAAAAATATACTTTAGAAAGCTTTTCAATAATGTTAAAAGAGCTAGGCTTTTATACTTTTCAGCAAATTTTCCTAAATTAATTTCTTTTATTTGTCCCTTTATTTATTAATGCAAAATGCTAAACTTTGCATTTAAGATATGATTCAAAAATTCTACACTTATTAATTACCGTAGTTGCACTGACACAAGTATACTTATTCTAATAAAGGGTGGAAGGAAACAAGGAAATATGGATAAGATGCCCTTCCACTCACACAAGCCAATTTTGAGTCAATAATTAACCTGCCTTTTCAACAGGAACAGTCAGAGAAAGCCTATAATAACACAAGGAGATCATCCATACCCATGATGCCTTGTACACAGAGGTTGACCAAACCACGATTGAAGTTCTGGAACAGTGAGGGAGCAGTGTTTTAACAACTGTTCTTTCCAATAATTTTAACTCAACATTTATTTACAGTATAATATTTGTTATGTTTCTCTTTCTTCTTTTTTTAATAGCAGGCATGCATTTAATTGAATATGAATAAGTTTACAGTCTACACATACAATTTTCTAATAGTTTTATCAGTTCTTTAAATAAAGCATACTAATTTCTTTTGATATGCAAATGTATCTGCTAAACTATCTTCTTTAAAATAGAAATGCCTCAAATATCAACACCTCTGCTTCTGAAATTGCCCCATACTCCAGAGCAATGCCTTAACCAAAAAGGTGCTACATCATGACGTACTCTAATTAGCCTCTTGCAAATTTCAGTCAACTAATATTGTGTGTTTGTTCCTAGGTAGTGACATACATACAGGTATCACATTTAAAGCTATGCGTACAGCGAATGCAGATTGCCCCATTTATGATTACAGTAATAAAACAACATGCAATGTATGAGCACATACAAGAATCTGTTGATTTATTCATGATCTGAAAATCTCAAGTTCTCTTTTAAGGAAGGGAAGTAAAGGGAAACAAGTCTCAGTGACCAACATTCACCACCATACATGCCCCTTTTACGATTTACTGTACTCTCCTCATTAATTACTGTTTGGAATCAAACAAACATTTTTCCATAAAGTTTTTGCCCTTTATAAAGTATGTGCCCTTTTGAAGTGTCCAAGCATTCAAACTGCCTACTTTTGCCAGTGTTCCTCAAAGCAATTGTGCCATGTTTGTGGTATTATTTTTTTACTTGGTCCCTTTCCAGATATGATGACTAAAAGTTAAATATTTGCACTTTTTGCATAAAAGCAGATCTTCACATTTGTAAGTGTTGGCTATTAATTATAATTGAACCAAATAAAAAAAAAAAAGAAAAATAGTCATCTGCTATAAATCAAATGAAACAATTTAGGGCAAACGTTTATAAATATCCCACTCAGTCTTTACATATAAAAAATGACTTGGTTTGCTCTTTTCTCATGTTACACAGTATGTCATGTTAACAACAAGAATTGATTGCTGCTTTAGACACAGGATGGAGCAAAGCAAGATCCTTTAACAACATTTTGTAAATGTGGCAATGCTTTTGCAGATAAAGACTGGTTCAGTTGACAAGAAACAGTGATTTCACTTGGCAACCTCCTCCTGATGCTCAAGTTCAAGCTTAAGCCATCAGAGATATAATTAAGACATTTAAGTTTATGTTTTTTGAGTGCAAAGGGCTGACCTTATGAAAGAAAGAGCATAAACCAGCTGGAGTTCCCACTCAAAAAGAATACTCCAATTACCATTTGAACCTTACCCAGTCTTTGGCCTACGGGGTGCTGTCCACGCTAAAATATCACATACACAATTAACTAGCAAATGTCACACAATCTTAAAACTGACAGAAAGAACACATTTTTCACAGCAGGATGTTAGGAGGACAGGACACGGGACGGTAATTTTTTTTTTCTTTCTTTTTTTGTCATAGACAAACTTTATATCAGATATCTCAACAGAAATATCGCCTCACCACAAAAAAAAACAGGTTGGTTAAACTTAGCCTGGCAGATATGATCAAAAAACAATGAACTGAGGGAAAACATAAAGAGCATGTAAAATCAAATTAGATCTTTTAACCTAAATAAATAAGATAGACAAGAAGCTAGAGAAACAGAAATATAAACAGTAATATCTATCACCTCATCCATCTTATATAGCACCTTGCATATAGACAGACAGACAGAAGAGGAACTAAACTAAACTAAACTAGACACAGACAGACAGACAGACAGACAACTTTATGAGACTCTAAATGTAATACCACCATAGGCAAGTCTGATTTGTGCAGGTGAAGTTGTGCTTGTGATAGACTATTGGGGTAGTCATTGGCACTCCAGACAGTACTCCTCACTCAGATTGAATGGAACAAAACCAGTAGTAATTACATATGTCACCGTTGGCAAAATAGCAAACATACCTACTATAGAGGTAGTATCTTTTATGATTAGATTTCATTTTTCTCCAGCTTTTCATAGATTTTCCCTACAAATTATACATCTTTTCTGTTTTTTTTTCTAACTCCAAAGAATTCAAAATTGCAATTAATAAACTGTTAATTAATAAACTAATTAGTGTTTGAAAGTTTTGTATTATTTCATGCTATTCCGGGATACCATGTTTTTTTGTTGCCTTTGTTGTCTTCTTTAGGAAATACAGTTCCACATTGCTGAGAAGATACCACAATACACTGGGAGGTTCAGAATGTATTTAGATCACCACATGAGATTCCTCTCCATTCAGGATCTGGATTCTAAGAGCTTTATGTGTGATTATTTTTGTTTAAACTGTCTTCCTGATTATTGAATCTGTGTCTATTTGTATTTTTATTTTCTCTTTAGTGTTGTGGATTGGTATAAGCTTGGTTTGACTTTCTGTTTTTTGACCCTGGCATGTATTTTTTGAGCATGTCTCATTTTCTCTGCCACTCATTGAGGGTAGGAAAGTAGGAAGAGAAAAAAATGCTTGAAACTACATGCCTATTACACTAGGACATCCTGACATTATTTGTACCAGAACATTTATAAATACATATAAGATTCTTTGCATTTTAACTTCATATTTTATTCTCTGAAGAAGCATTATTTCTAAGAATCAGGCATTTCTCAAAACTTTTATTGGTTAACTATTTTGGGACCTTTGTGAGGTACTTAATGGCAGATGGGTGCTACCAAGATATTTATCTGTGTGTTGATTAGTGTAACTGAAATGCTTTTTAGCTATGACAGGTAAATTAACCTAACTGGTAAAGGATGCAAATCTGTTAGATTTCTTCAGTCTGCTGAATTTGTAACATTGTCTCAGGGCTCTTCATTATTTATTCGAGAATTTCTGTAACAGCTAGGACACCAAATACTCCTATCTTTGCCTCTTTGTACTTTAGAATACATGTATGTTTTCCACCTACCAACTGAACTTAATCCATCCATCCGTTTTCCAACCCGCTGAATCCGAACACAGGTTCACAGGGGTCTGCTGGAGCCAATCCCAGCCAACACAGCGCACAAGGCAGGAATCCAGTCCTGGGCAGGGTGCCAACCCACCGCAACTGAACTTAATTACACTCTCTAATCTTCACTCTACACTGAATGGGCTTCAGGTCATGAAATGGAATTAAACCCCTTTATTGAGACCATTTTTGGCAGCCCTGGTAAACCCAAACCCAGGGTTAATTCTAAATTAGCTCCCAGGATGCCATGTTGAAATTTAACTGTACTTGCTTCTTCTGTCCCTTGCTATTAAAATAGATTGCAATTTCTGGGGCAGAGAGGGAACAAACTATAGAATAAGTGACTCACTGTTGACACAATGCATCTCATAGTTACTGCAAATTAATTGGTGGTGGGTCTCTGCTCTAAATAGCATGTTCTGTCACATCACATAGGTGCTAAACTGGATTAAGATCTGGTGATAGAGAAGAATACTACATTAAACTGAATTCACTAGTCTATGACATTCCTACCCTTGGGGCACAAGCATTACCCAAATGAAAACTCCATTTTGAGACAGGTACACTGTGGTATCCAGCTACCATATAAGTAGTCTGACTTTTGTGATGCTCTTCACTCTTGTTAATGTTCACATATGTAAAAGCCATTGCAATTCAACATTCAAAGCCACTTATAAATGTTAGTGCTTTTGATATATTCATGAGCACAGGTATATCTAATAAACTGGCCTTATGGCATAATTAATCTTTCAATGTAGGTGGATGGATTGCTCCCTCTTTTTATGAGCACATTAATTTTCATTATTGAAAAGAAGAAATAAATAAATAATGTAACAGCAGAAGTGACTACAAATAGTAAAACAAAACAGCACCAATTACAGACTCCTTCCAACACCACCCCAAGTCCATTGCCATTCCACCTGGAACCCTGACAATGTCAACTTACCACATCGCCACATCTAACTAAATGGAGTCAGTACATCCCAGACCTCTGCTAACATCTATCTTTCTTATCATTCTTCACCTGCTTTGTTATTGTAGCAAAGGTCAAAGCCATATTGGCGCTCTCAAGCTGCTTCTAACAGACCGATATCAACAACACAAAAAACGGAAGTTGTTAAAGTGATCATGTGTCACTACTGTTGACCTATGATATCTTTTACACCTGGAGGTGCTTGAAGTCAGATCTAAAATGTAATACATTTGCTCTTGCTGTCCAGATCCTGACATTTGAACATATGGTTTCATCTTACTCAAGTTGCCTCATGCATCTTTGAAGAATGAACAAAGTAGGAAGTTTTTTGAGAACAAAAAATATGTGAAGTTGCCAAGGTATGAGAAATTACTAAATCAAACAACAGTCCAGAAAATTACTGCAGTCATATATAGTAGATAATGAAATATTTCAAACACAAAGTGTTCAAGTGTGAAAGTGCTAGTGATAAAAAACATAAAAGAGTGAATGCAACTGTGGGGGCAAGTATGGAGGCCACTTCCAATTGTGTGATGTCTCTTAGCTACTATAGGTGGCAAGATAAGGCAGCAATGACAGTGTTCTTAAAATACTTTTCTGGAGAAACTTCTATTTACATAGGTTATAAAAGTATCATTAAAAAACAAACAAGCTCATACATGCAGCACAGCAAGATGGGTGCTATCAGTCTGGAAGTAACACAATCATTTAATCAGATATCTATCATAAAAAAATCTTGGGTCGAGACGTGATCATCTCGGAGAGACACTTTGAAGTCCTGCAAGACTACCTGCACATCACACCCTACTTACAAACAATTTTTTTTGGAGACACTTTAATGTCCCATGAGACAAGGAAGTGAAACAAAAGGGCAGTTGCTGCACAGGCTTTTAAATGACTGTCGCGCAGCGCGACATGCAGATCATGCAGCATGGTGGCAGCAGCAGCAGCTTTTGTACAGGCTTTTAAATGATCATCGCGCAGCGCGACATGCAGATCACGGAGCACGGCAGCAGCAGCTTCTGTACAGGCTTTTAAATGATCATTGCGCAGCGCGACATACAGATCACGCAACATGGCAGCAGCAGCTGCTGCTGTACAGGTTTTTAAATGATCGTCACGCAGCGCGACATGCAGATCATGCAGCACGGCAGCAGCAGCTTCTGTACAGGCTTTTAAATGATCGGCGCGCAGCGTGGCATGCAGATCAAGCAGCACGTCAGCAGCTTCTGTACAGGCTTTTAAATGATTGTCGCACAGCACGACATGCAGATCACGGAGTACGGCAGCAGCAGCTTCTGTAAAGGCTTTTAAATGATCATCACGCAGCACGACATACAGATCACGCTGTATGGCAGCAGCAGCTGTCGCACAGGTTTTTAAATGATCGTCGCGCAGCGCAACATGTAGATCACGCAGCATGGCAGCAGCAGCTTCTGTACAGGCTTTTAAATGATCATCGTACAGCACGACATGCAGATCACGCAGCTCAGCAGCAGCAGCTGCAAGCCAGCAACTGATCCGTCTGCATCTCCTTAGTGTGCATTCAGTCCCCCCCCTCACAACGCGAGTGGCAGAGACACAAAGTGGCAAGCGTGAAGCACGCCCCACGGGGGGTTTGGTTGGGGGGGGTGGGTGAGCAAAGTGAGTAGGGGGCAAAGCCCCCTAGTTTAAATAAAAACAAAGGATTGACAAGGATGAAAAAACTCTTAACAAAACTGATGTCCAGCAAATTAAGGAGAAACATATAGAAATAAAACAATTGTTTTTTTTCTACTTAGAACACCCCAGAGAGGATTAACTCAGAGAAATACACTAAAGAGTTATCAAAATGTAATTCATGTAAATAAAAAAAAAAATACTTGAAAAGATTGAAAAGATAATAGCCATAGGCTTTTTGACAGAAGTAGAAGAGGACAAAAAGAAAACTCAAGTAAAATAAAGTGTTTTGATATTTTCTTTTAGTGGAAAACATAGTGGCAAAGTGCTTAAAGACTGCAGCACAGCTCCAGTGGCCTGTTTTGAGTCTCTGCCCTGTTTCATGCTGGTTACTTGTGGGTTTTCTAAGGGTATTCTGGCTTCCTTACACATCCAAACAATGTGCATGTTAGTTAGACTGGCACCTCTAAATGTATTGGGGCAAGATGTAGACTATCTTTACAATCCACTGATGCATCCTGTTAAGGTAAAGTTCAGGTGTTAGGATCTGAGGCACTTCAGCGTTCACATGCTCTTTTGACGGATTATTGTTTTTTCTTCCCTTCACCATTTCTGTTTTGGTGCTCTTGATGTTGCATAATAATGACATCACATAACTGCAAAGCCATGGGCATCATTAGCAGTTTGAATGTGTGGGTGTATGATATTACAGGCATCTTTTTGTATAAAAAGCTGATGTTTTGTAAAGGTTTAAAAAGAAAAGAAACAATCTAAGAAAGGTATATTCTTTTACGGGGACTGGGAGTAAGTTTGAAGGGCTAGAAGACTGATTGAGGAATTGTCGGGTTCAGGGGACAACGAAGATCCCTAAAAAGTTTTAAGGCCAAAGCAAACAGGTCTAGCATTTGATTTTGAATGCATTACTCCTATTGTAGGTCTGTTTTAGATTTATGACTTTTACCCTTGTTTTGCATTATTGATGTTGAGTTTGTTTAGCATGTAGGTACGCAAGTACAGTAACTTTAATGATCAACTGAGCAAACAGACACAATTTTTAAAATTTCTCTGGCACACTGGATTAGCACCCTAAAAAGTAATAATTTGGTGTGAAAAAATAAGTGAACACTGAATGGATAATTCCTTTCCATAAAATTATTTTTAATATGTCCTTGTTAATCAATCTTATGAAAGAAAAGGGCTTTAATTTAACTAGAAATCTGAAACCTGCAGTGTCATGTAAAATCACTCTAAAATCTGACTGGAAAAAGATGCTGAAATATTAAACACATTTCAGCCTGGTTCTTTTACAGTAGGGTTGACATTTTTCAAGGACCTTCCGGACCTAATGGTGTTTTAGTGCGTATTATAAAAAAACAGAAGTCTGCTCAGTTCAAGGAGAGTTGAACCTGGTGCAGATTAATGACGAGGCATAGGGCGGGTTGCAAGTAAACCCTTGTTTTTGTGCAATTTTAGAATTAATTGGTATTCTGAAATTCCAAGAACCTGTATATTAATTTTGTGACAAGTTATTTTACGAAACATACTTACTGTAAAGATGACTCACTGTGTTTTGCTTTCATTTTATTCCTTAATGGATGACAAGATGTACCGAACTAACTCAAACACGAGTGACAATAAATGAGTGACAACTCCATAGGGCTCATTATTTGAGCAGGTCTCTATTAGCCTGAAATATAAACCTAGTTTAAATTCTATTTAAAATGCATAACAGGAAGACAGAAAACATTTGTGAACTAAAAGCCTTCATTAAAACTCTGAATCTGTTCATATCCTTAGTCTGAACTCAGAAGCAGAGAAAAAAGAAATCTAATAAAACAAAGAGTTCACTAACAAACACAACACGGGCTTTGATTAAACATCACCACGGAAGCCTGTGTATGGCCAGCCATGAACTGAGCTGAAAGGACCTGCTATAAAGATATATCGGTAAACTGTTAAAAAGTAATACTTAAAAACTGCATAATACTTTCAATCCTCCTTAATCTAATTCAGTCAGAAGGGTGACAGAGCCTATCCCTGCAGCACCGACTGCAAAGCAGAAATCAGTTGTGGACAGGATGGCAGCCCATCAGTGACTCACTCACACCAGGCCAATTTAGAACTGGCACTAAACCTAACTTGCATGTTTTCTGGATGTAGTGAATAGTGTGAATGAATGAATAAATAAATAAATTCATCCATCCATCTGTTGGAGGAACACGCAAACGCAACTAGATCCTAGCATGCTAGATCCCTAAGGCAACAGCACTAACCACTTCACCCCCATGTTGTTTTGACATTTGACACTTAAAAACATGTTCAATCATATTCTGCAGAGAAATGTATACTGGAAATTTGTTTTTGCCAAATTAGTAATTAATTCCAAATCATCGAGTGCCTAAACATCTTTGTAAGTCATGTTGCCTATTTATGTCTTTGTAGCATTGTCAAAATAGGAGACTCTGAGATGGCAGGCAATATAAATTTTGAAAACATCTCGTACCTTCAGTGTTAGAAGCCACAAGAACATCAAAATAATGTTAACTCTGGTGTCATTAGACTTCTACTTAAATTTGTATGCTATCCACACACTACTCTATTCTAGCCCAGCAGCCTTCAATTATAAAAAAATAGAGGTGATTTCCAGGATAATTCACTTCATTAGTTATCAAGCTCCTTTCACACTTTCATGGTTGCCTAGTTTTGCTCTTCACAAGTAACCAAAACAATCTTGATGAAAACAAGGTCTTCAATTGATTTTCCTTAGAGTCAAAACACCAAAATACTTACAAAAATCATAGAATCTAACTTCAGAATTTACTTTTGGCTATCTTCTCAAAAACTGCAAACATGCTCCCACTGTTAGGTTTCCAAATTTGTTTTTTTTTAACTGTAGCACTCTCCCCAGCCCCCTTGTAACGAAATGTTAAGAAAAGGGGGAAGTAAAGGGGGAAGTAAGGGAAAAGCCCTCATATCCAACTATTTTTTAACCTGCTTACTTCAGTTCAGGGTTGTAGGGAACTGGGTCCATGAACAGCATTATTTAAAAAAAAAAAACACCTTAAATATTAAATAGGGTTTGAGATTTATATTTTTGGTCAGACTTTAAAATCTGTACTTCACTTGGATAAGTGTAGCTTAAAGCTAAGAGGATAGAAGATACGATTTAAAAGAAAGAAAAAAAAAACACAAAAAAAACAAGCAAGTCAAATGCTTTCACTTGCTGCAGTAGCAGGTCAGCACAGGTCATGATATTCATTCCAGAACAATCTTTTCTTTGCTGTTGCTCTTGTTTTTTTAACATAACATAAAAGACCTGGAACATATTTTGAGTAAATGTAGCTCCTGTCTATAAATGTCTCAGATCATTAAGCAGGGCCTCAGTGTGATGTCGCACAAAGATGCAGAGGGTTGTAATCCCTTTACTAACAGACAGATTGTCAACACGATAGACCAGAAACAAACGAGCGACTGGCCTGAGCGTAGAGACGACTGCGGAAAACACTCTCTGTATTTAATGGAGAAAGGATGCTGACAATATTGTGATGCAACGGCCCAACTGTCAGAATAATTCACAGGATTAAGCAGTGCTGTAAAAGCCTGGCAAATTTGACTGGGACTGCCAGTGTTTTATGAAATGTGCCTTGGAATGTATCAGCAACTTGTTTTCTTTTCTCTTTCTTTTTTTTTTTTGCAGATCTATGATGACTGATTATACTCAGGCTCTAACGGTTTTCAATCTGTGTGCTGTGTGACCCATAAAGTAGCTGAAATACAGTATAAACTATATATATACACATACACACACACATCTACTGTACAAACATACATAAATACATATACTGCTGAAAAAAATTAAAGTAACACTTTTTAATCAGAGTATAGCATCAAGTCAATGAAATTTCTGGGCTATTGATCTGGTCAGTTAAGTAGCAGAGGAGGTTGTTAATCAGTTTCAGCTGTTTTGGTGTTAATGAAATTGACAACAGATGCAGTAGAGGGGCAACAATGGGACGACCCCCAAAACAGGAATGGTTTAACAGGTGGAGGCCACTGACATTTTTCCCTCCTCATCTGTTTTTTCACTAGTTTTGCATTTGGCTACAGTCAGTGTCACTACTGGTAACATGAGGCGATACCTGGACCCTACAGAGGTTGCACAGGTAGTCCAACTTCTCCAGGATGGCACATCAATACGTACCATTGCCAGAAGGTTTGCTGTGTCTCCCAACACAGTCAAGGGCATGGAGGAGATTTCAGGAGACAGGCAGTTACTTTAGGAGAGCTGGAGAAGGCTGTAGAAGGTCTTTAACCCACCAGCAGGAGCGGTATCTGCTCCTTCGGGCAAGGAGGAACAGGATGAGCACTGCCAGAGCCGAACAAAATGACCTCCAGCAGGCCACTGGTGGGAATGTCTCCTATCAAACAATCAGAAGCAGACCTCTTGAGGGTGGCCTGAGGGCCCGACGTCCTCTAATGGGCCCTGCGCTCACTGCCCGGCACCGTGGAGCTCAATTGGCATTTGCCATAGAATACCAGAATTGGCAGGTCCACCACTGGCACCCTGTGCTTTTCACAGATGAGAGCAGGTTCACCCTGAGCACATGTGACAGACATGAAAGGGTCTGGAGAAGCCGTGGAGAACATTATGCTGCCAGTAACATCGCTCAGCGTAACCAGTTTGGTGGTGGGTCAGCGATGGTCTGGGAAGGCATATCCATGGAGGGACGCACAGACCTCTGCAGGCTAGACAATGGCACCTTGACTGCCATTAGGTATCGAATGTCATCCTTGGACCCATTGCCTGGTCTCATGTGGCGACAGTATGTAGGCAAATCTTGGAGGATGAAGGAATTGATACCATTGACTGGCTCCCATGCTCGCCTGACCAAAATCCAATAGAACACCTCTGGGGCATTATGTTTCAGTTCATCCAACAGCGCCAGGTTGCTCCACAGACTGTCCAGGAGCTCAGTGATGCCCTGGTCCAGATCTGGGAGGAGATCCCCCAGGACGCCATTTGTTGTCTGATTAGGAGCATGCCACAAACCCAACCCCTCCCGAAAGGCATGCATACAAGCATGTGGGGGCCATACAAACTACTGAGTATGATTTGGAGTTGTTGCAATGAAATTTCGGCAAAATGGACTAGCCTGCCGCATCATTTTTTCACTTTGATTTTCGGGGTGTCTTTGAATTCCGACCTCTGTAGGTTGATAATTTTCACTTCCATCAAACAATGTGGCATCCTTTTGCTCCTGACACATTACCCAGTCCATATCAGTATAGATATCCAGCATGATTTGTTTTCCAAATGAGATCTGATGTGTTTTCAAAGAATTTCTTTAATGTTTTTGAGCAGTTTGTATACATATATACAGTATATATATTTAACTTTAAATATAAAACTTTGAAACACACAATGCATTGTTGTCATTTCTTTAAGACAGATAAGCTTGGGAAAGGCAAATTTTAAGTTGCATTTTGTTTATTCTGAACATTTGTGAAAACAAAGAAGAGGTGTTACTACAGAGTGAATCTGTGTCATTCTAAATTATACTGCCAGTTCTACTTACTGTATATACCTGATGTAATATGGCACCTTGACAATACTGTAAAATAATATCCATAAATAAGCCTTTTTATTCAAAAATTATTTTATTTTGGACAACATTGAGCCAATATATATTAGTTATACTTCATCATTTTTCTCTCTGTTTTTTTAGGACATCCCATAGACATACATGCTATATTATGTTAACTGACAATTCTGCACTGGTCTGGTGGATGTGTGAAGGCTATGTCACACCTTCAATTGTAGCCTTCATTTACATAATTTTAGTGAGTCAGAGGCAGTCGGTGTACGGTGAATTCAGTTGCGTAATGTGACAAACCCAGCAGTGAATGAATGCTCACCCTTAAGTGCAATGCATATAATCCAGTGACAAGGAATAAGGAACATTCCAGAGGAAACATAACCTTGAATGGTTGGTAATATAGAAGAATCTAGAGCTTTTATTAAGTACAAATATAGTGAAAATGAAATAATCAACTTCCATTTCTCTAACATTAGAACAGGCCATTCAGCCCAAGAAAGCTCGCCAGTCCTATCCACTTAATTCTTCTAAAATAACATTAAGTTGAGTTTTGAAAAATCCATAAAGTCATACTGTCTACGACACTACTTGGTAGCTTATTCCAAGTGTCTATCATTCTTTGTGTAAAGACAAACTTCCTAATGTTTCTGTGAAATTTACCCTTAACAAGTTTCCAGCTGTGTCCCCGTGTTCTTGATGAACTCAATTTCCTCTCATAGTTTATCTGTCTTGGCTCAAGATTGTGTGATGATGTTACTTATTATGGCAACAATGGAATGAAGGGGGGGCAGATCACACGCCCCCACTGGGCCAATTTTGAGTCACCAAAATCACCAGCTATGGCTTGCAAATTTAAACATTCAGTTATGGTCCATAGTGGGTAGTATTGCCCCTGTGAACTCACTGCTTTCTTTGGGGAACTGCACATCACCTGGTACCAAACAAGTTAGAAGTAGGAATGACAATCTTACTAGCAGAACTAGACAGACCAGCTTATACTGCTCAGTTCATCACTTCATGGAGGGTCTGAGAAGGACATAATAGAAAATGGCAGAGATACTGTATGGTCTGCATAAAGTTTTAGAAAATGACGCTCATATTATCTACAGATCCAAGGGCAGCAATGTCAAGTATCAAATTATATGATATTGATAGAATGTCACTTAGGGAGGAAGAGTAAATGAGAGGAAAAGCAACTGAAATATGGCTGTGGTGGAAATTGCGGGGACAAACTCAAAAATAAGATTTTGTCTTTCATTCCGCATAGAGATTTAAAAATTCCACATCACCACTTTATACCTTTAAAACATAATGGATCTCACTAGTGTGCTCTTCTTCAACAAGCTGTAAGAAGATAATGCTGAATGTTTGAAAAGACAGCATTATATTAGCAGCCAGAAAGAAGCACTCCTATTTCAAAATAACCTCCTTCTTTCTGAAAAGCTCTAAAAATGCAAGTGTCGTGTTTTTATGTTATAAAGCAGGGTTGCAGAATTTGTGGAAGACATTATTTTTTGTTCAAGAGTTGCATTTTTTATTTGATCCTGTTAAGCTAGGAAAGCAATGCCTAGCTGAGCAGGTGACTTTATTCAAGATCCTGTCTGAATCTTCATAATTTAAGCATGACTTGTGCAGCTCTCAAGAAACAAGCACTCAGAATTTTTATTGTGAACTCAGCTACGTGAAATTCCAATCAACGCTTACGCACCACCTGTTACTAGGGAAATGGGGGGATCCTTTCCATTTCATAGTCTACCTTTTATTTTACAAGTAGGATAGTGCTTGCAATTATTTAGTATGCACCTTTTTCTCAAAATCTAGCAATTCATATTTTCTTGTGTCCTCCACAAAAATCCAGGCGTTGAACTTTCTAAATTCCATTCATAACAGAGATGTCTCTTCTTAAGCTGATGGCCAATGTAATCAAGCCTTCCCAGGATTTAGGGGTAACTTATAAAGCACTCAAAAAGGAAGAATAAAAATTCACCAGACACTCCTTACTCTGCTAAACCTTTCTACTGTTGATATCCCAAAGGAGAGACATATCTGCCTCTCTTGGAAGTGGCCTGCATTAGTAAACCATTGCAGATAACAAAACAGGCAGCATCCATGCAAGTTATATCACCAGAATGTAAGAAATTAAAAGTCTGCTTATTCTTTTTACTGATTAGCAGCATTTGTTTAAAAAGTAAACTCAAACTCAACAGTGATTCTAGCATAAAATGCAGAGAATACAGTACAGTTACAATATATTTTTATTTATTTTTTAAATAGAAATAATGTTTGTGGGTGGAAGTCATTAGAAGCTAACCACGTTGTCTGACTTATATAATGGTGCCTTACTTTTGTTAATTTATTTAGCTAAAAGGCAATGTTGTTAAGACATAACATTGTCAAACTTCAGTTTAGGGTCAAGGTAAGAACCGGCCTAATAATGAAATTAATAACATTTTATGTATTCACTCTCACTTAAATTCTCCACATATTTAGTGTTATTTTCTCACAAACACTGCAAAATGTAAAGGTTCAACAAGAATTCTCAATTTGAAGATGGCTCTGACGCACTACACAAGAGCATCTGTGAAAAAACATTACACTAGGTGACAGCTCACAAACAAATGGGGAGAACACAAATATATCACACTGGCAGTGCTTGAACAGTGAATTGAGCTCAGGAAATCTGAAGAGAGTAACAGTTTAAATGAGGGGCATTTATAAAGATTTTGAATACCGGGTCACTCAGAGCCCACGGAGTTCCAAAGTGTGGACTCCACAAGAATGAAAAAGTCCATTCCCCTTGAAATATAAGACAAAAATTTTAGAAGCTAATCAAAGACTTTGTTAAATGGTGTGACTCAAACCACTTACACCTGAACACCAGTAAGACCAAGGAACTGGTGGTGGATTGTAGGAGGCCCAGGCCCCTCATGGACCCTGTGATCATCAGAGGAGACTGTGTGCAGAGGGTACAGACCTATAAATACCTGGGAGTGCAGCTGGATGATAAATTGGACTGGACTGCCAATACTGATGCTCTGTGTAAGAAAGGTTGGAGCTGACTATACTTCCTTAGAAGGTTGCCATCCTTCAACATCTGCAATAAGATGCTGCAGATGTTCTACCAGACAGTTGTGGCGAGTGCCCTCTTCTACATGGTGGTGTGCTAGGGAGGCAGCATAAAGAAGAAGGACATCTCACGCCTGGACAAACTTGTTAGGAAGGCAGGCTCTATTGTAGGAATGAAGCTGGACAGTTTAACATCTGTGGCAGAGCAACAGGCGCTAAGCAAACTCCTGTCAATCATGGAGAATCCACTGCATCCACTGAACAGTGTCATCTCCAGGCAGAGGAGTAGCTTCAGTGACAGACTGCTGTCACCGTCCTGCTCCACTGACAGACTGAGGAGATCGTTCCTCCCCCACACTATGCGACTCTTCAATCCCCCCGGGGGGGGGGGGGGGTACATTATTCAAAGTTATTGTCTGTTTTTACCTGCATTTTTAATACTCTTTAATTTAATATTGTTTTTGTATCAGTATGCTGCTGCTGGATTATGTGAATTTCCCCTTGGGATTAATAAAGTATCTATCTATCTATCTAGATCTCTTTTGTTTTGTATGTCTTAGCAAGTAAAGGCAGACGAGCTGGTAAGAAGATGAAGTTGGTCTTCTTAGTAGACATTTAACTACCATTCCAAACCACAATATTGTATGGTCTCTGCTGCTACAGGGAAATTAAATGACCAGTATAAAAGTTATTTAAGACAAGTAACTAACAGGCATCAGTCATTATCTTTCATTAAGGTGTTATCCATGTAGTGCACTGTAATGCTTTCAAGTTTAATGATGAGGCTTGAAGGACATCGCCTGTATTAAAAGGAGGACTGCCTGTTGTGGCTTTTTAAAAAAATTTTTTATCTCATGTTTGCACTTCTGGTTTGACCATATACAGTAGCAAAAGATATGAAAAGTCCAGTACCACAAAAACATGAATAAAAAGAAAGTAAATCAGTGTCAGGAGGGCCTCATTCACAAGACATTATACTGCATCTTGACTTTCAACTGTTGTTAAGGAGGACAACATGGAATTTGAAAAAGCCACCAAGGAAGCCTGTGTGTGCTGTTTCTACTTTATAGAAAAAAATTCAGCAATGTATAGCTTCTGATTCAAAGAAGCACAGAATCCTAGTGTGGAAACAACAGGTACTTCTATAAAAAAAAAACCTGTTCCACCGACAGCTTAGTGAAATTGTGCTGTCCAGCACTCAGCTGGATGCATAAGCAATAAGTGTTGCCACCTGATGCAGCGTGCAATTTGAGTTGTACGGTTTGTGTAGCCCATGTGGACTTTTCATGTTATGGTGGCTTGTCCTTTTTTTTTTTTACCACAAAATGAGGTGCTGCAAATTCAATTCAGGCAGTTCATAGATTAAAATATATTTTCCTGAGTTGAGGTTGTCAATTTTTTAGAGGATTTAAATCTACATGGTTATATTTTTGCCTGATGATGATGATGTCAGAAGTTATCACAATGACTTAATTCCAGGCGAGACAGACTAGGCACCACCATCCCATTGCTTAATTGAATTAAGTTAATTCAGGTAAGTTAATCTGAATGCTTCAGAGGTCTGAACACGTACAGGTAAAGTCTGGTTTGGACCTGCCAGAATTTTTGTGCTGTAAACCCCACTCCAAATGACACACAGTTGATTAGTTCATTGTTGTTATACAGTAATTGTCAGGAATTGTAGTCAAAATGGGTCGAGCCTTCACTTTATATTTGCATTTTTTCTTTTTTTGCTCTGTGGCAGTTCATGGTCAGCTGCACATGGTGTCAGAAATCCCAAGCATAATTTTACACTTCATCATGTTCATGGCATCTTTCAAGTTTTAAAATTTCTTTCACTTAAGAAAAGTGTTTGACGGGTTTGGGGGCAAAAAATACTATTTCACAAACTGTGGGAGTTACATGTCTCCTGCTGTACCATCACTAGACATGTCTGGTGATAAAACGTTTAGTGTTGCTGTTAAAAATGAACATTTCGGATAATATAATCTTCATCTGTGTTTGCCACTCTACCACAAAAGTTATTATGTAACACTAGTATATTATGTATTAGAATATTAAAAGCTTGATAACATCATAAATAAAAGTTCTGTATTACTCTGGAATAGTCAAAGCGATCATAATGGAGAAGGAGTTAAAAAAAACTGGAGCCTATACTGATGCTTCTGGCATGAAATAATCTTACCCAAAGGTGGTGGTCATTTCACGGACATTTTCAGAGTAGGTTTGGACTTACAGAAATGAATGGGCAATAAGCATGCCTCTTTTAACCCTATAAAAAATGGTGGAGGGGGACGACTTTGAAATTACCCCATTTCTCTTTTCATGCTTTCCTTCCCAAAATTTGTTTTTTTGGCTTTGAGTAAATCTTTACAGACATCAAAAATAATCCCATGGCACAATATGAACTGATGTTGTTAGTAGTTTTTTTTTTTCTTTTGACATGATTATTGATGACTGAATTTTCAAATACCTAACTGATCTTGTTTAATAATCAACACTCAGATGACTTCTGTCTCGTGGATTTGCTTCAATACCAATGGGGGTGCATATGCTGGAGCAGGCACACAGTCTCGGAGTCTTGAATCTTTGCTCTTAAATGATCAGCAAAGAAAACAACACAGGATAATGTGAGCAATATATTGTGTACATTTACTAGATCTGAAATTTATGTCATCTTTTATCTTTTTACATACCAACACCTTCATAATGATAAAAGCTATAAGGTGATTTAAGCTTTGAGACCGCAAATTACCATGTAGATCATAATTAATAGATTGTAGGTAGAGTGGATTGGGAGATATTTGGTGAATCAGTTCTCAAAGTCAAATCACCAACAATAGATATTAACTTCAAACTCATAATACGTTCACAATTCCTGTGTAACAACTGCTGTAATAATTGGAAATATTCTAATGTTTAATGAAAAATTCTTTAGAATAAATAGAAATGTTCCGTATTATCTTCACTATATATATATATATATAAAATCCAACATCTGTCTGTCTATCTATATGTATGTCTGTCAGCTTTTCATGAGACAACTACTTAACGGATTTAGATTGTTTTTTTTTTTTAAATAATTTGCTTGAACATTCTGGTTGAATTTGCGACTTCTCTCATCACTCTAAATATCATAGTTTGCTTACAGTACCGATTTATTTGCGCGAATCCGAGAGAGACGCAGTGGGGTCCACCTCACTCACGCACCAGTCTCGTGACATATACAGTACCTTACCTCTGCTTAGCTAGCAAACAAGAGAATTACTCAACGGATTTAGATCAGGTTTTTTTCTATACTTTGCTTGAACATTCCAGATGATTTTGCGACTTCTCCCATTGCACTAAGAATCATAGTTGCGCTAATCTGAGACAGAAGCTGCGGGCTGAGGGGAGGGGGAAGTTTGATTTCAGGAGTGGGGAGCCGGGAAGAGACCTCCTCACTGTCCTTTTTTACTAATACGCGGGCTTAGCCGTGGGGTATGGCTAGTATACTATAAACAGGGTTATATTATGCTCACATAACATAATTAAATTATTATTAATGTAATTAAAATAATATAATACTAGGGGGCTTTGCCTCCTGCTCACGTCGCTCATCAACCCCCGTGTTTGGTTTTCCGGATACACACTTTTAAGATTTTTTTTTCTTTGAATTGTTGCTATTTCATTAGTTTCACTTTTATTTCAGAACTTCTGTAAAAACAATATTTGGAATCTTGCGAGTCCCAATATGCTGAATCTTTTAAATGAGGTCAGTGAGACATGGTTTTAATGACTTTGTACCATACTTCAGGATAGGTTTCTCTGTTTGGAATTTCAGCACAGACAAAATGACCTACATCATCAGCAGTTAATAATTTTTTTTTACAAAGTAACCAATAAATGCGGTAAACTCCGTTTTTGAAATTCTCAAGATTCTTTATTTGTCACATGCATAGTTCTATAGGACAACACACAGTGAAATGCATCCTGATCCGCTTATCAAATCTGTGCAAAGTTAGAAGAATATCAGTTAGATTAACAAAAAGTCATAGACTGAAAGATAACAGTATAGTAGAACGTAATAAATAAGCAAAATTATGTGAATAAAGTTAAGTGTTAAGGTGCAATAGTGCAGTGATTATTGCGCAAAACCAAAGTTAGACAGGTGCATAGTTAAATGAGGCAGTTTGTTTGTTTGCGCTAATGCGATCTTTACTTTCTTTTTTTTTAAACTTACTATTTTTCCTACTTTCATATCCTTTAACTTTCTCCACATGTGTATTGTGCCTTTTTTTTTTTTTTGAGCCTTTCGAATTCCACTGCTTTCATAATCTCTAACCTGCTCTGCATGTGTTTAGCACCAACGTTTGTGAACGTCTTTATGAAGTTCTACTTTGTTTTTTACTCTGTCTTTTAATTCTGAGCCGGATTGGATGTGCTTTTTTTTCAATTCCACTTGTCATGGGCTGATAATTACTTTCCTTATTTTCTGAATTTGCACCTAGATTATTCTTTTTCTTTTTTTCTCTCGTTTCTCTCCAACGCTTTTGAGTCTCTTTTCTCCATGCTGCTTTCTTTTCTCTTAGTCGTCGACGTTTCATTTATAACGTATTGTCCTTATATGCGCTGAGAGCCCTGGATCTGTGTGTGCTCAAATCCTTTAGATGACTGAATGTTTTGCTGCCTCTTGGCATATTTGATATTGATTGTAAGTAGGGCGTGTCTTACAAGAATCTCATGTTCCACCTCATCGCGAGACGGTCCTGGGTCAATCTCTTGGCACAAAGTCTCATGTTTAAGGTCCTCGCGAGACGCTCCGAGGCCATTCTCTTAAATCTCGAGATTTCTTTTAAATGTCTTGTGTGATCTTAACGTGAAGATCACGTCTCGACGCCCTTGTGTTTCTCTCCAGGATTTTGTTTTATAATAGAGAGATTATGCTCATAGATTTTCCTCAACACAAGGCTAGGAAGATTGAGATAAAATACACATTTTATAGAATTCCACATTAGCCATTATTATTACTAGAAAACAACAGTTGGAGAAAGTGATAAAAAAAATCTTTTTTGTAGTTTTTCCAAAGAAAATGATATCCCAGAAATATGCAGACTTAGATAAACATTTAAAACAGAGACGTTTATGTGACTGTTTTACAAAACATTATTCAGCCTCAAGTGTCAGGTCTGCTCCTTTTGCTGGAAAACTGAAAGTGCTGTGACAATATAAAAACTGTTCATGACATGAAAACCATTGGCTTTGTGGCAGCCCAAGCAGGATGGGTTAAATAATAAGTTCAGCTGAAGAACACCCACTTCAAACAAAATGCTCCTTAAATCACTCTGATAAAGACTGCCTTACATTAAATGAAGGAGATTTATTAAGCTGGCCTTGTGTTGCTAAGGATTTCTGGTGCCATGACTACAAAATAATCTTGAAAATTGCTCAGTAGTATAAAGCTTACAAAAAGAATTAGAGTTGTTAATTATACAGAACAACTGACCTTAACACTGCATTCATTTCTATATTTAGATTTGCCAAAAAACAACCACAAAAAATAAAAAAGGGATTTCTAACTTCACCAACCAGGTAAACATACATCCACACATGCATTTATAATAATTAACACATAAGCAGCCAATGTATATTAAATATAAAATTCCCCAAAATGTATCCTTTTGGAAATTCAAGCATTTCACAATGCATCTGATTCTTCACTTTCTCAGTTTATGAAAGGGAGAAGATGCATGCCTGGGTCAGCACACAAAACAGGATCGTGACAACAAAAGCCCCATAATCGCCTCTCTGCCATTACTCTGATGTCTAAAACAGAAAAGCCACATGGGCTGGAAGACAATTTTCTGTCATTTGTAAATTAGCAAACAGACCACCTTTTAACCCACCCACTCCCTCTGTACTTGCTTAAAATTATATTTAAAATTTGGTAGGACCGATATCAGTGAATGCTTGGCAACACTGTTAATGGATGGCAGTGTTTTAGTTGTTCCCAGTACGTGAATTATTTCCTTTCTTCTTATATGAAGGTTACAAGAATTCATGAACATACATTTTTGCAGGCCAATCCAAAATTAAAAAAAAAACTAATGAGTCCAAAGACATTCCTCTCTCCTAAAGCTTTACAGAAGAGTACTACAGCATATGAAGAAATTGCCTTTCTTTCAACTCTCTTTTGAAACTTGCCATATGGATGTGTGATCCAGAAGTGCGGGGAGGCTGTTGCCTGCTGTTTCCTGGCACCTTAACTGGCAAACAACTCCAAAACGCTAATTGAATGTTATCCCAGTTCCACTTTTTTTATTTATTTTTTTTTGTGTATTTTTGAGTGTGAGTGTGTGTGTGTGTGTTCTGAGACAGTGAATTTGGGTTGAAATAACTGTGAGCTGTCTTCAGATTTACTCTTGCCTGCTGTGCAAAGAAAAAGAACTATAGACAATCACTGAAAATCTTACCTATAGTTATTACTTGTGCAACTTGAAAAGGATAACAAATACATCAATTCCTAAATAGTCAAACAGTTCAAAAGGTAAACCCCAGTTAATTTTAAATAGGGTAAAATATTTTTAGTTTTATAAAACAAATAAGAACCAGGATATTGCTCTGCTTTTAAAACTCTAATGGCTCTCATAATGACCAATGTTTAAATGATGGTTTGTGTAATTCAAATCAATAGGATTTGGCAAGTTTAATACATTTGCATTAGCAATGAAATTGGTCAGAGATCAGAGCATCATCTCTCACCTGCCACCGAGATGAGGTGCCCACATGATATTAATGAGAAGATTCAAGCAGTCCCAATCAGCTTTGACTAGACAGAACAATGGGGTTCAGGACTTCTAAAGAAATAGTTTTATCACATCTATTCAATACATGACCTAAACATCAGCCACTGTGCACAAGGATGCCTGGTAGCACTGGTAAAACATTCAATACCAGACAGCTCTGATAGTGAGGATGGACATACAGTATGTAGAATTAATTCATAGCACTGAGGATTTGAACTTTTTTCAAGGCTTTATCTTTCTGGTTGGGATGCATGGACGAGTACCTGGCATATACTGTCTAGAAAAGCATGTTCATTTTGACAGTGAAATCTTAAGAAAGATCCACAGTGAGCTGGAAATACTGTGACCATGGTAAAGGGTCATCGTAAATAGATGGCGTTTCAAAGCTGTTTGACTGATTACCTTTCTTTAAACACAAATGCCAAAAAATTAACACGGGGTAATAATGATCTCTTTCACACATGCTGCTTCTACAAAAATCATAAATAATTTCAAATCAGCCATGAAATTAAATTACAAGATAGAAAAAGTGTCTCCATTTTAGTTTCTTTTTTCCTGTAAACATTAGTGTTGGTTCTGACCTCATGGTGGCTTTCTCTTGCACCATGGTGGTGACCTCCTTATGGCACTCTCTTCAAAGCCAAAACAAAACCTGAGGAATGCACCCAGGGCTTTCTTTTATTAGCACCATTACTTGTCCTTATTAACTTGTCAGCATCCTACACTCAGTGGAGGAGGATTCTGCCAGCATTTTTCAGGGGAACCTCCACAGCCTGACATTCCCTCGGTGACCACAGATTAAAGGCAATTGGATGCCAATATGTATAATATAGGGCTGGCAACAGACAGAATCAATACTTGAGCAAATGAGCATAAGGGAGAATGGGAAGAGGAACTTGGCATACTTGGCAAATGATCTTCGCAGATTACCTAAAAGGAGGAAGCATTCAGTCAAAATCTTCATAAGCTACACTAAATCATGCAAATAAAAAATAACTGCATAAAAAAGTCCAGCTACTGGAGACTACTGTAAAACTGACATCTTCAGAACAGAAACAAAATCACTTTTTGTTGGCATGTAGATTTCATTCCAAAGCAAGACTAATTGTGAACTGGTTGTGAATTAACATCCTATTTCAAGGCAACAGGTCACCACCTTTTTCTAAACATATTCTCGAATCCATTTAATCCAATTTAGAGTGGTAGAATCCAGAGAGCAGTCCAGCATCATTTAGCAGCTCTAGACAGTATGGCAGGCCATCTCAGGGCCGGTTTGGGTTCGATAATTAACCTAATCTGTATATTTCTGGTGATGTGGGATGAAAAAAATCACACAGATAAGAGAAGAACATGCAAACTCCTCACAAAATCCTAATACCACTGCACTGTCCCCATCTTACAAATTAAAAACAAGAAAAATCTAAATTTTAAAAAGTAACGCACTTTAAAAAGTTGTTAAACATTCTAATAGGTAAACATGTTTGAAAGCAAGTGAACCAGCATGCTTAATGTCTTGCATTGGAGCTTTTATTTGATTACCTTAAGATTTCAAACCCCCCACTGAGCCACATACAGTCATCCTCTGTGAATGACAGAAAGTAAGGAGGTAAGGAGATTTAGCTTAGGGTCACATAGTGGCTGCGCTAGGAATTTCATGCCTGCAGACCATTCCATTTAAGTCACTGGACCACACAAGACTCCACTAAAGCATAAAGTTGATGGAGGAAAAACAGCCAAGTAATTAAAAACTGTGCTGAACCTCAAGAAAGAAAGACAGGGTCACACAGTGAGGCAGTGATGGCAATTTAATAAGAAGGTCTAACTTTTTAGTTCTTTTCTTTAAATATTGGTGTGCACTGCTAATACAGACTGCAGAGACAATAACTAGATGGTGCAATGGAATTTCTTCTAACTTCACAAATACCTGCAGTGCTGCATGTCACGTTCCTCTGTTTGTTCAGATTGGTATAAGAAAGGATCAGAATTCAGCACAATAAAAATTAATTAAATCCAAAGTCTGGTATTCTAACTAACCCATAGATACAGTAAATCAGTGAGATGTTGGCAGGGACTCAGCTGTCTAAATGACATTGGTGTCAAGGAGGAGGGAGAAATATTGGTCATTTAATCAAGAATTCATATAAAGGTGTGTAATATATAACAACACAGAAAAATAGGCAGGCAGATGGACAATAAACACATATGTACATGCACACCAACACATTCATATAAATACATACATATACACATATATATATATATATATATATATATAAATATAATGATATATATACATATACACATATATATACATATATATATACACACATATA
>JANRMT010062817.1:46154547-46230688 GCA_026402145.1 Polypterus bichir lapradei
TATATATATATTTATATATATATATGTGTAAAAATGCTATACTTTGAAAACAGATTTTTGTTCCTCAAACACTGAAGATGGAGTGTCTTGTGCTCACTGCCACTCACATTTTTAGTCATGTCCATTCTCCTTGTGAAATACACACCGTCTGTTTGTACTATACAACTCACTTGCTTTTCTTTACCGTTACTGACTGAGCAATCAATGGAATGGGGAGGGTGGTGTGCCTATTGTAAAATGTAATTTAAAATATCCTTTGTATGATTTGTCTAGGAGTCAGGGTTTAGATAGAAAGTGTTTTCAACTTAGAAAAAAGTCTGCGCTTCTGCGGTCTTTTTCCCAGATAAACTACTCAGACGGGACTCATAGTAAATTAGTCCAGTTGTATTATTTTTAAACAGCAGAAATATGGCGTCTTCAGACCTGCATAACAGAATAATCCCACCAAGAAAATATTATCTATGAGAGTTTCAGCATCACCCAGCACACACAGAACAAAACAGATGAATTCAGGAAAGCAACTACTGTCTTGCAGTACTCTGGAAAGATTGACAATCATGCTCATACAGCTACTGAAAACAGTGTGCATCAGAAAAGGATTTGTGGGAAGAGAGTCCAGAGAAGTAGAGTCATCACTGAACTTAAGTAAAGGCCAGGCGTTGAAGAAAGTAAAGGAGCCCCACTTGATGATTTAGACATGTTCACCCTTGGGGAAGGCCATATCATATTTATGTAAACAAATGCTGAAATATGTGGGGAACAAATGAGCAACATTTGACAGACTGAAGGAAACAGAGAGGCTAAGCTTCAAAATGTCAAAGTGCTGTTCTTGGCCTGAACTTTTTTTTTTTTTTGTAATAACTATACATGCCAAAATACTGAAAATTAATAAGGCACTGAGGAAAAAAATGTATTAGTTTTGCTTTCTTTTGGGATTTGAACCAGAGAAACACTAAAACTATTAAGTAACATTTCAGAAATGCAAATTCTGGAGGAGATAATATAATGATGGAAGGGAACAGTCTGGAGACATTTAAGAATTAATGACATAAGATGCTTGATGACTTCATCCTAAAAATTAAATTCACAAAGAATAATAGATCTTCTCAAATGATGAGAAAACGGTTCAGTTCAATGATGACTAAGACTTTAACAGAAAAAAATGTACTCATAGGAAGGTATCTAATCACCATTGTTATGAGTAGGAATAAAGTCAGCTAAAGATGTAGGCTGGAAACAGAGTAAAAGCAGGTCTAGAAGTAACACATCCTACTAAGAACAGGTCAGGGGAAATGAAATATGCTAATAAAGAATGATTAAATACAGAATATTTTCTACAGTGTTCAGAAATTCAGAGCTGAGATGGGTTTGATTTATTGATAAATTAATAATTCACTAATGTAATCTACTTTTAATTTTAAACAAAATCAAAAGATTGCCTGGCATAATTTCTTTTGAAAAGAGTGCCTCAGCAGATCTTGCCAGGCAGTTGCTAGCTTTTGAAAAGTACTGGTCATGTGCATGTCACCTGCCATGCCCCTCCTTGAATAAAATGTCAAAGAAAAGACTAAATCAAACACATTCATCATGTTGTTCCTATGCTACATTTTTACTAGCCAGAAGACAAAAGTGTTTTGAAAGGAAATGGCCACATAGCCATTTTGCAGTAAAATACTGAAGTGGATTCAATATACGTCACCCACAAATTTTACAAGAAATACAGCTTGTCAAGTCTCTGTCTGTGGACAGTATCAGCTAATCAGTTTTAAAAGGCTCTTGTTGATGTCATCTCTTGTGGAGAGGTCAGTAACAGAAATGGCTACAGATGCTATTAAGAGCATGCAAAAATGATCTGGAGATTATAGAGAGGAATGCTTTACAAAAAGTAGAAACTATCAAAACAAATCACAAGGACCACACACCGGCTATCCTAAAGTACTCAATGTAGCAAGGATTAAACCATTTTTCTGTGAGTCTTGAAATTTGCACGCTGTGTCACTACACTACAAGAACTGCGTGATGTCGCTGGCACAACTGAGCCTAAATTTTGTAATTCTTGCAAAACTGCTGTTTGTGGGGAGTTTTCGCATTCTGTCAATGTCCATCTTGGGACACTGATCTCCTCCTACATTTAAAAAAGTTTTAGGTTGACTGGCAACATTAAATTAACTGTTTAATAGTGTGGAAGTGGATATATATCCAAGTACCCTGTGGTAGTAGATTGTGCCAGATTTAGGTGGATCACAAAAGTCAAGATAGAAAAACTGGTGTTAAGTACATGTATGTTACGAAATAGCCCCTACAAGTCTAGACAGAGGAGATCTTATGTCACTAAAATTCCTTCATTGGTAATACTTTAACTTAACTTACTTTAACAAGGGCTTATTTTGACCTTCATAACACTTATAAAACAACAGTACACAGGTTATTCATCTCTGCAGTGTGGCATATTAACATGATGGGAAAATTACTTGTTAATATGAAGGATTCACAGGTCTTATACTAAATATGTTATAACAAGAGAAATGTGTCTAGACCACTCCAAAGTGAAATGTTGATAGTAGGCCACATTTGAGAGGTGAATAAACACTTTACTGGTGCTGCGTGTTATGAAGACCCAAACAAGTGTATGATGTTAAGGTCTTGTTACATAGCAGTAAATGGGTAATTACTGTTTTTTTTGCAGTACAAAGTGTTAGCCATTAATCAATCAATCAATTAATTAATTAATTCATATATAATATCTATAGCACCTTGACTTTCACATGGTATAGTAAGCTAATGGTATCAAAATGAATGTTAAGAACAACAACAAAAAGAGTTACACTGAGGTTGCATCAAACGTGGAGAGGATCAGAGAAGGAGGCACATCTCTAATATAATACACATGACTGAGTCAGTCAAATTAATGGAGAGAATTCAGTTTTGGGCAGGTATGTGGCAAATAAAGGTAAATGAAAGCTAAAAGGAATGTTTGGCAATTAGGAAGAAAAACGTACGGAGAATGCAGCAGCAATATTAGTAGTGCCACTTGTACAGAGCGCAGTGAAATTGTTACTTGCGCGGCCAAACAACATACAGCATGTTGTTACACTCCAGCACCAAAAACACATTACAATACACTTATAGTGTTGTGCAAGAAAAAAACACTACCCAAAAAAAAAAAATAAATAAAATTGAGATGCTGTTGCCCACAACCAGGCTAATATGATACAGGGTAACATTCAGAACATGGTTTAACAGTTTTAGTCTCCCTCTGTTGAGAGGACATAAGTACTCCAGTGCAAATCAAGAGAAAAGGCAGTATTCATTAGAGGAATACAGGCTCATAGTTAGGAGTAATAAAGCAAAAAGCAGCCAGCCTCCAATGCCAAGGTACAAACACGTCAAGAAGGCAAATGTTGTGCAATCCGGAAGTGGACCAGACATGGAATAATATTAAGGCAGTCATACATAAATTAGCGGGTAGGTAGTAAACAAGATTAACTGTCACTTCTGCAAATATAAGAAGATTAAGGCTAAGCATGTAACACTACATGAAAAATGCATATAAGAAATGTTAAAAACATATCACAATCACAAAAAATAGCAGTTTACACAACTATTCAAAAATGAAATAATAACAAATAGCTTACAGAAAGGCAGAAAGAGAAATCCTCTTTTGCATTATTCAAATATTTCACTTCTAAAACAAAAAACAAAAAATACCACCAAAAAAAGGAACATATAATAAACTGAACTGGTTATATTACAGAACACATTCAAATTAACTTGAAACTTCCATCTGTGGACGGAAATTAATAACATCCATAAAAGCAGGCAAATAAACGCTTGCTACAGAGGTCCATAAAGAGTTTGCAGACATAAAGAAATATTTGGCAACAACAACAAAATGCACTCTCTGTGGCGGAATCAAGCATGATGCTGTTCATTTAGAAGGCCCCATAAATCATAAAGCTGTCAAAAGACAATGTTGGACTGACTGAATGAAGAAAAAAGTGCGGAAGGTAATTGGAAGAAGTGAAAAAAAAAAACAAAAAAACACAATAACAGTTAAACCTTTGAAGTTCTTGATAAAAGAAAAGAAGTCCAAATACCAAAAGATTGTTTTTGTAATAATCATTTTCTTAGCTTTATAAAATATTACAAGCTGTTTTAAAATAAGTAACTGATGATGTGACCTCTAAACCCTACCAGCATCAACATTTTCTGCATTTCAATTCCCCTTCTCTCAGATATGAAAAGACTAGGCAGGGGTCATGTTCTCATGAATACTTTTCATGCCGCTCTTGGAGTCATATACTTTTTTTTTCTTTTTTTTGGTCCCAGGGTGCTTTAGTAAAATGTTCTGTCTATATTGTGTGTTATACAAGTAAATAGTCAAGAGGTGCTGAAGTCACTGAAGTGGATTTTCTGTGTTCTCCTCGATAAAAGAGAAAAGTGTAGGATCACTGCCATTGTTATGATGTTGGTTCAGGTGGAAGATTTCAACCTTTTAATGTTTATATGGGAGTTTTTGTAGCCATTGTTCACAAGAAAATTATCCATATCAGCATGCAAACATAAACAACAATTTGTCTTGGCCATAACACTGTGCTAAAAGAAAAATGACCTTCTGGCTGAGATTCATTGATCTGAATTAGAGGGACTGATGAAGCCAAATTTTGTCCAATCAAGAATGCACAATGGGGAGGATTCCAGCAATGACTTGGAGTAGAAAAAAAAAGTTTTTTTCTTCTTATCACCTGAATCTAAACCTGGTGGCATTCCTCCGTCATTATCTTTGATACAGGTTGAGTAAAGCTTGCCACATATTCTGAACTCTTTCTCTACTGCCAAAATGGCCATCAATAGTGGGGAGTGTGCACAGAAAAATTTGATATAAGTGTGATGTGAAATAGATAAAATGGGCACAGAAAAAATGGATGACCAGAGAGAGTTCTATAAGGTGAAAGAGCAGAACACAAGAAGGTATAATGAAAAATTAGGATGTCAATGACACTTGTTGCAGGCGGCTGGGGGTCAGACCCAGCTGGGACGCCTGGAAGGACCGGGAAGCGGACTATACTGATGGTGTTCGGGGTAGATCTCACACACTTTTACTTGGCTATATTTTAGAAATAAACATGGCCCATAGAAATATAAAATACTTTCTTTCCATCTGATCATCTGAATTAGATACAACATAAATGAAAAAGAAGCCAAAACATTACCACATTCAGCATGCAGGCTTATGCACAACTATTTAATTTCTAATGCTAATTGGTTAATGATTCTACCCTAGTCAAGGTGTACCAGCACCAGTACCAGTCCCCTCCATATGCCACACTGAAACTCATCACAACTTATTTGATTTTTTACAGTTTGCAGAATCCATATTGACTTGGTTATGGAATATACTGTACATACATTAGAAGGCTCCATAAATCATAAAGCTTTACAAAAGTGAAAGGGATACCGTTTGCCAATGTGCTCGCCTCACTCCTGTATTAGCCGCTAAGTGAGTGACTCTTTCTTCGGAGGTTTCCTTTTGCCGGCATGCTCGCCTCACTCCTGTATTAGCCACTAAATGAATGACTCTTTCTTTGGAGGTTTCATTTTGCTGACATGCTCGCCTTGCTTGTGTATTAGTGGCGGGAGGAAAAGTAAAAGGGATACCGTTTGCCAATGTGCTTGCCTCGCTCCTGTATTAGCCAATAAGCGAGTGACTCTTTCTTCGGAGGTTTCGTTTTGCCAACGTGCTCGCCTCGCTTGCGTATTAGTGGCGGGAGGAAAAGTAAAAGGAATACCATTTACCAATGTGCTCGCCTCACTCCTGTATTAGCTGCTAAGCGAGTGACTCTTTCTTCGGAGGTTTCGTTTTGCCAGCGTGCTCGCCTCGCTTGTGTATCCTCTCACTTTCGGGCCAGACAGACACACACACTTCCACACGTAGATGTTTATACATAAGATAACTACAAAGCTCCATTTTCAGCAGCCATTCCTTCAGTGTCCTAATGTTCAACTCCCTTAGCTTATCCTTAATTAGTCATGTTTAAATGCTAATTAGATATTAGAGAAATTTCTGTAGTTGCATTAGCACTGCTGAAACCTGTTATTTTGTTAACTTTGAGTTATTAAGGTACTGAGATTCCTAAAGTTATGTTCTGTGTTTAAAACTGCCAAAATGAAACATCTTTCTCAAGAAGTATGTCAGACTATTGTTTCGTTGCAGAATGAAGGTTATTCCATGTGACAGATTGCTAAGAAACTGAGGATTTCATACAAAGGTGTCTGATACTTTCTTGAGAGAAGAGGTCCAGCTGGAACACATCTCTGGTTTTACAGTTTACATGGTTTACCATATGGATGGATTCACAGTGAAATTTTCATTTGCTTTAAAAAGAAACCTATGAAAACAGATTATTGGTTATTTCTTATAATTCACCTACTTTCCCTCTCAACAAAGGAGACTCTTGAAAATAAACAAAAGAAAATAGGATTATAAAAAAATCATTGCAAGCTGCAAACTGTAGGTATTGTACACAAAGAATTGTAGAAGGATTTCAACTCATCTAGTTTTAAAAAGATAATGTAAAATTTCCTGAAATGCTCAGGCCCTTAAAAGCACTCTGCAGCAGGGATTAGCATTCATTGCACCCACACTGAGCTGCTTCAATATCCAAAGGGGATTTAGCTGAAATCTTGCTAAGAAGGAAGCTGGGATATTTAGAATGAATTATAATGTACTACCTTGCCAGTGTCTAACTTTCGTGTTTGGTTTTGGGAAACAATAGCATAACATTAACTTTATCATGCGAGCCCAGAGTGCAAAGACTTCATCTATTCTCGGATGAGTTACAAAAAACAATGATGTGCTCTATAATAATGCTAGGAAGAAAAATGAACGGATTATTGTTAGAAACCCATCTGAAAGACAAAAACGTATGCAAATCCCCTTTCCTGGAGCTTAATACCAACAAGCATTTCTCATAACTTATACATACGTACAAAATTAAACAAAACAATCCCAAGCTTTGACTGCATATTTTCTCATCAATACACGGTGCCAACTCACTCATCTGCTTCTTGAACCCAGCTTTTTATTACATTGTCCTAGGGAGTAGGAGCCTATACCCCAGCTTTAAGCACAAGCTGGGAACAAGTACGGTTGGGACAACAGTCCTTTGCCAGGACCTTTCACACACAATTTATTTCGAGGCAGTTAACCTAACCAACCATGTCTTTAGGATATCCGAGGTGATCAGAGTGTCTGGATAAACACAGGGATTTCTCAAAAGCCACTGAGATGACCAGACCATGAGTCAAACACAGGAATGGCCAGAGCTAGAAGGAAACAATACAGTACATGTGGATAACTTCAAATCGTAGGAACAATCATTCTTCATCTAACTATCTAAGCATTTTTAACTCTTTGATTTAATTCCATTGTGGTAGGAAGCTGGTACTCATCATATACTGACCCTGGTTCTTTATATTCACAACAGATTCTTCCAGCCTCAAGTAAGCAAGAAAGTTTTTTGTAAAACAGTCAAGATCAACCTCACCAGCATGTGCTACAAGTCAGAAGCCAACACTTGAGAGGGCATCAGTGCATCATTAGACGTACTTTTGCACATACACTCATACTAACCAATCCATGCCATATAAACATGAAAACTCAATGCAGATGATAACTGAGTTAGAATCTGACCTGAATCTCTGAAACTGTGAAATACAAGCATTAGCCACTAAGCCAACTTATTCCTCCATTTCATAATTTGATCTGCATTAACACAACTTATATGAAGTTTCTGCAAGTGCACACATTATGTTTTCTACCTGTCCCCATAAAACAAAAGCACACATATGTGATGATATTAGCTACAATATACACATGCAAAAAAATACTTGCAAACATCCTTTTTTTGAGTGTTGTAAATAAGCTTAAGGGAATTTGCCTAATTGCGAAAAAAAATAAAATTGAATTCTCAGCTTGAAATTGTTCATATTTGGTAAATTTGTAAGCTTCTGTATCCACATTTCAGTTGGTGCCCAGTTACTTACAACTGTATGCTACCTTTTCTTTTAAAGAAAAAACTAAACACAAATTCAATTAAAAGCAAGTATCTGGGGTAAATGCAAGCACACCACAACTGTGATATAAAAGTTCACCTTTAAAAATACCAAACATTATCTTCAGAAGCTTTGGTATTGTATGATAGTTGGCAGCTGCAAGTGTTTAACAACCCTTTTTGCATATTTTATGAAGATGGAAAATCTGTCACTGGTACATCATTTGGGGGTATCTGAGTGAGATGTGGCTCTCCAGCTACGACTATATGCCTTTAGTCTCCTAATTTACTATGGCTTAGATAGTAATCAGTTTTGAAGACTTACCGGTTGAATGCCTTAGGATGGTGGTGTCTTCTTCTTGGCTTCATCCCACAGTGACTTCCAAAGTATGTTGGAAGTGTGATACAGAGGCTTAAAACCTAAAACAATTAACCTCTCCTGGGAGAAAGTGAACTGCTGTCCATAGGTTGCTCTAGCTTGAGCATCTTAAAAATCTTTGATGTTTGACCATGTGAAAGGTAGAGAAACTTGCTAACAGAATGGACATTTCAGAGAAGTAAAAGCCAAGTCCTTGAACAAAATAATCACATTGCTTCTTGAAGGGGTTGATGTGGAGTGGGCCAAGTCCTATAAATAACTTGGAGTGCAGTTGGATGACAGGCAAGACTGGTCAAAGAATACAAAGGCTCTGTTCAGGAAAGGCTGAAGCTGGCACTATTTTATGAGGAGGCTGGACTCCTTTAAAATATGTAAGAAACTCCGGCAGATGTTCTATCAGTTGGTGGTTGCCAGTAGTCTCTTCTAGGCTGTGGTATGCTGGGGGTGGGGTAACTTGAAGAATAGAGATGCTGATTGTATTGGCAAACTGGTCAGGCGAGCAGGATCGGTGGTTGGCATGGAAATGGACTCTCTGGTGACAGTGGCAGAGAGGAGGACACTGTGGAAGCTGTTATCAATTATAGAAAATGAACATCACCCACGATACACCACCATAATTAAGCAGAGTGTTTGTTTAGTGGTAAGCTGCTATCACTGAACTGCAATACGGACAGATACAAAAGATCTTTTGTCCCCAGAGCCATTAGACTTGGTAACTCTTTCCAAACGGGGCGAGGGAGTGGTTGAGTTCTGGGCCTGATGCTCCTTCTCTGCTCATAAGCTGTATTGGCTATGCAGTACATCTGATATCTCACTACTGTATGAACTTTTTTCATAACGTGTCACTTTAAACATGTTATCTTATCAACATATGCCGTATCATTTTACTTTACTTTAATATTATGTCACTTTAGTATCTGTCACTTTATTATCATGAGCCACCAGTCAATTCCCATTGCACTGGCATTATTGTATCCAAAATCTACATTACCTGAATTTGACTGCAAGATTACAATCCCAGTGTACTTACTTAATGTTGTATAATTCTCGGCTACTGGTACTTAAATTTCCCCCAGAATCAATAAAGTTATCTATCTAGCTATCTATCTTTGCGTTGTGACCTACAAAATAAGGTTGCTCACAGAAGCATAGAGTTGCCATGTAAAAGGTAAAGAGTACAGTGACCCAAGAAGACCCTGGAGTACAGCTAATTATATTTGCCATTAAATGGAGGCAGTTGCTGTGGTTCAGATATCTAGTAAGGATGATCCCAGAGCACCTTGCAAGGGAAGGGTACCAACAACAACTTACTGGAATAAGACCTACAAAAGTACTTGGAGGGATTATGTGTGCTATGTGACTGGGGAACACCTGGGAATCCCAGAGGAGGAGATGTAGACAGTTACTAAGCAAAAGTGAAATCTAGTCTCTCCAGCTTACGAGGATTAAAGGGAAAAATTATTTATTTTTTTTATTGCGTCACACTAATACACAAAGCATAAAGACAGGGTTTTGCTGAAAACATGGGCAGTTGATTATGTGAAATCATTAAAATGATTCTGTGCATATTAAGTTGCATAGCACGATTAAATTAGTGGGCAAAATCATACAATAAATGGATGGATATTTGCAGATAGCAAAACTAAAGCAGAAACTCAAAGACTTTTATAAAATAAGGAAATCCAAATTTGTAAACAATACTTAATTAAAAAGGTATTAATGGGTTGTGACTTGCAATATTCTGCATCAAATGCCTAGAGACTGTGACAAATTAACAAAAGGTAGTCAATTTAGAAACAGGAAAGCTATTTAAAAAAACACGTAGATGTTCCGATTCAATGATTTCATTGTGCGTGTCAGCAAAGACAGGTTTGATGTAAGTCACAATATGGTGAACAAGAACTTTCCGAAGCTAAGGTAATGTCTTTCATATTTCAGTAATATGCTCTGCAGAGCAAGGCATGTAAAACGGCACTGGCAACATTGCCTTATAATGAAAGAGCCCTATTTAAATTTAATCTTTTCAAATTTGCTAAGCTACATTCAACAGAAGAGATGAAGTATGATTTATGGATTTCATTAGAAGCAGCACCTAACCTGACCAGAGAGAGAGAGAGCTCACAACTTATAAGTCAGAGGGCCACGATGACAGACTAACAGCAGGAAACAATGGGCTAGATGCTCCCTTTGTATGTTAATGTGCCACTCAGCTGATCCAATGCACTCCCAGCCAGAAATCTCAAATCAGCTGCAAAGACAAGCAGCAGTGTCATCACTTTGTGCAATTTAAATCTAACAGAGAGAACTCATTAAAATCAGCTCCAGGAATATACAGTAATATCGTTTACTGCACTCTAGTCTCAAGCATGAACCGTTGCTATTTAAAGGCAGTGACAGCTTGTTGTAATATATAGCAGAAATTGCATTCTTTTTCCAGACAGTGCTTGCCATTTTTAATCTCTGCTTTTTAGCGAGAAAGGTTTGTACGTGAAAATAACCAATAATGGGACCTTAGTTAGGTTCAACTGTATTATGTTTCAATGGTAGAATTAAGAATGAAGAAAAAGCAGTAGTTAGTTTAGGAGGATTAGTGCATCGCTAGTACACATTCTTTCTTATTCCATAGTCCATTAGTGAATGTCTTGTTATTGTAGTTCAACTGTATACTTGTTTGATTTGGCCATTTTAATTTTCTACACAGATTTGTTTTACTGGTCATTGCTGTTGACTTTGTTGACATACAAGTGTAAAATTTGCACCTGGTTAAAAAAAAAGCAGCAAATTGTCTGATTTTCAGTTCTTTCATGCCCCAGTGAATAGCTGTATTAAAAGATATTACAAAAGGTGTAAACTGCTGTCAGATGTAACTACTTACAAATAGCATTCAGACATACAAAACAGACCAGAATTCAGACGCAAGCCTGAAAAACTGTAAACTAGAAGTAAAGCTTGGTGAATGTGATGTATGTGTCTGACAGAAGTAAAGACAGAGGAGAGTCATAACAGAAGTGGTTAAATCCAAGGGAAAACATCAAGTGTAATTACATCACTGCTCATCAAATTTTGCATTGATAACAAAAGAATAAAAAGAAAAGAAAGTCAAACCCAAAGAAACATAAATAAACAACTATTTGGCAAGAACAAATGAAAGAATGAATGAGCAAGAACAGAAGGCCAGAACTTGACGTACTGAAGACGCTGAGATGAGATGTATTATCATATTGTCCTTCTGGTTGCAATGAGTTGGAGATCTGCTCAATGTGACCAAAGCTTCAAGTTTAATGGAGTATGTCAGAAATATCTCTGTACAAATGGGATATGTACAGTAAGACTTCCATTTATCTTCTGGGCCTAGAGCACCTCCATGTGTACTGTATTCCTGTGTAGCTCTACAATACGGAAAGAAGGTCTAGCATACTAGAAACACCTGAGTGAGAAGGTTTCTACTTGGTTACTCATTTGCATTTAAAGGAGCAATATCCTGTTTTGAGTTGAGTGAAATTAGAGCTACTGTAAAGTTAACCTTTCAGTTATGTTTTCTTGCTCCAGTAATAAAACAACCTACCTGGCAATCGCACACTAATAACCATTCTTCTTTTCAATTTTAATGCTGTCTTAAACTGTTTATGACTCAAGGGAGATGGGGTCTTTCCCAGACCTAGAAGAAGTGCTAGTGCATCAAGGGGCAAGCCTTTCTAAACAGGCACAAGGTCAATTTAGAGAGCCGCTGAGTTAACAACCTGCTATTGGGTTTTATTAGAAAACAAAAGTTACACGAGGAAAAAATATAAATTCCAAAAGCAATGAAACACAACACTAAAATGGAGCCCAAGTGCTGTGAGACCACACACTGACCTGTGCTGCAGACCATTTATTTTTAATATACCTTAAAAACACGTTTACTGTCCAGCTGTAAATTAGTTTCAGAATATAATTTAGGGTGTCTGTTTCAATTATTATATGGGAAAAACCTAATTTAAGTCATAACACCCACACCAATGCTTTGGTGATGAAGGTCCTCAAGAATGGAGGCCTAGGATAAAGGGTACTGTACTAGTAGAATATACATTGAAATGTTCAGCCCATTCTTTTAAGCTCAAAAACTACTAAAATCTCTATCTGAAAGTTCATACTGGAAGCCAGAAGAGATGTTGAAAATATACACAGGTATACAATCTTCATTTCAGAACGATGTAGAAAAGCAATTCACACAAGTCAAGTCTATGCTTTCACGCACCAACAGAGGCAGATATTTTAACTAAATATGTATTTAAAAAAAAACCACAGAGTTACTCTTATTTACTTCGTTCTAAATTTAAATCACTTAAGAGAGACCACATCCTCAAGTTTTCTTTGTCCCTTGACTTGTTTTTTTTTTTTTTTTTTTTTTTTTTGCATGACCCAACCATATCTTAGAAGAGCAAAAGAGTTCTGCTAGCTGCAAGAAACACTCATTCATAAAGTAGAAACTATAACCACTAGTTTTGGATTACAAATGAAAATCAAAATTGTGACAAAACTGTAGAACTTTCAGAAAGAAAAACAGGCACAATCAGGAGTATTCATAGCAAACATAAAAAGAAAATAAAAAAATAAATATTCTACACAGGGCTGGTGGCATGGTGGCCAAGGTTCAAGTTTGCATGTTCTCCCCATGTCTGTGTGGGTTTCCTCCTACTGTCCAAAGACGTGCAGTTAGCTGAACTAGCAACACTAAATTAGCCCTAGTGTGTGTGCTCGCCTTCCAATGGGCTGGCGCCATGTGCAGGGTTTGCTCCTGCCTTACACCTTATGCTAGTTGGTATGAGCTTTATCTGTTCCCCGCCCTTGGTCTGTACTAGGCAGGTTAGAAAATGACGTGGCTTAATATTCCACACAAAATATTTAATATATTCTGCCTTACATTCATACGTATGCTATCAAAAAGCATTTCAAATTACTTGCGGAATTTCAGAGTCGTTATTTGAGTTCACTGCCCTGGCTTTATCTTAGAATCTGACAGAGATTTAAAATAACTTTTCATGTGTACTCGATAAAAGCTTTTTTGCACACTTTAGTACAGAAAGATTTCCAGTAATCAAACTCAAAAATCCGCTTTCAGAACCATACGGCTCTGGAGAGCATTTTCAAAAGGCTTGTTTTTGGAGGTTAAAAACTCTGGGGTAGTGTAGATGAAAGGTTTAAAACAAGTGTCGACATAACCCATGTCTGTTCGCATTTAGAGTAAAGCCGACCTTTGGTCTGTGTGGACAGAAGGAAAAAGATAAATAATGTCAGAATAAGAATTCCAAGTTTTGAAATTGTTCACATAACAAATACGGGCTACAGGAAGTGTGAATGGGGTATTAGCAGAAGATTGAAAAAAATAGGGCCTTGAAATTGGATCCTCTGAAATGTAATTACTTTAACTACTAAACTGTGTACACCATATGCAACTAAAGATAACTGGGTGATAAACGGAGTCAGTTCTGGAATCGGCTTTAGACACTTCAATAAATCTACAGATCTAGTGCTCTTCTTTCCACTCACCCTCATCCAATGGAAGTTCTCCTGCCTTAAACACACAGGTTTTCTACTGAGCAAATGCCTTACTGTGTGACTCTAAATAGTATTTATTGTATTGTGCTTTTTCCAATGAGGAAAAAAGCAAGATCCTGATGTAAATTAAGCAAGTGTAAGGCAATAATTCATGACATGGCATCTGCAAAGTACTTTGGGATCCTCATGTTAAAAAAAAAAAAATAAATCATTAAGATAAAAATAAAATCCTATACACTGCTTTATTCAACATAAAACTAGAGGCACTTGACATGAGTGGATTAATGTTCAAAGTGTAATGTTACAACAGCAAATAGAAACCACATGTTAATATTTTATTAGGCAAGAGATAAACATTGCATAAACCTTTAACGTCACTTTTAAACTATTAGGGTATAATTAAGGGCTTCAGCTGATTGGTCGATTGATCGCTCTCATGTACTGTAAGTCTCAAATAGCTTGCTCAGCCACAATGTTCAGAATAAATCATGTGTTAAAATTATCTTCTGAACTAAGACTTGAGTGCATATTGATTAATAATTATTTGTACTAACGGACCTGAGTGAGGCTCTGCCATCCATTACAACAAAATATAAGAGGATCAATAGTTCTGGACTAAGTCTCGTAGAAAGGTCTTGCAGCCAGTCCCTCTTCTTGACAGAAATGATCATTACAAAGCCTTTTCTAACACAGCAGCTTGGTTTCCTCGAACTGGGAAAATTATCTTTCTTTCAGGATGAAAAAATGGAGCCCGGATCCTCTAATATTTCAAGACTTCAATTAAAGGAACAGTCAAATCTTCGAAGAGGAACAACTTCCTCCATGGTCAAATAACAGTACTAGTGGCAGCACAAAAAAAAAATAATACAATATTTGTGTCCAGGGTGCTAAATATTTTTTACCTTGTCATTTACATTCTTGTTTTTCAGGGTGATAAGGACCAAGTTTGCCTGAAGGTTTAAATAAACTTCAGGACAGTGTAACAAAGAGGTCCAACATTTAATTGCTTCTCACATAATTATCCATGACATTGAAATTCTGGAGCTATAAATTAAAGGACTGGCTTATTACTGAAGCTTTAAAATTCTACCAAGTAGAAGCCACTGGGGAAACACTTGAAAGTTTGTTTTATTTTATTTAAATTTGTTTGAAGAAAAATGTTTAATGTTTCTGTTTAGACATTTCAAAAAGAAAAAGTCAAAGGCAGGCTAAGTCTGAACTTCTGCTTTCAACCACAACAACCAAATGACAGTCCGTGGCTCCTTTTAAGGTAAAGCAACACAGTCAAACGTGCTTATACTTTTGGAAAAATGTGTTAAAATACTCAAATACAGTATATAAAAGTAGGTTTTATTTCAAGAACCAAGGAAAAGCCATCTTGTCACAGGATATTTCTCTTACATTGTGGAAAAGTCACTATCAGTAAGGTTAATTTTATATTATTACTAAAATATACTGTACACATTAATAAAATGTCTACATAGTACCTAATTGATTTTCTAGCCACATAACATGTTATTTATATTAGCAAATGTTCAAGTAACTTTAATTCAGAAAATAGAAGATAGCAAACATTAATGTTAAAAAAAGAGGCTGGTTGCACAGCATGATGAGAAGAAGAATTGAGAACTTCAAGTACTTCTATCATATAAATGAGTGTAAGCTACAAATACAAGAAACAGCAAAAAAAAAAAAAAAAAAAGTGTGATTTGTCCATAAAAATAACGTGTACAATCTGAGACTGAAGCGTACTTCTCCAAACCAAAGTCTTTAATACACCCTAATTGAATAATAACCTGCAAAGTGAGCCTGAGCTACTGAAGTATACGGTATGTGAAAAGTACATCTTCCTCTATAATCCATCCATTATCCAACCCGCTATATCCTAACTACAGGGTCACGGGGGTCTGCTGGAGCCAATCCCAGCCAACACAGGGTGCAAGGCTGGAAATAAACCTTGGGCAGGGTGCCAGTCCACCGCAGCTTTCTCTATAATGCCTATACAAATATTAAAAGAGAATATATAAAATATAAAATAGTACACAATCATAAGACTGAAGACCTGCTAGTCAGAAAAGTAGTAAGAAAGCACCAGGCGCTGCAGCAAGTGTAGACCATGAGATCAGCCTGTTCAAATAATATCGGCAGTACCACTATGGCTGCTGGCATTCATTACTAATTAGTTATTAATCACTCATGTTTAATTGCCTTGTTTCATCAGCCAGTCCCACAAAGAATGGCAATTCTATATTAATTTGACACATTTATCTAAGGTGGTTTACAAGATCAAAATACTTTTTTACAACTATTTACAGGCAGCCTACATTCAAGCTATGGTTCCTTCTCAGTCTAACACAATAATTCAAATTGGGGGACTGCGTTGTATTTCATCTCTAATACCTTAAGTAGCAGGCCACACTTAAGCTACGTCGTATATCCACTCTACTATGCTGTAATTTAAAAATAGCATTTTAAATAAAAAAGGACCTCCGTCCAAACTAGTGCTTTCACATTGCTTAAAAAATTATCTCAGTGGACACTAACACAGTGTAGAATCCGTATGATGTAGATTTTAATCTGCCCTGGCCAACTGATGAAAAATCCTTGAAGGGAATTGTAATGCCACAGGATTTACTGTAATCTGAATACAATATTGTGTATTACTATTTTTGTTGCTTGTTATTATTATTATTAATCACATTTTTAGCATGTATGCAGCAATCAAACTGTACAAACCACAATTTAGATGCAGGTAAGCAACACAACAAGTGCCACCGAATACAACTCCTCTACATTCACTACAGTCACGTCCATTAGTATTTGGGCATTGACACAATTTTCATAATTTTGGCTCTGAACTCTGAATGGATTTGCAATAAAGTAATTTTAACATTAATGTTAAAAAAAAGAGGCTAGTTGCACAGCGTGATGAGAATTGAGACCTTCAAGTACTTCTAGCATATAAAATGAGTGTAAGCTACAAATACAAGAAACAGCAAAAAGAAAAGTGTGAATTGTCCATAAAAACAATGTGCCCAACCTGAGACTGAAGCGTACTTCTCCAAATCAAAGTCTTATGCATCCTTACACATTTCTTTAATACACTCTAATGATTATGTGAATGATTTTTACACCTAAGAAGTCTACCATCGACCGCATCCTGGCACTGAGGGTTTTCATGGAGCGCAAATGTGAATATCGGCAGAGTTTCTTTGCAGCCTTTGTCAATTTTCATAAAGCGTTCGACTCAGTTGATCGAGCTGCCCTGTGGGACATCCTGAGGGTTTGCGGGATCCCCTCGAGGTTGCTGGATATCATGGCCGGCCTGTACACTGTTACTGTGAGTGCTGTGCAGAGTGGAGGCAGGACCTCTGCGTTTTTCCCAGTTGATTCTGGGGTTCATCAGGGGTATGTTTTTGCTCCTACTCTGTTCAATGCTTGTATGTACTGGGTGTTGGGCAAGGTCGTGAGGTCCAGCAGCTGTGGGGCATCTGTTGGTGAAGAAAGATTCACAGATCTTGACTTTGCTGACGATGCTGTGATTTTCGCGGAGTCAATGGAGGCTCTGATCGGGGCGCTCGAGAGACTGAGCGAGGAGTCTGAGTGTCTGGGCTTGTGAGTGTCCTGGATAAAAACCAAGATCCAGGCCTTTAATGACCTCTTGGGCACAGCCATCAGCAGTGTGTCTGTTTGCAGAGAGTGTCGACCTTGTTGAGAGGTTTACTTACCTTGGCAGTGACATTCATGTCTCTGGTGATTCTTCCTATGAAGTCAGTAGACAGATAGGGAGAGACGCTATCCAGTGACCTGAGACGAAGAATGGACTCCTTTGGTACTGTGTCTCTCTGGAAAATCCTTGGGTACTGTTGGTTTGACTTTGTGTCGAATGAGCAGTTGCTCATGGAGTCACGAATGAGGCACATTACCTGCATTGTGAGGGAGCGTCAGCTATGGCACTACGGCCATGTGGTGTGTTTCCCCGGGGGTGATACAGCTCAAAGGATCCTCATTGTTGGGGATCCGAGGGGCTGGACCAGGCCAAGGGGTCACCCACGTAATACCTGGCTGCGGCAGATAGAGGGTTATTTCCGGACGGTGCGAATGGACCGCGTGTTTGCCTGGGGGTTTGCCAACTGGGATCCCGAGCTGTTTCGTCATGTGGTGGGTGCAGCAACACACTGTACCAGTGCATGCTCCCCAACTTGACTTGACTTGACTTACGTGAATGAAGTGTAGACTTTCAGTTGTAATTTAAATTGTTTACCAAAAATATCATATGAGCCGTTTAGGAATGACAGCCATTTCTCTGAAAAGCCCCCTAATTCCAGGGGCTCAAAAGTATATGGACATTTGACTGACATGCTGTTCCATAGCTAGGTGGGAGTAGTCCCCTCATTATTTCATTAACTATTAAGCAGGTAAAAAGTCTGGAATTGATTCCAAGTGTGGAATTTGCATTTTGAAGCTATCACTGTAAAATATACCGCAAAAGCAAACCAAGCACTTTTCAATGCAAAGTAGTGGATTCTTCAAAGGCCAAGGCAAACAACTGACCTTAATCCAACTGGACATGCATTTCACTTGTTGAAGACCAAACAGATGGCAGAAAGTCCAACGAACAAGCAGCAACTGAAGACAACTGTAGTACAGGACTGGCAAAGCATCACTAGTGTGAAAACCCAGCACTGGGAGATGGCCATGGGCTCCAGACTTCAGGCAGTCATTGACTGTAAAGGATTTTCAACCAAATATTGAAAATGATCACTATATTTATGATTATATTAGTTTATCCAAATACTTTTGAACCCCTGAAAATAGGGGGACCACGTATAAAAATGTCTGTCTTTTCTAAACAGCTCATACAATATTTTTGTTAAACCCTTTATATTAAAGCTGAAAGTCTACACTTCAATCACATCTTGATTTCTTTGTTTCAAGTCCATTGTGGTGACGCACAGAGCCAAAATTCTGCAAACTGTGTCAATGTCCAAATACTTATGGACCTGGCTATATGTTGGAATATAGTTTTCTTCTGTGAAGTGGGCCCAATAGGGGAATGAGCAGAATCCAATCAGGGAAGGGTAGGTGCATAGGAGAAGTTCATTACAAAAGTAATTTTAGTGCTTTGTCTTGTTCACAAAAATGCATTCATGCACCAGGTTGAATTAATATCAGCCAACAACCTGACCGCATATCTCTCAGCTGAAGGAGGAAACCACAGCACCTGCAGGAGACTCCCAAGAATGTTCTTTTAGAAATAGCAAAGAGCTACTGTACTTCATCAGGGTCAACATCTGGTTGTTAACGTCAAGATAAAGAAAAGGTGCTTGACTGCAATGGTATGTAAATTAAAGGAGTAAAAAAAAAAAAATAATAATTTCTTAGTATTTAAATTGGAAAATTTTTTGCGGATCTTAAAAACCACAGTTTTTACATTAGCAGATACATTTTCTTTTGTCTCACATGTCTGACTAAAGAGCTAAGTGATGCCAAGAAAAATAAAATGTGCTGGGTAACTCCCATACACTTTCTATTAGTCAAGACAGCTAAGAAAAGCATGGAAATCATGTTTAACCTTTTTTTCCCCTTTAAAATGTGCTTCAAAATTTTTTATTCAGACAACACTGATGCAACATAGAATCTAGAAGCCTTGAGGGATTAACATAAAGTTGGAGTATGTAGCAAATAAAACACTTCAGGGTTTAAGTTACTGCTGATTGTAATTGAAATTAATGATGTCGACCAACAGATTAAAAGCAACAAATTGACTTAGATTTTGAAACTGGCAACTTGAAAGTAAGAAATAAAATTCAAACTTCTCTGATCATTCTTCATTGAAGCTTATAGATCTGAAATCCCCTCAACCTTGTACTTGAAAAAGCTACATCAGCAAAGTTCATGACTCTTCCTTATTAGCATGTCTACCTAGAAGCAGCATCAAAATTGGTTGCCACTTATTCTGTGACAATTGAAAAATTCATCAGATCACTTTGTTGACATACATTGAGTAAAAAATGTGCACAAAATTATTCCTACAGGACAGCTGTTGTATACAAAAAGAGAAATGGCCAATTAGACACAAAATAAAATAATACTTTTGCGGTTTTGAGGTCACAAACTACTGCTTAAAAGAAAACAACAATATTAGATGGAAATTAATACCTGACTGATTTTACACTTATCTGGCTTGTAAAAGTCAACATTAAAATTTTTGCACAATTTAAAAGCACAAGAAACTGTATATAGCAGGGGTGGCCAACCAGTCCGGCATTAAGAGCCAAACAAAAACCCATACAATTGCAAAGAGCTGCTCAACAAATAGCACTACATAGCCTAACAGTTCTCAAAGGTCTTCTTTTATCTCCGTTTACTCAGTGGGACACCTGGCAGTCTTTGTTTTGCACAATCCCTCTCAGGTCTGGCTTGTACTCTGTTGTGGCCGCTTGAAGCAACTCTTTCACGTGTGTGTCAGTAAGAACAGAGCAATGTTTTGACTTCACTTGTTTAAGTTTAGAAAATGTCTGTGGGCACAATTTTCCAAAGCTCTGTGGTTCCTTCTCTCAAGACACATTTAAGTCTGTCATCTGCAGAAAGTTCATGTGATCTCCAACTGGGATGCTGCTTCATCAGCAACTAAAGGGGCTTTTAAACAATCTTATTCAGCAGTGAGAGGATTCATGACCTGTGGCCATTTTTGTTTCAGGTTGCAGAATCTGTACTCAAAACTCTACTGCAGATTTTCAACCAGTGGCGTACAAATTGCAATTCTTCCTTTGAGGACTCAAATGCTCCTCCACTTGCCTTTAACAAGGTTGGAAAATGTGTGAGCTCTCTCTTTTGAAGATGGTTCTGGAAGAGTTTGAGTTTGTTGACAAATGTGAAAACACTTTGCACCAGGTCAGACAGCATGTTAATCTTCCCTTGCAGATCCACCCTCAGTTTATTCACATGATACAGCATGTCAACCAGAAAACCCAAATCTGAAATCCACTTGTAGCTCAGGATAGTCCTTATTGTTCTCTTCCAGAAACATCTTTACTGGGTTGAAAAGTTCAAAAAAGAAAGGAAAGCATGCTACCTCTTGAAAGCAATCTCACAGTGCAGCAGAGAAGCAGATCACTAGGAAAATCTTCAACAAGTTCAGCGACCAGGTTTATGAATTGCCTGTGACTGAGTACAATTGAGAAATTCACAATTTGTAGCGTGGGTTTCAAAACGTGGTCCAAGTTCAGCTTTTCAGATAACAGGTGCTCTTGATGGATGATGCAATGAAATGTTCAAACATCTGGGGAATGGTCATCAGCTTTACACTGTCCAACAAGTCCATTTGCAGATCCTAACATAGCTGGTGCACCATCTCTAGGTATTGCTGTTACTTTTGATAACTTCAAATTTGCCTTCTTGACTACAGTCACGAGTGTCTCTCTCATGTTCATGCCACAGGTCCTAACTTTAAATGGCAGAAAGTCAAGCAACTTTTCCTTAATTGTATAGTTTTTCTGACATAAAATATAGAAATACTGCCAACTAGGGCTTAACTTGAACATCGTAGGACTCATCCAAAGCAATGCTAAAATACATACATTTCTCAAGATCAATATGTAACTGTGTTTAAGTTGTTGATATCCGATATTCTCATTTCAACGGTGTGCAGGTACAGCTGCAGATCTGACACAGAATGCTTCAAGTTTTTATTTTCAGGAGAGAGGATAGCAAAACTATGAGACATGTTTTCACAAATTCCACTTCGTTGTATGGTTCCCAGTAACGAGCAACGTTCCATAGCACTTGATATGATGCCAATGTAACCATCTCTGAGTGCTTCATGAATTTTCAAAAAAACTGAGTCTGCTTCTCTGACGGATGTTTCAACATGCCTACTTTGTGCTTGCAAAGTTCAGTGCCTTTGGGAAACTCCTGTGCCATGTTAGTATGGAGTGAGGTGAAATGGGACTCCAGATATGAAGCTTTAAAATGTGAAAGTGAATTCTGACTTGCCAAACAGAAGGGTTTCTCATTTCGTTCCACAAAAAGTATAATTCCTGCCATTCAGGTAAGAATGTCCTTTGCTCTTCTTTATATTTGTACTTAGCTTTATGTTTTCCTGACTCTGCCATTGTGATTCAGTCAAGCTAGCTTGGCTAGCAATCTTCTATGTATGCACGAGTCTGCATGTGACTTATCTATCAGTCTCATGACAACAAAATTATTATTTATTAAAAATATTGGCAAATTTATTGACAATATCATTAAATAATCAAATGCATTTGGATTTATCACTCACACTCCACACAAAATGCTCTGCTGATGACGGAGAAAAAAAAAATACCACTCATAGCCCATGGAGCCACACAGGAGCTGACAAGGAGCTGCATGTGGCTCACGATCCACAGATTCGCCACTCCTGGAATATAGGATATTTTTCAGGATATTATATGGATATTTTAGAAAGTCTGTTTAAACCAGAAAAGACTCCAACAGCATTCAATAGCATCTAGTGCTTAAGGTGAAGGTGTCAAGTACAGGGGCAACCAAAATTTTTAAATATATTACGGTGTTATACTTCACTCAGTACCCATTAGTGGATTTTTGCGAGCCAGCTCATTCGAGGATAGGCTGGGCTTGATGTTTCACTGAATGGCAACCTGAAAGAGCCCCGCACAGCCATTAGTACTTGTCTTGGTCTTAGTGATGCTTGAGAATAAAAAGTGATGGCGATCACTGATCCCATGATGTTAACAGTCTGCTTGCTGCAGGGGAACATTGATTGTCTTGCGAAATTACAGGCTTCTGCCTTGCATACTTTTAAATAAATTGAACTGCAGCACTGGTCTGTGGCAGGGTGGTAAACGGGTTCACGGTGGATAATTATCTTTGTCCATGTGATGAAGCAGCCATTTCAGCATTGTACACAATACAATACAATTTATTTTTGTATAGCCCAAAATCATACAAGAAGTGCCGCAATGGGCTTTAACAGGCCTTGCCTCTTGAGAGCCCCCAGCCTTGACTCTCTGAGAAGACAAGGAAAAGCTCCCAAAAAACCCTTGTAGGGAAAAAATGGAAGAAACCTTGGGAAAGGCAGCTCAAAGAGGGACCCCTTTCCAGGTAGGCTGGGCGTGCAATATCTCCTGAAAACTTTCTCTTCTGCATGATGCTGTTCAGAACTACAAGGTGGTGGGGCTTTTTAAAGATTGCTTGTCTACTTAACACATGCATATTCCAAATGACAACATTCTCCATAGCTAATTTAATGTATATTCCATACAAATAGAGTGTTCAGCCAATGCTCGAGCATGATTACCATGGAGTATTTTGCGCACTGATTAAGATAAGAAACATTTAATATATTAGAAAAAACAGAACCATAATCTATTTAAAATAACACTCTCTATGCCATTTATCCATGTGCATCATGTTTTAAGGTCTCTTATGATGGACCAAAACCACACAGCTGACATAATGTGCTTATGTCACGTAAATTAAATAATGAAATAAACATTTTCTCCCTGTATCTGTGTAGCTTCTTGTTTTTCTGATATTAAGATATTGATTCAACTCTAAACTGATTCTATATACGGTAAGTGAAATGAGGTGTTTGCAAGAGTGCACTTGTCCTCAATTTGGGCTCGATTACACCTTGTGCCAATGCATAGATGGAAGGAAAAATGTGCAAGAGGGAAGGAAGAATTTATACAGTTTGTGGTTTTCAGCAGTAATAAAAGCCTCGTTCACACCACCAATTGGATCCTTTGATTTAGTTTTCCAGGGTGTTTATGCCATTAATGACATACTACACAGAATAAAATAAAGCAGATGTGCAAATGATTTAGATATAAATGCAAGTTACTTTCACTGATAAAATTCATATAAAGAAGAAAATGCCAGTGGAGATACAAGTGTTATTAATCTGCAGATATTCAATGGTTTCATTTAAGGCTGGACTCCTTTAAACCTTTAAAATGTAAAACACTGCATTAGATGATAACCCAAAATATGCTGTGAAAAAAATAACATGAAAGATAATCTGAGTCACCTATTACATGACAAGTAGCGGAGAGGCAAACTTCACACAGGCACCATTGCTTTGCTATTTAAGGTGGACAGCTTTAATTAATTTTATATAAGAAATAACAACTGAGACCATCGTAACACACAGCAACAAAATAAGGAACAAAAAGTCAAATGTATCTTACATAAAAAAAAAAAAAAATAACAAGTAAGAAACGCAATGCTTCAAAAGTTTAGCTTTTAGAAATTTTGTTAAAGGGAAGAAAAAAATCAACAGCTGCTCATGAAAGCTTCAGCAAGACTTGGAGGACATACTGTATCCTAAATCCCTGCCCCTCCCAGAAGATCCTACCACAGGTGTTCAGAAATTGAAGAGTGACAAATTTATGAGCGACATTTAAGCTGAAAACATGCTTCTTGGGTTCCAGAAGCCTAAACAGCGTGAGCGGCTTAACCTTATCTCCCTCCCCATGCCACAGCTTTCCTGGAATAATTGACGCTTTGGGTCCCCAGTTTCACATAAACCTGGCTGCAGAGTTATTGTATCCAGCAGCCTGACTGCTGGCAGAGACAGGAAACCGCACTGAACCCAGATCAATAGACATGTCAACAGTAAGCCGCTTAATCTAATTCTGCCTATCTCATCTTCGAAGCACAACCTGCACATTTTTACAGCCTCAGGAAACAGCTCTCCTAGATCAATTGCACCGTTATTTTTTCCTTCCGAGTCCTCGAATATTTACATTTTCTGGAAAAGGCTAACTTAAAAAAAAAAAAAAAGATGTATGCTACCGGTGTGTGACCCTTCTGGGACCTGTTCTGTTACACTTGAAACATACATAAATCTGATACAATATCCAATAATAAATAAATAAATAAATAAATAGATTGGACAAATGGGTTAAAATGTATGGATGGAAACACAGAATAAAATCTGCAAATAACAAGTCAAAAGTGAACTGTACGTCAGAGAGTCTCTGCAGCATTTTTCACTTTGTTCTAGATGATACTATGATGATGATTTATGAAATACAGTAATATTTCAATGGAAACTTCAAAAACATAAAAAAATAAACCTTGTTACATTTAAATGGCAACTGTACATTTGTCCTCTATGAGTAGTCGCATGATGACCTGGTGCCTCATCTGTGCTATGGTCCTGCTTAGTGTCCAAAGCAACCGTTTTAGGGAATGGTGCCCATGAGGCCATGAAATGGTCAAAACGGGTACCGGCAGTGAATGGAAGAAAAAATTCAAACAATTTATATACACCAGTACATTTTTAAAAATCATATTAGAATTATTACTATTATATGCATTAGTAATGAGCAAAACCATAATTTGTTAAACAGGTTTAGAAAATAGGTGGCTGAAGGAATAAATGAATGTAAATCTCAGTTTTATAAAGTTACCGATGAAATACATATCATCGGATAATCACAACTGAAAAATATGGAGGGATATATATGAAAAAATAAAATAAACAAATGATTTTAACAGGAGATCATATTTTACATTTAGGTTCTGTGAGAACTACACACACAAAGATGGCAAAATGAAAGACAGCAAATATGTGAAAAATGCTTGAAGTGCTCAGAAGAATTCACCTTACAATTTATAGTTCTTAAAAGTTATTTAACATCCAAGAGAAATAAATAAATAAATAAATAATTGAAAATAGTATATTTCACACACACATATACTGTATATATTATAACATTCTAGAAAACCCTTACAGTCATAGTGGGCTGGAGTAGGAGACAGACCTGAACAAAGTGCCAGTCCAACAGAGAGCGACATGCACGCACATCCACACTCTCAAAGGGCCAATTTGGTATTGCCAAGTAGCCAAACTTAGAATATTTGGAATGTGACAGTAATACTGAAGCATCTGAAAGAAAATCCACACAGGTCGACGGAAAGTGCGAACTTCACCCAGGATTCGAACTTGATCCGTGAAACAGGAGTGCTAATAATTTCAGCCTTCAAATATACAAATATATACTATTGACAGTTTTAAAGCACATGCATTATTTACACACAAATTACATTTACATAGGTCACGTGAAAGGATAAATAAAATCTGTTATGTGCTGTTTGCCACGTGAAGTCAAACTTCTCTCATTTAAGACTTCATGACGACATTGCATTTTAGAGGCCTCTACTTGGTTGACATTATCAAAGAGAGTTGTCATTTGCCACTTTACATCAATTGCCTTTGCCCTCATGTGCTTTAATATACTGTATATTCATTTAATTATTACTTTTTTGTATTAAGACCAAAATGACAAAAAAAAAAAAAATCTGTACCCATAATGTAGCAAAAAAACAAACTATCAGACCCGCATACATGCCTGTTTGCTCCAAATACCAACAGGAGCGACAGATTGGTCACTGCAGACTTGTTTCACAATGGCTCAAAATGGAAAATAATCAGACTAATTAAATAAGTAGTTTGGAGCCACAGGATAAATTACAACCTCCTGGCACCAGAAGACCACGATGGCGAGATGCTCCATTCTCTTTTTTCTGAAATGTGATACAAATGTAGCACTGACCTCAAGGCTTAAATTGGATTAATGGTTCTTGTTTCCACGACAGAATTCAAAGTTCCATTGTTTTTTCTTTTTTATTGAAATGCTCATTCACTCTTTAATACCACATACGCACAAAAGGATTTTACAATTTCAAAAGATGATGTGAGAGTTGATTGTAAAAGTAACTTAACACATAAAGTGTTTAGGAAGAACAAGTTTAATGATGTGTTGGTAATAACATAATACTTAAATAAAAAAGAACAAGACCAATGCTTCAAACATCAATTACAGCACATCATTAAAACGATTTTGAAAACTGTCCAGAATATATTTTAGTTTAAAAAATAATAAAATATTACCTGGCAAAGTTTATTTCACTCAAATAGCCTTTTTAGTTTACTCCAGGATAGATACAGAGTACAAAAAAATGAATTGTGTGTTAATATAGAAACACCCAACTGGAAGTTCATCTTTGTGGTTATCACTGAAACCTTTACGCTAACTAAAATTCATAAACTCATTCATGATATAAGCTATTTTGGGTGGGTTGTCTGTAATATTAATTAAGATATACAATACTTTGAAAGATCATAGCTTTCTTTTAGAATTTTGTGCACATCATTTTGATTGCTACTTCAAGTGGAGCTGCTTTGCGGTTCTCACAAATGCCACGATTTGCAAATGATGGACCAGAGCCTTTCATAGCACTGGGGACTTCTATTTGGGCAGATGTGCAAAATGACGCCAGATAGGGACATTGACAAAACTTTGTGCAGCAGCCTTAAAACTTCAAAACAACTTTCTGGACTTGGTAAACCAGTTCTCTGCTAATTAGTTTAGAGAAAGACACAAATTAAATGAGATTATGTGCATCACCTCGAGAACCAGAAGATGAAAGTTGCTTACACTAAATCAAAGGCATGTAGCCAGGTTGGACTGTCACTGTGTGGATTTTACTAATACAAACTATAAAGAAGAAACTTTTACAAATGAGAGGGGACCACTAGGGTCATCAAATCTTGTTTAGCAAGCTAATTGCTTAGTAGTTCCACTCGGTTTGGAACACTTTTTTTTTTTTTTTACTGTCTACAGACTTTGCGATTTTTAATAATTTATTGAGCAACATCTTAATTGCTTTACTGTGTATTTTACTTTTAAGCACTTAGAGAAGGCTGTATAAATAAAGCTGATTGATTGACTGCTAGAATATCTGGTCAGCACCTTCTTTAAACAGCAAATAAAATTATGCATGACAACGAGAGAGCTCTCGAGCTCTCCACAGAGCTGAAGGTGTAAGTACACTATTAAACAATGGAAGTTTGGGCTGGGAGATCAATAAGGCTTTTAAGTGTATTGGAGCTAAATATATCAAAAGAGCGACTCTGCGTTTGCATTGTCCTCCACTATGACATTCGAGCTGATTACTTCCTTAAAGAGCACACCTACAAGTTGTAAATCAAGATGAAAATCTTTACAGTGCTCTGCTTGCCTGATTGAAACAACTCATCTACATGAGACTTCTTTAAAACAGAGGGTGGTGTTGGAACAAATTGCTGCTGATGGTGCAAAACTCTGGCATATTTATAAAATTTGTTTCTGTATTTCTGGTTGTCATCATGGCAGTGGCCACTTTCTGGGTGTTTTATGTCTTGCAGATAAATCTCCCATCTATCCTGCTTGTGGCTGACACCAACCAGGCTGCCTGGACAGTAGCCAAATGATATCACTGGCAACATGTCAACTTGTTCCTGTCGCCTTTGATTAGAAGGTTTTTTTTTTTTTTTTTGCTTAGCCAGAAGGAGATAAAGGCAACATCTGGCTAACAGACCCTTTTAGATTTACTTGTGTATGTATTTGTGACATTGACTCTTAATATCTCAAAATAAGAACACAAGTGGTTACAGCAACCTAAAAGACAACTGCATTGTTCCTTAATATATATTATTACAACTGTAAAAAAAACCAAACAGCATAGGCAAAACTATTTATTTTTACTAGAAAAATAAATAGTGCCAATAAGACTAGTAGGTAAAATGAAAAAAGAAAAGAAGCCAAGATTTCTTCCTTCTGCCAGTGGACAGCAAAACTTCAAGCACAGCATTAATAGCTGAAAAACTTCTGCAATGAATGCTGCCACCTATGGGCTGTTATATGTATCAAGACAATCCACCCTTAAACCACCGCCTCCCCCATTACAGAAAAAAGCACCACCTTTACCATTTCTGACTTGGGGGGGGGATGCAGACATTTTACATCAAATATTTTTAAAGGAAGGATGGAAACAAACACAAAATACATCACACTGTTGTGGCTCCACATATAACGTAACTCCACAATAGTTAGCCCTACCTCTTATACCACAACTAAATAAATAAAGAATATGACAGCTCATTATTCTAACCATACCATGCAGACATATTTTAAAGTTCTCTCTGCAACAAGTACAGATCCAATGAAAAGACTTCATTCCTGTGCTTCTATTGGTTAAAGAATTAATGCTAAGGTCAACCTGACAGGTTCACTTCCACCTTTCAAACGGACCATGGCATTTTCAGTGCCACTTCTTCCTGGAAGAACAAAGCCAGGCTGGACTACCCTGACATGCCTCAGACGTGAGGCTAACCTATTAGTATATAGGTGAGGTGTAATGCAATATAAAATGGAAAAGTTAAAGACAATGCATCTCACAACAGAAAAACACCATTGACAAATTAATGGGGCACATTGATCAAGATTTCACTGGATTATTTTACCTTGCATGCTTGACTAGGATTTATTCTAGACTTCTGTGATGAGACAACTCTTAAGCTATTATTTCAGCAGTTACTCTCAATATGTCCCTGAAGGCATCCCTTGTGCAGCTATAACTTCCTACTGAGCACCAAAACTCTATCACTGAAATGAATTTGAAATAAAGGCTGCAAATGAAAAACAACAGGGTGCAGAAATTGCAACTTTATTATTTTACTTCCATGGAAATGGAAGTTTGGAGATCAGGTCAAACATTTGCTATTGAGGTAAGTTCAGATTCTGATTCTAAATTGTGACTCAAAATGTAGAGAAAAGCTGATTTTAACATGCCTCCTGTATGTTTTTTTGTGTCTGTGGAAAATCAAAATTGATTTTCAATTCTAAAAATTTTAATTAACATCGAAAAATCAGGTTTTTACTGTGTTGTGTACAGCATCTGGATGACTATATCTCAGCAAAGATGGAACACATTTAGAACAAGCAGTTTCCCTGACATTAACTCTGAATGCTGGAACCCATGTACAATGATGACTTCAGAAAAAACTGCCCTACCTTTTTCAGACAAGTTGCATTGCGTTTGCCTTCTTACAGGGTCCATGCCAAATGTCTGTGGTCCAGTTTGTTCTAGTACTTATCCCATATCCTTCAGAGCTATGTCAAATGATAACTGATATACGTCAAGTTTAAATTAACCAGGATTTTGGCATTCTGCTCCATTTAGACGTGGGGCCAAGCCTATTGATTTGCAAAATTTTTGCAGGAGTAGCTTTTGAGATAGATAATTAAATTAAATATACATTTATGTCACACTCAAAGTGAAGACAACTAACAGGTTGTTAGCCCTACCAGTACAGATTCTGGATGATGAAGACAAACAAATAAACATGTAAACGCACACACAATAGATTTGTAAAGGCTGATGTACACAGAAGCATTAAGATACCCTGTACCAATCTATCGGTCTATAGAGTTCCTTTACTTAATTTGACTCAATGTGATTAGTTTCAAATTAAATAGTATTTAGGTTGTTCATTTGATTCAATTTTCTATTCAGTTCGCTCTACATTTCTGTACATAATAAATATTATATACAGTGCATCCGGAAAGTATTTACAGCGCATCACTTTTTCCACATTTTGTTATGTTACAGCCTTATTCCAAAATGGATTAAATTCATTTTTTTCCTCAGAATTCTACACACGACACCCCATAATGACAACGTGAAAAAAGTTTACTTGAGGTTTTTGCAAATTTATTAAAAATAAAAAAATTGAGAAAGCACATGTACATAAGTATTCACAGCCTTTGCCATGAAGCTCAGAATTGAGCTCAGGTGCATCCTCTTTCCCCTGATCATCCTTGAGATGTTTCTGCAGCTTAATTGGAGTCCACCTGTGGTAAATTCAGTTGATTGGACATGCTTTGGAAAGGCACACACCTGTCTATATAAGGTCCCACAGTTGACAGTTCATGTCAGAGCACAAACCAAGCATGAAGTCAAAGGAATTGTCTGTAGACCTCCGAGACAGGATTGTCTTGAGGCACAAATCTGGGAAAGGTTACAGAAAAAGTTCTGCAGATTTGAAGGTCCCAATGGGCACAGTGGCCTCCATCATCTGTAAGTGGAAGAAGTTCGAAACCACCAGGACTCTTCCTAGAGCTGGCCGGCCATCTAAACTGAGCAATCGGGGGAGAAAGACCTTAGTCAGGGAGGTGACCAAGAACCCGATGGTCACTCTGTCAGAGGTCCAGTGGTCTTCTGTGGAGAGAGGAGAACCTTCCAGAAGAACAACCATCTCTGCAGCAATCCACCAATCAGGCCTGTATGGTAGAGTGGCCAGACGGAAGCCACTCCTTAGTAAAAGGCACATGGCAGCCCGTCTGGAGTTTGCCAAAAGGCACCTGAAGGACTCTCAGACCATGAGAAACAAAATTCTCTGGCCTGATGAGACAAAGATTGAACTCTTTGGTGTGAATGCCAGACGTCACATTTGGGGGAAACCTGGCACCATCCCTACAGTGAAGCATCGTGGTGGCAGCATCATGCTGTGGGGATATTTTTCAGCATCAGGAAGTGGGGGACTAGTCAGGATAAAGGGAAAGATGACTGCAGCAATGTACAGAGAAATCCTGGATGAAAACCTGCTCCAGAGCGCTCTTGACCTCAGACTGGGGCGACGGTTCATCTTTCAGCAGGACAACGACCCTAAGCACACAGCCAAGATATCAAAGGAGTGGCTTCAGGACAAGTCTGTGAATGTCCTTGAGTGGCCCAGCCAGAGCCCAGACTTGAATCTGATTGAACGTCTCTGGAGAGATCTTAAAATGGCTGTGCACCGACGCTTCCCATCCAACCTGATAGAGTTTGAGAGGTGCTGCAAAGAGGAATGGGCGAAACTGGCCAAGGATAGGTGTGCCCAGCTTGTGGCATCATATTCAAAAAGACTTGAGGCTGTAATTGCTGCCAAAGGTGCATTGACAAAGTATTGAGCAAAGGCTGTGAATACTTACATACATGTGATTTCTCAGTTTTTTTATTTTTAATAAATTTGCAAAAACCTCAAGTAAACTTTCACGTTGTCATTATGGAGTGTTGTATGTAGAATTCTGAGGAAAAAAATGAATTTAATCCATTTTGGAATAAGGCTGTAACAGAACAAAATGTGGAAAAAGTGATGCGCTGTGAATACTTTCCGGATGCACTGTAAGTTAATGTACTTGATTGTATACTACTGCAAAGTATAATTGGTTGTATTATATTGCAAAATCTTCTGCCGAGTTGACTAATTAACAAGGAAGTGCTGGATGGACCCGTCAATATTGATTTTTTGAGGTCTTAACCAAAATAAATATTTATTTTGATAAATTGTTTCATCCATAAATATTTATAAGATGAAGTGTTAACTGCAAACAAATACCTCACAAATAAAATTCAAAAAAGTGAACAAAGTATTTAGACACAGAAAACAACAAAAATCGCTTTATATAGTAATATTGTGGAAGGATAATCAATTAAAGGTAATTGGGAGTTTAAGTAACAGGCAGCCCTTGGGTGCAGCATTTAGGAGGACAGGTTCAAATACTAAGTCTAGGGACCATCTATGTGAAATCGGCACTTTCTCGTGATGTCTGAGGGTGTCCCTTCCATCCCATAATTGTGTAAATGTTAGTTTAATTAGCGACAATATCTGACTTGGTCTGAACAAGTGGGATTCTGTGTGCAAGTGTGTGCTGGGATTGGGTCCTGCTTTGCACTTATTCCTCCTGAGATACTGGCTCAGACATCCTTTAGCAAAAAAAGAAAGTTTGAAATGGATGATGCTTTACAAATGCAACAAAAAAAACAAAACTTTAATGAGCTACTTGTCAAAAAGGAGAGAAGTTTATTTAAGGAAAACCATTATGCAATCCTTGACGCCTCATAGTTACAGAAAGCCAGACTCATGCCACTGCCCGTATGGAATTTCTGCCTGTGTAGGATGGGTTTTTCTACAGTTGCTCCAGTTTTATCTCCCATAACCAAAGGGACAAGCAAATTGTTTACTGTAAACTGATCCAGTATGCGTGTGGATATGCACGGGTGTTTCATGGCATCCCATAACAGATTTGTTTTGTGCTTCGCAACGGAAACATTTAGAGTTGTCTCGGTGACCCCAGATTTGATAATACTACAGTTTTAAACCTTGTATAATCTAAATACATGTGTTTCATTTATCTTAGAAAATACAAGCTCCTGTGCTGACAAGGCTTTGACTGACATTCTCAGTGGCCTCTTTTAATACAATGTAGTTCTGGCACATGACAGACAGACATACAGTATAATATTCCTGGCATTGAATGCCATATATGCATATTCAGTATAATTAATATGTATAAAAACATGAGAGAGTCTTTAATTAATTGAAAAAACTTTGCATTTGGATAATTCTCAGGCATCAATATAAAACGTTAAAACACCAAACTTTTCGCTTTTATTCATACATTGATCTCGATACCTTAATATCATCTCAATAGACATTAACAGTACTGTGACTGTTATTACTTTCCAGAATGATTGAACTGAGTATTCGTGATTAGCCCTAATGCCTCCTTGCTAATGGATGGGTGTTAAAACTTAGACAATTTAAAGACACAGCCTCCAATGGTCCTTTGGTGGTGGGCAACTGCACTGCATGGGCTCCTCCTATAACTCATAATATGGTGTGTGAAAAAGAAAGATATTACTACAATTTATCAAGCGTGTGACAGATGGACAAATAATCTCATACACCTGATGTCAAAGAAAGCCAACTATTTTCTAACAGTATAGAGCTGCCAATGAGAAGCGGGCATCTCCCTAAGCACACTGACCAGATGTGTTCAGAAGCAGAATAACTGGAGTGTAATTAGTTTCCATACCACTCACTGTACCACTCAAAGGCAGCAGCAATCTCATTCACTAGATATAATAATTATATAAAAAATCTAATAATAACCAAAAGATGGTTAAGCATTAGGTATTTTAATCTGATCTAAAATGATAAAAATATTTACATTTTACGCAGTTAAGTTCCATAGCTAAATAGTTTATGTAGAGATGTGTATTTGTAGCACAGGAGGGTTTAGAGACCTGCTTTAGTTCAGTAAGTACGCAGGTCATTTAGGGACCTAACATACAATTCTCTGGATGGAGGAAGAGCCCCAAATCACGAAGCACCATTTCTTACTGAAGGTGACTAGTGTGTATGTAAACACACACATATTATAAAAGAGGTGGATCTGCAGAGAATGCATGTTCTTTTTAAGGACTAGTAACAAAATATTCGTTGAGCCCAATAAGCATAACATGTTACAAAAAATTTTAAACAAAGCATTGTTTTTCAAATCCAGTATTTAATGATACTGGATATCTAATATACTTCAATAAACAGATCTGTTTTGACAAAAGAATCAGATGAGCAGGTCATAAAACATGCCTTACTGTTATTGAATGTTTTTTTCTGATAAGGATTACCAGTTGACAATGCTAGAGAAACAGAATGCAATAAAAACAAAGCTTAAATCCTTCCATTTTACACATCTTTTTTCAAGTGGCTGCCAATTTAAATTGATGAATTTGTGTTTAAAGTAAAAAGTTTATTGTGCACTTCTATGCAAATATGTAAACATGTACAGTACAAATACATACACTCCACTACACTGTACAACTGTTCATTTTATGTTTTAAAAACCCTTTTGGGTTTGTGGACCTTCAATTCAGACCGCTTAAACTCCACCTTTTCCCATATTCTGCTGACTGAGGCAGTGACTTTATTATAATTCAGGGCCAAAAATTGAGCTGTGGAAAAGCCTAATATTGCAAAACTGAAGCAGGATATCTGCCGGGCAGGAAGGATAAGCAGCCTGCTTTAATAAACAGGCAGCAGATCTTGTTAAAAGTGATTCTATAAGCGATACAGTGCATTCATACACTTCAGCTTGGAGATTTCAGCACATTTTCAATATCTGGACAATTACCATTATTGTTACTCCTCAATAGCACGCATCTCACTCCCTTCTTGAGCAGAAACTAAATAAGGTATCTAAATCTTACTGCCTCAGGGGTCTCAATAGTGTCCATTAAAGTAAAAAAAAATGCAGCTTACAAGAAACATCACATCCAGGCTCGCAGCCATGGGCATCCACTTATATCTGATTTAAAAGCATTTTATGTTATAACATTTCTTTTTCTTTTCATCTGGGTGGTTTGTGAAGCTGTTGATTTGTCCAACAGCGCTTAATTGGCAAGGCCCCACAAAAATACTCTAGCCATTTGAAGAAGGAAGTTTATTCAGTCAAGTAAATTAAGGAATCTTGTATTTATTTGGAAAAAAGAATATGTGTCCCCAAGGAAGAGCAACATCACTCATCTCCCAGCTAATCCTGCTTATGGGGTCAAAGAAACCAAGCTGCGGTGCTGAAGAAACCTGACAGGATACTTCACCAAATGGTTAATCTTTTAGTGCTGAACAAACAGCAAATGAATGGTACAAAAATGCACACAAATCAGTGGCTTTAGACCCTAACTCTCCCACACATCTGTTGAAATTAAAACATGCCAAACAACAGGAGGGTCGCCCACTCTTTCAGCACTTTAAGGACAGGAGAATTAAAGAAACATTAGGCTCTCGGAAAGACTTTCACCGGCCAGCGGTTGTGTTTTTTATAGCTTTGTTATTCTGACAGCTCAGACAGTGCATGTGCCTCCTTCCCAAGAGCGCTGCAAAGCAAACATATTCTACCTTAATAAAATGGAAGATAAATGAGACTATTATGTGCAATGGCACGTGAGCCTAGTGTGGTTTTGTCAGAATAATGATTATAACAAGTATGTGTTGTTTCTTGTTGCTGCTTTTTACTGTTGAACACCTTAACAGTTCTTGTCAACCTTAAATAATCATCATATATTTGGACTCACTTAACATTGTAAGGAACATCTCATCCATGTGGAAAGGACAGACTAGTATGGAAAACCAAATTTGCTCTGCATATAAACACACAACAAGGAGAACCCTCTGTCAAGGTTTACCCATTTATAAAGATGGGGGCTCCATCTATAGTTGGTCTCTGCATTGCACCCAGTGCTGCTTTCAATGGCTACTGTTCCCTAGGATCATGAAGTGGACTCAACATTAAAAGGATGGCTGGAACATTTCCAGTGCTTAGTCACGAGAAGCCTATCTTGGAAACAAAGGATGCTGAGTCCCAGAAAGGCTATAATTCACACATACACACCTGTGGTTACATGAGCCCAATTAACCTAATATCATGTCATAAGAAGGACAGAAAAACCTGGAGGCATTGGAGAAGACTATGCAAACTCCACCTCACTAGGGAGTCCAACTAGTGTCCTTAAGTGGGGGTGTGGCAACGGCGCTACCTGCTGCTTCACCATGCCATGGAATCAAGGCTTGTAGATATAATTTAAACAAACAAAAAAAAAGCACGACTCGTAAATCAACTGAAAGAAAATCTCATTTGGTTTGTAGTTCTGTTTGATATTAAAGACACCCCATAAAATATGGAATGTCATTCAACGATAAAAGGTTTATAGGTGGCTACTCTTCAGCAACTCATGGTGCAAAAGGATGTGATATAATGTTAAAAACAGGCTGGGCCTGATGAGGTGGCACTTCAGTATTCTGTGGCCACTAGTGAACCACATTGTATACACAGAAATTCCCTACAGCAATCAACTTCTTGAGTTTTTGAGTTAAGTCCAGTTCAAGGCTAAATACCCTGTCTCAAAAATTACTCCAATTATTATTCTATAATTTCTTTTAATCATATAATTATTTAGAGAACAGGCAAAGTGGCTTATTAGTTAGCATTGCTGCCTTGCAGTCAGAACAGGGGTTAACACGGTACAAGTTAACGCATTACTGCAAGCTAATTCAATTTATGGGTAACAAAGTAGTGTAATGCATTATGGTTTAAATTCTTGTAATCACATTACAGTTACTTACATAACTAAAAGTTTTCAATTTGAGTTACACATATGCTTCTAAGCAAATAACATGCAATTAGCACAGGGTTCTTGAAGGGCAGGCACTGCAGCTTACAAAATGTTCGAGACGGTAAATGTGGCTACCTGAATAGCACTGAACATGCACACTATTTTTAGGAAGGTGGGAATACTTAGAATTTTACGATGCTGTCAGATCTGTACTGGAAAAATTGTATTCTTTTATGATATTGCATGATAGTTTGTTTTTCTTAGGAATTATACTGAATTTGACTTTTTCTTTGTTAAGAAATTATTTTTACATTTTAATTTGAAAGATAACATTTCAGCTTTGCAACGCATTGAAAGCAGATGATTAACAGAGACAATTTATTTCTACTTTGCGGAGTAAAGTGAACTGCAGTGTGCGTCTGGGAATGCATTATTTTAAAACACTGCATGATAGTTTAATTTACTTACAGACTGAATTGCGGTTAACTTTTTGTTAATTAAGAAATAATGATTCTGAAATTTTAGTTTGAAAGACTAGGGGCTCTGCCCTCTGCTCACTTAGCTCGCCAACCCCCGAGCAGGCGCTACGTGCCAGCCACTTCGCGGATCTGCTGCTTGCATATGGTGAAGCGGATGTACAATTTAAACAGATTGTGGCCCATGGGCGTGTTTGAAAATGGTTGTGAGGAGGGCAGGACTTGAAAAAAACATTGGAAACAGTCTCATCTCATCTCAAGATTTTCTTTTATAATGGAGAGATATCATTTCAGTTTTGCAATGTATGGAAAGAATATGATTAATGGGAGGATTTCATTATACTTTAAGGACGGTCCGAAATGAACAATAGTGTGTGTCTAGGAATTTTTACAGTTAAATGTCAGCTGCATTAATATATTTTTTTAATGTGATGCACAGGCTCTTTATCAAAGAGCTAACAAGGATTTAGATATACAAAGACAAAAACAGTCTTCAATATCCAATCAAATTAACACACTGCATGCATCATCGGTCTTAAATTTTGCATCATATCTTAGCATACATTTCAATATTTCTGTCACATCTCTTTAATGTTCCTAAACAAATGGGGAAGTGGTTATACAGGTGAGGTAACTGAATCTTACCTTTATTGTTAGTGAAAGTAAAAATCTTTATATATATTACGCTACCGTGGCTGTCTGTTTGTCTGTCCTGGATTTTAAATCGCCTGTAGCTTGCAAACCGTTTGACCCATTGACCTGAAATTTGGTACACATATACTACACGATGTCTACTATCTGCTTTTGGGTGATGATTGACCTCCAAGGTTATTCCTCTTTTTATTTTTATTTTAGAATCAACTCTTGGCAGTGGCCAGCAGTGTAGCTATGTGGCGTGTGCATATGGGTGCCATTTCTCATCCCTACCACCTTCGCCGTCACTTTCCCTACCTCTTCATATCTTAAATCATTCTTGAGGCAGATTGACGACTTAAGTGATAGCTTAAGTGAAAAATTAAAGAAAACGTACTACGTAATTGCAACACAAGCATCGACTTAATCAGTTTTAACGCGAAAAGATGGCAACTTATGAACAGAAGAAGCGGGCTGCTAGGGTGGAGAAAAGAAGAGCTGTTCAGGAAGCAGCAAGTGAGCTGCAAATGGATGCTAAACATACAGAGAAAGAGTAGGAAAACTAGGAATGGTCAAGTCAAGTGTATTCACTGCATGGTATTGTGCAGTGCGCCGTTACTGGCATATATATAAATACATTTCTTTTTGGTAACTACATGCTCTTTTGATAGTGTGAGGAGCACAGAGAGTGAAGAGACACAGAGACACACCTGTACTGATTGTGTTAAACAGTGAACATTGCAGATGGCTGGCACCACTTGAGCAATAAACTATCTTGTCTGCTTGCTGGTAGATTGGCAAAAATTTTGGCATTTATCAAATTCATGTGTGCAAGTGTTTGAATGATTAAGTCTGTTTTAAGTTGAATTATTAGGACCTACCTTTTATTAAGAATTCTGTTTGTGGAATGGCCAATAGGGGGTGGCAGCTTGATGGCTGAGGGCTCTGGGACTCCAAACAAATCCAAATCGTATTATGTGATATCATCTGCTGTTGAATTCAGCTCTGTACTTGTAATATTTCTATTACACTATTGTATTTTACTGAGGATTACTTGTGTTCTGTTCTGTGTATTGTTTTTATCCCCTTTTTTGGGACCTACTGCACGGCCAACCTACCTGGAAAGAGGTCTCTCTTTGAACTGCCTTGCCCAAGGTTTCTTCCATTTTTTCCCTACAAGGTTTTTTTTTTGGGAGTTTTTTCCTTGTCTTCTTAGAGAGTCAAGGCTGGGGGGCTATCAAAAGGCCTGTTAAAGCCCATTGTGGCACTCCTTGTGTGATTTTGGGCTATACAAAAAGAAACTGTATTGTATTATATTGTGTGTGAACTAAAGGCCTATACCTGCAGTGCTAATGTAAGTCACATTGTTTACATATTTAATTAATGAGTTAAACACAATCACTGTTATTAGTTATTTCTTCCTTATTAAATATTGAAAAGACATTTGGGTATCATCCCAGTACCCTACAAGTGGTACTTGCTTGCCTGGATTTAGAGAGTAAAATAAACATAAAGTGATTAGCAATGTGATTACTTAAGGTAAGTAATGAGTAAAGGAATCCAGATACAATTTAAGCGAAGTAACCAGAGATTTGTAAAGGATTAGTTTCTTTGAGTAACTACCCCCAACTTTGCTCACAGCTCCATGAGACCAGGCTTAAATTCAAATGGATAACTGCCTGTGGAGCGACTCTCCTGTACAGCAGCAGTACCAGATGCTCCTAGGACGAGGCTGACTTGCTGCCACACTAAATTTAGGCTTTAAGCAGGTTCAGTAAATGATATGATGAATTGTTAAGACAGCTCATCTCACTAAATGTACAAACTAAAAAGTCTCATGACCACTTCAGTAGAAAAGTAATGTGATTAAAGTGTAATAGGTACAACAATTACACCACACTTCTAATTTCACTGTTCCAATTGTTTTAGTGTGCTACTCACTGTAAAATTAAAGTGCTACACACCTATGGGATAATACTGTCCCATCTGTCTGCTGATTTTCAAAACGCTATTCAAATTCCAAATGGCTGTAGCTCTGACTGGCAGCACTGGCCAAAAGGCCAGAAGCAGCACTGAATAAGTCTAATGCATGGAAAGTATTTCCTAAGTCAAAACTGTATTAGTTTTGAAGCTACACTGAAAAACTTCAAATTCTGAACACAGAAAAGAATGAAGTGTCATCATCACAATACGAGCTTTGAAAGGAGCCGAAAAATCTTGTGAACCCGTCAAGGTTTGTCTCTGCGTCCTGCAGTGCCTCCTAGGCATCTTGTAATTAGGCTTGTATTTTATAAAAGGATCAGACTGCCAGAGGCAAGGATAAAGCTATGGGGTCCACCTGCTCTACCCTGACCAGAAGCAAAAACCCCTTTTCATAGCCGAATCTAATCTCTGAACAATGGCAATAGACGCTGGTGTCAAAGCACCAAGCTAATCCTCTGCCTTGCTATTTCCTCAGAATGCAAACATTTAAAATACACTGCACTAATAAGCTCAGATCCTTTTCTTGTGACTTTTTTTTGGGGGGTTAATGTTGAAAAAGCAGATGGCAGGAAAAAGGATTTAGAAAATGAGCTTGCAACCACAAAAACAAACAAAGCAACTTCCAGAAAATGCAATCTAAAGCATTAAGAAAGGCAAAATAAACAAATATGGCTTTGGAAAGCCTGAGGAGTTTGTTAACTACACATTTAGCTCCCATTGATAAGTGTCTGGAATTGTCTTTAAGTAATTGATCCTGAATTATTTATTAGCATGCGAATGATCCAACTGATATATTGAGGCCAACTGTAAGAAGGGAGGAAAGCCTTTGCTTTTGCTATAATTAACAGAATAACACGATAAAATAAAATAAATCACTTTAATCATTGTTTTTTCTTTTTTAATCTACTAAGTTTTCCCAGTTTTAAACAGAGCATTAAGGATAAAAACAGTGCAAAAAGGTTGCTCACTTTAGGATACTAGAACAGTTTTTAACAAACTAAATACAAACAGCTAAATAACCTCCTCTTCTACATTTCACTCCATTCCTTCTGTCTTCATTATCAGTAAGTTAAGCAGGAAATTAAAGATGCTGGATGAGTAAAATTAGATTTCACACAAGCCTCTCCATGTGGTTTCTACTTTTCACTTGGCTTCATTTAATCGTGACTCTAGACCTAACGCCCCCACCAAATGAGGTTGTCTTGCAGGAAGTGATCAAAGCTCCTTAAATATTTCAGGCAGTCATTTACAACTCTGTTATCATACAATATGTTCACAAGGGGAATATATACATCAGCAGGCCCTTAATAATTAATTTGATCAAGTCTCACAGAGAGAAATCCCATTCATCAGGGGCATCGACCTGATAAACACACTCATTCTGTCCATTTAGTTTAACAGAGAGCGGGAATAAGATTACTAGTGTTTGTTATCAGATGGCATGTTATCATGCCTGTGGTATCACTTCTGTTATTGTAGATTTGAATCCCTATGAATAAATACATTTGTCATAATCTTTGATTATTTTCATTTGATTAGGATCGAGTCAATAATCACATTTTATGTTAAATCAAAGTGCTGAGAAAGTGTATCTTGTGTCCTGTTATTGATCAGAACTCGGCCCACTTTTAAAATAGAAAGCTAATTTCTTCTCTCTCTCTCTCTCCTTTTTTTAATTTATAATCACTCGTATGACACACTGCTAGCTGCACCCCAGGGCTAATGAAACCGAGCACCCGGCATCTTTCACAGGCACAGATGTCCTGATTTTATTAAGACAGGCAATACTTTGCCTACTTTCTAACTCATTTTTCCAACAAAGAGTTGTCTGTTGTGTTGCATCTCTTTCTTTGATTCCACTGATTTAAATGAGGAAGTGCCAGAGGGATGAGTTAAACTTTCACTTTAAAGAAGCAGATGGAGAGGTGAGATAGTGCAAATACTAAAACAGCAACCCTGGCCGCTTGACCTTGATTATCAGAGAAATTAGGCTAAAATAGACTTTTAACAAGGACCCACTAATCTCTAACCTACAAATGTCACAATCTCTGTATTGTATTGAGGGACTAGAAACGAGGGGGCAATGCTTTGTGAAATACCAGCAACAAGAGCATATGCTCATATATCCATCCCAGCCTCTTTCACATATCTAGAATATCCCAGGAATATAACAACAACATCTGTGAGTCAAAAGTTCCAGGAAAATTAAGTCAGTAATTTTCCAGATGAAAAACTAGTATGACTCTTAGAATATCCCTGAGCTAAAGTATGTATGAACTGAGCCAGAAAATATCAGGGTAAAGGAAAGAAATGGACTAAGATAACCATCCAAGTGTTTTTGTGCAGACTTGTGATCAAAGATTGTCTCTAAAATTAGCCGTTCTCTGAAGCATGGACACTCTTCCCTATCAAGGCCACATGGAAAATTGTTCAGACTAGTTAACAGCACAAATTCACTTGAGCCACGCACCATCTAATTCTTCTACATATAAGGTTTCCAATGTAGTGATGCCCTCACAAAACAAGTGGAACAATCAAAACTTAGTAGCAAATGTCTTTGGATCCTTGCTACTTTTCTATTTGTTTTTATCTGTTATTTTTCCATCCTTAGAACTCTTAGGATTAATCATGAAAATTGTCAAAAATAATAATCAAATAAACAAACAGCAGTAATGCCACAATCAACTACTTTCGCACATCAACATATTTTTCTTTAAAACTGTCCTTGGTAGTCTTAGATCATTTGTGCATCTAATGACAAAAATAAATATGTAAGCTTATAAAGATTGAAAGTTCCCATGCAGGTCAGGTGTGTGAAATGAGCTTTAGTCTAAAAAGGACGGAGCTCAAGAATGGATGGAACTGTGATGAGGAGACACAGAAACAAAACTGTTGCAATCAAAGCCACTGCAACTGACATCCAGTTGTTTAAGGAGTCCCTTGAACTTGAGCTGAAACAGGAGTGTGTCTGAGTGTGTTAGAAGGTACATAAGAATGAAACAAGATGGAGTGAAAAAGCAGAGATGGCTACAGATTCTTCTGATGGAGTTGAAAATACTGCTGGTGTTTCTCAGTTAAAGGGAGTAAGTAGGAAACACAGCCAACATTAAAAGAATGGACTAGGAGAAAAATCAGAGGAAAACTGATGGTCAGTTACAATGGCTTGATTAGTGCAAACAAACACAATGCACCAAACCCCTCAAACACTTCACTAAATTAGATTGGCACATGCAAAACTGAAGATGGCTCTCATGGGAAATCTGAGATGTTCCACCTTTCATTAACTGCCTATCATGGCGGGAGACTAATCTCATGACCAACACACTCTTCAAAACAAAGGCTGGGTCTCAAGCTAATAAATAAACGAACCTCCCTAGGGGGCTGTCATCTCCCACATCATTAACAGCAGTGCCAATTATGCCTTTTGTTGTTAAACGAAAGCTTTCTTCTAAGCTGCTGACAGCCACCTCTGTCTTTTGCCAACCCAACCCAATCCCTCCCTTCCGATCAATCTTCTTGTCACTGACACCTCATGAAGTGAGGTCTCAATTAGTGGTAAATACTGCACGTGAGAAAACTTTTGTCATTTTATATTTTCAAGTCTTTAGAATAAGCAGTATTGTAGCTCTGTGCTGACATCATCCCTACAGTTGCAACAGTCACACATGTCCAAAATGGTTTAGATTTTCATCTGGTTTCATTACCTGTGTCGTGGTGCACTTGAACTAGTTTTTAATCTGATGCTCAAGTCATCAGATGAAACCATTGCTTCCTTAAATGTCAATTTCTCATTGTCACTTTACAATACTTTGCTGTTCAGTATCATAGGATTTCTACTGAATGATCAAAATTTAAAAGATGGAAGAACTTCTCTGTAGGAGGTGGGCTGATTCTTGAATAAAACTTTGACAAAAGCTTAGGCTTAGTGCAATATGGCTCTAATCTGACAAAACATTATCTCACATTTTTTTACATAACTTGAGGAGCTCCACACAGCAAGTACAATTTGTTTTTGACAGATGCATTACAACCTATATATGCATTTAATTTTGTCTTTTTACTATTTTACTTTTGACATATCTTGCTCTCTTGCAATTCACCTTTGGATTAATCTTTTACTGTAACCCACACAGTATTTTTTCATCTGATAAAATACCTCCCTCAAGTAATATGTCTAAATGCCTCATGATGGTGCTGTCTGAGAAAAGGCACTATAAAAATATAGATTTGCTGTTTGTCTCCCAATGTTTCATGCTGGGACATTCCTTTTGTTAGCCTTACATAAAAATATGTTTCACCTTGTTCTCTATGTTAACAGAAAAACAAATAAGAAAATAAAATTAAAGGTATAACAAATAAAAATGCAAAAGTGAAAAGGTTACATTTTAAGAGTGAATCTGAATGTGGCCAATGGAGATTTGCAAAGAGACATAGGGAAAGAGTTCAAGCATTAAGTACAAAGCTAAATGAATGATGACCTTTAAGAGATGCAGAATCCAATGTCAGAGGACCAAAAGGTGATTCACAGGTTGGTATGAAGCAAGCAAAGATGGAAGGTCACCCATAAGTTTGGATTTAATCACTTTGTAAGTAAGCAGCCATGTTCTGCTGATAATATGACGTCATACAGGAAGTAAGCGCAGTTCGGTCAGCGCAGAGGCACTGTGTTCATTACACTTTTTACATGTCAAAACTCTGGAAGGATCACTTTGTACTTTTGTTGATATGTGAAGTAAGGAGGCCATCGAGAAAGAAATTTTAATAATCCAATTATGAAATAATGATGCCATGACAGGTTATTTATGCGTTAGAGGAAGAGGAGAGGTAGGGTCAAGCAAAGACATCCTGACTGTCACAGAGATGTGACCCTGAATAAACAGATACCGAAATAAGGTTTTCTTTATGGAGGACTGCCAGAAGTTCTTTAATTATTTTAAAGCTAAAATAAACGATATTTACAAGTTCAAGCCATTAAAAAAATGAAAGCCCAGTACTAAAATTCCAGATAATAATAACACATACAAATTCATAATAATACAAAGACAACATTTGTATTAAAAATTCCAATTTAAGGTTTAATGCTCTATGTTAAATATTTAAATATACATTTTATCCAAGTAAGGAAGGCTTCTTAAACTGCATGGCTCTAGTCATGTTGCTTCAAGGGTTCCAGTATTAAACAGAATTTTAAACAAGAAATTAGAAAGTCATGGCAAAGGAGAGACAGCTAACTAAGTTGGTATGGGGGTTAGTGTGCTACCTATCAACTCCATTTTGTGGGATTTTAAAGTACTCCAAATGCCAGGGTGGTTTGCTTTGGGCTCACCTCATACCACATGGATGTATGTGTTTGTGTTTGAGTGTACCCAGTGGCTGTTACCATCGTGCACGGTCCAAACATGATTTCTTTATTAGGAAGTTTATAAATGATGAGGTGGTGTGTATGAAACACATAAACAAACATTATGTAACAATACCAGTGCTCCCATTCTTATATGAAGTAGTTGTGGCTTGAATGCCAGCCTCTGTCATTTTAATGTTATGCTGAAGGACTTTAAATTAGTTCTGTGCTCAAGCTGTACCAATTTATTTAAGACCTTAACACACGAGATGTATCAGTCACTGGTCAGAAGTAAGTTTTGATACAAAGTTTACTCTAGAAATCTAAAACTGCACAATCATAAAAGACTCTGTAAATAACATTCACTTCTGAAGACCCTTAACAGCAATGAGGTTATTCTGAATAGACTTGAAGGCTTCAAGCTACTCCTTTCTTCTTAACTTCTGTTTTATTCTGTTCCGATACAGCGCAGAAATGGTGAAGAGCAGCTGAGTTCGATTAAAAGGTCAATGGGCAAAGCATGAAAAGATCATTCCTCTGCAGACTTGCAGGCGTGCCGGGACCCAAGCAACATGCTGTTAATCCCGTTTCCAAAAAAAACTTTCTATTGCACCAACAGATGCTCTGAACTAATCTGCATTAAAAACGCACCTTAAGTGTTACATCCATCTTCTCCAAAGGAAACCCACAGGGTTCCTGGGTCACTAGCCGCTGTGGACAGTATATTAGGAGGATTTAAATAAAGGAGTAAGAGGAGCTGAAATCTATTTCCCAATACACAAAAAGACATACCGTTCACCAGAAAATAAACCTTGTCACTCCCAAACTTGCATTTCTCAAGCATCTTTCTTTTAAAAAAATGCAAAGTTTGCAAAACAAGTAATATACGTTACATATCTCCCATAGTAATACAGTGGATGGTGGGATGTCTGATCTATAGCTAATAGGTGGTACATTTATCTCAGTGCTACCTAGATGACGTAACAATGATTATGTCCTACGCTTAAAAGGTATACTATCAGGAGTAGCAAATATTCACCTACTCACCACCTCAAACAAACTAAAAAAGTGGTATAAAAATTGCTTTTAGAAAAAGAAAAAAAAACTATTGTTAATTGATTTTGATGTATCCTTTCTTCACTTGAACACTGTTTCAGGCTAGTGCCTTAATATTAACTGACTGCGTGATTATAGCCAAGACTATAAAGAACATTTTAAAGGCAGATGGATGGTCAACCCAGTCCATCAATTCCCATTGACCTGCTACTGTCGATGAAACCATTTGACCCTGTGATGGCACCCCTTCTCCCTTCGGCCCCTTCTTCATTGATTTCTGCTTTTCAAAGAAAAACTGGATGAAGCAGGTTCAAAAATTGATGGATGATTTGAAACTTTTCCAAAATTTCTGTGATTTGTATTCTTTTTGAGATTAAAATCAATTTGCTTGGTTTAGGTCAGATCACTTTAGAGCGTCAAGGACAGGTGTCACTCACAGCCATGTCTTATAGACTACTTTATGGGGACAATTAACAAAGAAGTGCTTGGACTTAAACTAAAGGCACTAAATTAAACAGGGAATTGATCAAGATAACTGTACAGTGGAGAAACACTGAATACTGAACAAGGAGTTTAGTTACAGTAAGTCACTGTCACCGTCATCACCACCACCATCGGTTTACTAGCAATTTTCTGGATTTACACAGGTTAGCTGACTGCCTCTTAATGTATTTTTTCTTTACTCTCCACTGTCCTGGGCTCCACTGGGTTGGCGTCTATTTTTTCATATCTTCTGAAGGAGTATGGTTAAAGAAGCTCTTCCTAGACCACTTGTCACATTGACTTGAATGAAGGTCTTGAGGACCAAGTGGACTCGCTTCTGACCTAGCATCTTAAAATATTCTATCCATCCATTATCCAACCCGCTTTATCCTAACTACAGGGTCACGGGGGTCCGTCGGAGCCAATTCCAGCCAACACAGGGCGCAAGGCAGGAACAAATCCCTGGGCAGGGCGCCAGCCCACTACAGGGCAAACACATGCACACAACAGGGAAAATTTAGGATTGCCAATGCACCTAACCTGCATGTCTTTGGACCATGGGAGGAAACCCACGTAGACACGGGGAGAACAGGCAAACTCCACGCAGGGAGGACCCAGGAAGCGAACCCAGGCCTTACTGCGAGGCAACAATGCTACCACTGCGCCACCATGCTGCCCATCTTAAAATATTGACAATTTACAGTTTGAACTGCTCCACATATGGCCACATTTTTTAACAATATTATGATTCTTGAAGTTCAGGAAAAATGTCACACCGATAAAAAAAATAAATATTTTTAAGAAAGACTAGAAACAATCAAGGATAAGATTCTAGTTTTAATGATTAATATTATTGGTAAACACATTTGGGCTCCTTTATCCAATTGGTTATTCACATAACATTGATATACTGTCTGTAAAACGATTTAGTTCTTCCCAGGTTTTTCAGTGATTCTTACTTGTAATAACCCACAGTCTAAAGACATGCAGATTAGGTGAACTGGTATTGCTACTGCTAATGGTTCCAGTGTGTGTGTGCATGTGTGTATACACCCTAGGATGACCTAGCACCCTATTCAGATAGTGTTGCTGCCTTGACCCCAATGCTTGCTGGGATAGGCTTCAGCTTCCTTGTAACGCTGCTCTGGTTAAATAAGATGACTGGATGGATAATTTACATTCAACAGCACACTGGCTCAGAGGTTAGTGCTGCTGTCTCATTGTCAGGAGACAGGTTTTAGCTAATATGTAGGTGCATTTTTTTCCCCCACTTATGTGATTGTCAGTTTTTCACTCCTACAACCAAATGTGCTTGTAAGGTCAAGTGGAACTGCTAGAAAGACCTAATGTGAGGGAATGTGGCTGTGGTTGTAAGTGTTCCCCATGTTAGACTGGCACCACATTCCAACTTGATTGCCACTTTTCCCTGATGCTAACAGGACAGGCTTCGTTTGCCCCAGCCTTAAATGGATTTGGCAAATGTGGTAGTGCATGGATAGATGGACATAAAAGGAGAAGGGATTAAAATCCTGACTTTCTCGTTCTCTTTATAAAGTTTACAAGTCCCAAAAGACACACAATGGTGTGTGGCAGTGTGGATAAGTAAGTGTGCTCTGTGACTGGCCAGTGCCCCATTCAGGTTTATTCTCTCATTCATGGGTAGCATGAAGTGCTCCAGTATCCAGCGACCATTTGGTATGACAAAATGGATTCAGTAAACTAATGCATGATCATTTAATCCTAAAGAGAACTTACTCACATTATTCATGAGGTTTTGTAAATTACAGTAAATAAGATTAATTTTCAAATGGACTGACAAATGCAATGGAGATTTTTAGCCTAATTTTTGAGCCAATCACTTTTAGGAAAGAAAAAACCTAAAGGTTTCAAGGTAAGGCCAATGTTTCACTAATAATATGTGTCAATTAGGCCACCAGAGACTGGTGACACATTGAATAAGATACGCAACTAAAAATGTCACTGCACATTCTCAGAACCACTTATTCTGATTTTTGGGTCATGGGGGACCATAGCATATCCTGGCAATATCATATCCAGCTCTCACTCACTTATACTCACATAAGTTCAATGTGCAATCACTTATCATTCGGATTCTTTCAGATGTGGAAGGAAGTTTAGCACAGATGCAAGGGGAAATTTTAAATTGAACAACACACACAGATTAAAAAAATAAATAAATAAACAAAACAAATCCAGAGCAAAAATTAAGATGTTGGCACAAACCTCAGCTGAGAAACGTGAGGGAATGCAACCTCAAATAAACCTTCCCCAGACGTAGTTCCATGTCGGCAAATTAGAAGAAAAGCGAGGCTGCGATGCTGCCAGCAAGCAGACAACAAGATAGACAGACAGACAATTAAACACACAAATGAGATGTCAGCTTTGCCAAATTGTTTCCCCTGACAGAGAAAAGGTTGGAAAAACAAAAGAAAAATGTTGAGGAAGATGGCTTTATTAGGTAAAAAAGTAGCAGCCATACAAAAAGGAAGAGAAAATAATAAAACAAATGAAGTCAAACCAACTCAAGTCCTTTGCCTGATATTGTAAAAGAAGTAAATGAATAAAGCAATGTGCTAAACAGAGCAAAGCCTCCTCACACACGGCACTTAATGCAATAACAGAAAAGCATTGTTCGGTCAGTGCAGTGTAACCCGAGTTACTGCGCCGAAAATGAAAATGCCCAGGCACTTTGAGGGCCATTTAATTAATGACCTAACAATGGGCTTCCCTGCTTCTTTATGCTTTAGATTCCTGCCACTAAACGCTCAATCCCCCCCACCCTCCCAAGCTTCCTCCTACTCCCAAGGCTTCAGAGAAGCAGTTAGCTTTATCACTGCAGCCTTCACATACCTAAATGCAGTGGCAGGCAAGACTGGTAAATTACTGATGGCGCACACTGATACCAGCTTCTGTAATGGAACGCTGCAGAAGCAGACGTCTTTGGAAAATGTGAAATGATTTGGGGGTAGCAAGCATCATATCAGCCGACCAACCGAAACAATACTATCACTACTCAAAACAGGCAATGGACATTAGCGATACAAACAGGGAACTTTTACTGAAAATAGCTCCTATCACTGGGGATTATGACATCACTCCCACCCCCATTAGAGAAAGCGGATAATTAGCACCACCATTATGTACTATCGTGTACCCCTAATGCAATTTTTACAGGCAATTTGATGTCATTAAAAAGCTTTTGCCGCCATGGTTTTTTATAAGTCCCTTTGCGTAATCACAGGTTTGGCTCTGGTTCAGTTACAATCACTTCTGTCTTCCCAAATGACCGGTAAAGGCTCACTCATGGCCTGGCTGAAATGGCCCTGGGGTCACTTGGTTCAACACTAAACCTTTCATATGGGTAACGACGAGTGGGAAAGAGTTTGATTTCCTCCTCTGCAATGCTTTGGGGTTTAAAACAAAATGCGTCCACCGCAAGACAACAAATGCTGCATGAAAGTGGATATATGGCTCCTGTTACTGAACACCATTTGCATACTTTTTTCAACAATTTCTGCACTTTTTGTGCAAAAACTGACTTATAATATTGTTTCACTCAGAGAAAAACACATGCATTTCTGTAAAATGGGAGCCTTAAATGCCATGGGCTAACCTTCAAAACACCTATAGTGCTTCATAACAAACACCTACCATTCCCTATGGATCAAAATCCCAAGTGCACATCTTTTTACAAAACACTCTGACATCTTATTAAATATTTAATTAGTACATATTAATTTTTAATTATTTACAATATATGAACATGTTTTCAGGTACACAAGGTGTATTCAGATGTCTGTGAATCAACACTCACTTTTAATTGCTGCAATGTGCTGTAATTATTAACACTTGTTTAGCCCTGGACCTGCTTAACCCACTTCATGGTCACAGAGATCAGTAATTTTTCTGGTCTGATTTAAACATACCGAGCTTACAAAATATACATTACACCCCCCTTTGGGGGGTGCTTTTGGAGAAATTAAGTCACCTGATGTGTGACAGTTGAAACAATAACAAGCTCATGTCTGCGTAGTTCCTGGAGCAAAATATGTCCTGAAAAGAAGAATGGGTCAGTGGTAATGAACTGTGGACAAAACAAAACCTACCCTTCACCACCAGCTGATCACAATACTCTCAGGTGGTCTGTGACCCCAAAAGAAGGACAAAGTGTTCAAAGGGCTACAAGCTATTTAAAAAAAAATGTCCTTGTATACTAAGAGCTGTCTTGTTGCAGTGTATATCTAATGTTTGCTTCGGCCTTGTCTTTTTCCGTTTGGGGTGGCTAAAACTAAAAATTGCACACATCACGACAAATTTCATGTCTTGGTGTCCCAGTCAAAACACAAAAACGGACTGTCGAACATAATATAAAGCAGTATTCTTATTCTCAAACCTGCTGAATCCAACTTAGGGTCACAGGGGGCCAGAGCCGATCCTGGTAGCATTAGGCAGAAGGCAGGAACCAGCCCTGGACAAGACGGCAGTCAATCACAAGGCCCACTCACACATATCGCCATCCACACTTGCACTCACTCAGGGCCAAGTGAGGATTGCCAGTTAACCTAAAATGCATATCTTTGGACATGTGAGAGTAAAACCCATATGGAGATGGAAATACCAGACAATCTCTATAACAACCAGGGCAGAACTCCTCCTGTTCAACTGAGAGTTAATTCCTCTCAAAATATTTAACTGAAACAGCCCCTTCCACAGAGAGTAGCATAGTGGTTAACGTTGCTGCCTCAAATGTTCAGAGCACTGTCACTGTGTGGAGTTTTCACATTCTCCCTGTGTTCATGCTGTATAAGTTCGACTTGACTGTTTTTTCAAATAAAATTTAAAACAAAGTTCAGAGTTCTACTACTAGCAAGGTCATTGTGCAAAGTTTCGACATTCCCCCTGTGTCCATGTAGGTCTTTCTCTAATTATTCTCCCACATCCCAAAGAAATGTGCTTCTAAATAAGTCCCATATGAGTGAGTATGCCCTGTTATGGTTTGGCATCTTGTCCAGGATTGGTTCTAACCTTTTGTCAAATTCTGCTGGTATTGCTGAACTGGACAATGCAAGTTTGGTAATGGATACATTGATGGACATCCATTCATCCATCATACTACATCATAAAATTATTTACATGCCAAATATAAAATACTTGTGAAGATATAACTGTGCAATAGATGGCCCAACACGTCCATCACCTTCTTCTGCATGCTTCTCTTACTAGAAAATGAGCAAAAGGTTACCTGTCTCAATACTGTAGCAGTATGTTTGTTGAAACAGCACAATACAGAAACCCAAACACGGTACATCAAAGAGACAGAAAGAATGTTTAAAAATATTCACAATTGGACAACCAAATGAGAACACAGTCTGTATTTTATTCAAAGCCACACTATTTTTTGTTGATCTTTAAATCAACAAAAATAACTAAGAACAGGAGGTATCAGTTTTTTTATTAAATTCTCATAAGTACGCACATTTTCCAAAACGTGCATCAAGATCTAAACTATAAACAATGTCTTTCACTAAATTATGGTGTGATCTCAATGACAGCTTTGTAATTCTATTACATGCCACATGCAAGATTCTGATCCCGCCACCTAATCACTTAACAGGTGTAGCACATACATTGCAACACCAGTTTGACTCACCATCTTGAAATTATTTACTGATTTCTGTTATCTACTGAAGCCAACAAGGAGAGAAAACAATTAGTCTGAGTTACCTGATAATTATGTGTGGCTGAAGCAGCAGACAGATTTTAATCAGGTGCTGAAAAGACAGAAGCAATAGCTGCTGGTAGCTGCCAATGCAGAAATAATTCCTTGGTTTCTCAGAAAAAAAAGCTTCAATGCCCTAAACTTGCATTGTTTTCATTTTTATTCACACACATAGGTCTTGATCAAAGCCACCTGGATAAACCTTTTTCCTAAAGATGTAAATAAAACACACTTTATCATCAACAAGTCAGACTTGTGTCACACTTTCTTTTCATTTTACTCAGTCTTACAACACTTTATGGAAAAAATGGAATTCTATTAAGGTGCAAGGCATAAAAAATTCTTCACCTGTACAAAATCTTTTGTCCTCCAGGCACCCTGAACATCACAAGAATTACTTTGACTCCAAACAAAGCAGAGCATGATACACAGTAAAAGGTACAGCAAGAACACTTGGAACTCCTCCAGCTATCTGTACAGCCACCTGGCTCACACGTACACTACTTAGAAGATTGTGATTGTCAACTTAAGAATCCATCCATCCATCCATTTTCTAACCCGCTGAATCCGAACACAGGGTCACGGGGGTCTGCTGGAGCCAATCCCAGCCAACACAGGGCACAAGGGAGGAACCAATCCTGGGCAGGGTGCCAACCCACCGCAGGACACACACAAACACACCCACACACCAAGCACACACTAGGGCCAATTTAGAATCGCCAATCCACCTAACCTGCATGTCTTTGGATTGTGGGAGGAAACCGGAGTGCCCGGAGGAAACCCACGCAGACAAGGGGAGAACATGCAAACTCCACGCAGGGAGGACCTGGGGAGGACCACTGCGCCACCGTGCCACCCCAACTTAAGAATTTTAAAAGAAAATAAATATTCTGTGTCAATACCCATAATCTACTTTGCTAGGTTGCCCCTTTCTGTCCACTCTTGTCAATCTGGTCTCATAATGATTCCGGTACACCTATCTCCTCCGACTTATTTTAAAGAAAAAAAAAAAAAAAGGTCTGTAGAAAAATACTTCATCATGAATAGCAAATAATTTTTGGTCAGTGCTTAATCTCAGGATGCTGCTGCACTATTTACCAGTATGCAACAATCACATCTAAGAAAAACAAAATGAAACATAAGCTCCTCAGATGAAAGGTACTGACAAGGCACTAGCTAAACGTATTTAACTTACTCTAGGCTCCTACTTCATCTATCAGCCTTTATTACATCTTAATATTGGCTGGTTGTGGACATCAGTCAGTCCCATCCATTTTTTTAAATATTTTCTCCAGCAGAACAATATCCATGCATTTAATAAAGTCTTGTTTAGTGTGATGCATAAGTAAGAGTTTTCCTGTACTCTGTACAACTGACAATACTACTTCTACTAGTATCCATAAACAAAAAGAACTGTCTTGATATGTCATAATACTCCATCAGGTTTAGGCTTTTTTTTTTACTGGAGTATTAAAGTTTGTTATAGCTATGTACACAATGGAATATTTTTGCATTTCAAAGGAATCAATGAAATAGGTGAACTCATAATAAAAAGTGAAAGGAAAAAATTCACATTTACACATCTGAACACAGGCATCATCATGTATTTGCGGATACCAGTGGAATTTTGGATTATCTGGAATCTGGCACAAACTACCACGCCATGCAGTTAAAGCAGAAACCTTGACAACCTTTAAGAATGATCTCTGTGACATGTTGGGACAACTTAGCTATTAGCCAAACAAACAAGAATGATGGACTAAATGGTTTTCTCTTGTTTGTCAAATTTCTTATGTAACTGCAAAGTTGTTAGTGTGGTAACCTTAAGGATTCGTCACTCTAGGTTTGAATCCTCCATTTGGTCACTGTGAGAGTGGTGTTTGTATATCTTCCCTCAGGCCTGGGCACTCCCACTGTCCTCCTACAACCCAAACATATGCACATTAAGTTGACTGGTAATTCATAATATTAGTCCTTGTATACGTTTGCTTGTGAGTGGACCCTGTGATGGACTCCATTGTGCCAGGCAGCTGGTTCTAGGAGTTTTGCTGCCCTAGGCGAAATTATAAAAGGCGCCTTGCCACCCCCTTTGCTTTGAAAGGAATCATCACTGTCAGACATGTACATTGAGACCTGGAAACAGGACTGGGGACAGTGAAGTATTTAGGACCTCGAATTCATAATTTGAGAATGTTGAGTTACAGAAAAATCTGCTTACAAGACTGTCTCAGAAAAATATCCTCCTGAGGGGTGCCCTTTCAGAAAATAAGTAGGAATAGGGCTGTATTAGTAGTCTTTATTTATTGCTTTTAATATTTCTTTCTTAATCTTCTTTAGAGAAACACTTAAATTACTGCTAAAACTATGGTTTAATTTCGATAGTTAATCTATTTAATCCACCAGCTAAACATATACATATACACACACACATATATATAAACTAAGACATTACCGTAACATATACATGTCATTTAAATTAATTAAATAAATTGAAAACTTTCAGTGAAAGTATAATGATTATCCTTAAATACAAATCTTTACCCATAATTCCTATTTACCATAAACTCATGTAGTATGCAAGTAATGCAACCTACCTATCGAGAAAAAACTGCTTTAGCGTGCCCAGGGTGAATCTCACACATGGTGGTGAGCAACAGAAGATGATATTTGCTAAGTTTTAATGCATGTGCATTTGGGAGACGATTATAGTTTGGGGTATATTAGCTTTTAGCAATTCACTCAAGAGCTACAGTCCTGTTGCCGTTTTGATCATTTAAGTTTATTTAACCATGTCTGTCTCTTCTATCCTACAGTTTGAAGATTATTATTATTGGCATCATCATCATTGTTGTTGTTGTTGTTCGTGTTATTGTAGGACTGCGTAGGTCATCAGACGTTAAACATCGCTAGTATGCGAAAATAATATAAAAACAAAATATAATCGGACATTCGATTTGAGTCCGAATGTTCGTAGGTCTGTATTGTTTAAAAAAAATGTGTCTCCCGGGGATGTTTCTAGGCAACAGACTGTGCTGTGCATAGTGCAGACAGAGCAGGTGCCGCTGAGGCGCTCAACATAAACATGTTTCCGTCTGGTCCGGTCATATTTGTCTGAACAAGATAAAAGATAGGAATCTCCACATGTGGCTGCAGGAATGAACCCTGGCCACTAGAGAGAGCCCTAGATACTTGCCTAGACCACATATGTCCAGAAATGGCCTTGTTGCCAGGATATTCTCCACTGTCCCAAACCTCCTGAATTGGCTTAAGCAGCTTACAGAATGCAATGTTATGTTACCTCTGAATTCATAAAAAACAGACCTCAATATGTATATTTGTCAAGAAGTTCTTCATTGTTAACAAAGTACAGTCAACTATCCACCTTCCTTGTCCAATTTGGGGTCATGCAAGCTGGTGAAACTAAAGTACACATAGAAAAATGCAGATGTGTGGAGAGTGAGCAAACTCCACACAGTGCATAACTGGACCTGCTATTCAGGCCCAGTCTCTAGGAGGTAAGGGCAGGAGTGTTAATCACTGCATACTACCTAGAAGAACAAGCAGCACGGCACCATTTTATCAGCATCATCTGTCTATTTCTATCCATTTTGCAACTTGCACATCCAGCATCACATATATTATAAATACAACTAACACTTGGTTACCAGAGAAATTAGTTTAAAGATTGTATTAAAAATTAATCAAACACAACCATTTTCATAAACCAGCTGAAAGAAGATGGACAGATCTATCATGTAAATAATGGATATAGGGAAAAATCTTTTGAACAACAACTACTGAAAGAAGATACAGCCAAAAGAAGTCTGGAAAGAAACTATAAAAATAAAAATAAAAAAGGAGCATAAAGGAAAAAAAAAAATTCAAAAATTATTCTGTTAATTAGCATACCATAAGCAGATTACTAAGTGAAGCATTACAGAGAGAGGGACAGCGAGAAAGAAAAATGTAGAAAGGGGAATGACTAAGCAGGACACCATTGATTATTACAATGGAAAAGCCTTAAGTAATGGTCGAGCACATAAATTGTTGTTCTGTTTTTTATTATTCTTATTAGTAATTTAAGAAAAATCACAGCCTTGATTAGAAGGATAATTGCCAACCAGAACCTAGGCTAATTTCACAGACAATCATTTCTGCTTACAGATCAAGCTTTCTTTTGTTGAAAAGTTTAAGTAGTTCAATGTGATATTAGCTGCAATGGACAGCTGTGAAAGTATTGCAATTGAAGTGCAAAGTATTTCTCCCCAATGGGACCATTGTTTGTCACTTCATATTCGTGAATACTGTACAGACCCAACTGCCAAAAACTTTCAATATATGACATCCAAATGAATAGAAAAATGTGAGAAACATACTTTTTCATTTTGTTTAGAAGAACACTGCTTTACCCATAATCACCTGGCTTCCTAATATAAAAAGTGAGCCTCTTGTTAGTAAGCACTTTTAGGACTTGCATTACAAAGAGTCTGTCTAATGTGCAGAATTTGCCAAGGCTTCAGTTTTAGTCTTGGCAGACATTAGATTAGAATGACAGTGAAGGATAAGATTTATACTTTAAGCACAGCTGTTGAAAGACTTTATCATCAAAATTATAAAAGAACATACAAAATTAACATTTCAGAATTAAATTGGTGAGGTCAGCTGCTGCCACTGAAGATGAGGGGTGAATCCTGAAGTTTACAAGTAAATTGTCAATGAAAGAGTGTTGCACTGTAAATAATAATTATCCTTGAAATTGCTAATTTAAAAGAATGTAAATACATTTTTTCATGCAATTAGCAAGTAATTGAAACAAAATTAAAATTTGCTTGCTTCCTAATGCATTTCTGAGTGATTTGAAAGAAAGAAATGTATTGAAATATCAGAGTAGATGTAGCATTTTAGTGGGCTGGAAGTTCACAGTTACAGAAAGGCAATGCCTTCATTATGGTAGCAAGTAAAAACTTTTTGAAGAAAAGAAATTAAATTTTCTCATCAGTACATCTACTGTACACAGAAAAATTCTGCACACTTTTTAATTGAACACATTAACACTAGAAAAAATTCAAACGGTGACAACATACTTCAGGAGAAACTCTGGATTGAAAAAAATAAAAACTGTTATTGAATTAGCTGATTTTTAAATATGAGGCCTCATTGAAATAAGGTGAATTAAAAACCAGGGCCCTTAATTATGATCAATCATTTAATATCTGCATCTGGAGTTTGAGAATGGTGGTGCTGCCTTGCTAGTATGCAGCCACCCAGAACACAACCAGCCACTACTACTAATGGATATTCTCCAACCCATCTGTGAACAGTTTCGACTGGTTACCCACAGAGCCTCTTTTAGACATCTGTTTTCTCCATTCAGTGCTCTGAATTAGGCTGCCAAATGAAAGCAAGCCAGAGAATGGGGTCTTACCAAACCATACCTGAATAGTTGGACCTGACAGAGAGTCTAAACCTAACCTACCACTTATTGACCTAGTTAGGGTAACAGGTTTTGTCTGCCCCATAGTACTCGTTTAAATCTACTTTATACTATATGCTTTTTGGGGAATTAAATGCACAGGAAAAAAAAAAATCACTCAGAACAGAAATGCACCAAAAAGGCCTCTTTTCACACACACACATATATAATTCTAGCTTTGTAACCTGGGTTGTAATCTAAGCAATCAACATATACATTAGCATTAACGTTTGCAGTATGCAATATACAGTAAATGTTTGTTACATATGCACTGCATTTTATTACTAAAAATGTTTGAGATGTGTTATCTTTTTGGCATTACAGACACATAACAACCAAATGGACACACAGACATTTATACTCATATGTAACACTTTGCCAAGCATCCCCGGCACACACACTACTCGCTGTTATAAGGAGAGGGGCAGAACGCACCCCAAGAAGACACGGCTGCTCCTCCGAAACCCCTCTTAAACGGTGATACAATGGGAAACAAATAACAGTTTTGCCTGATCAGCTGCTGCTGCCGCTGTGCCGCGCGATCTGCATTTTGTGCGGCGCTTCAAACGTTTAAAAGCCTGTACAGCTGCTGTCCTATTGTCTCACTGCCCTGTCTCTCTTCTCCCCCAGACATCCTCAAACACTATTCAATCTCTTTTCGCTGTTCCGTTATTTCACCGAGTAATAGTTTCCGTTTGTTTGTGTTAATGCGATGTTTACTATAATTTTTTAATGACTTTCGAATTTTCCCACTTCCATTATCTCTAACCTGCTCTGCATGTGTATCGCGCCAACATTTTGGAATTCTTTACGATGTTCTAATTTGTCTTGTTCCGGCCCCGAATTGTTAAGAGATGAGAGCATAGGAAGTGTGTCTGCCAAAAGCATTCCAACAACTGAGAGGTTAGATGACCGTGGTCTTGTTTGAATATGTTTGCAAGTAGGGCGTGACTTGTAAAATTCATCGTCTCACGGGACTTGCTTCCAAAGTTTGTAAGTATGACGTGTCTTGACCGTCTCACAAGAAAGTCTCTCTCTTCAAAAGATCATGTCTCATTGCAGGAAAAAAAGTCTTGGCTTGTCCCAAGATATTTTTTTATAACAGAGAGATATGTATATATATATATATGTATATAATATTCGCACACATCTATATATGCATGTGTATATATATATATATATATATATATATACATACACACACACACACACATAGATTCATTTACACAAACACACATATACATATATACAGAATATATATATATATATATATATATATATATATATATACAGGTATATATATATGTTTTAGATAGATGGATGGATGGAGCAGTAAATAGCACATATGATGGCACAGCAGTTAGTAATGCTGCATCACAGCACCAGATTCCTGAGTTTAATTCCACTCATGTTTTCCCCGTGTTTGCATGGGCTTGTCTCCAAGTACTGTACTTTGATTTTCCTCCTACATCCCGAAGACTTACAACTTATGTTAATGAAGATTCTAAATTGGCTTCATATGAGTGAATGAAGACACATGTTGATTCTGATGCTTTTGTTAGGCTTCACTTGCACCAAATTAAGTAGGAATAATAATATATGGTTATTTCTTTTAATCAATTAATTTTGCTTGTGTATGTAGAGTATTTACTTAAGTACATACAGCACAGTTTAAAAAACTACCCATTCCCCACCACAGAAGGATCACAAAAAATACATTTACGTTCGTCGTTGTTTTCAGTCTTCAGGCAGCAGACGTGTGATAATCAAAGAAAATAAACAACTACAAATCATATTATGTGCCGTCCCCTTGACTAAAAAAATATTTTCCCGTACCCTTCTTGTTCTGTCCTCTTTGCTTCTCAGTCAAGCAGCCTGCAGGCACACTGAGCTGTGGGTATTTTTTTTTATATCTGCTACCTTTGTGGTACTTCGCTCGGGGATCTTTTTTAAGAAATGCACACATCCTGATGATAAGAAATCACTGCTTAAATGCATCAAGACTCCATATGGCCATAAAAAACTATACGAGGACATGAACAGTTACAGTAAGGACTGGCATGATACAGTAAGGTCTTTGTATACGTCTATACAAAGATTACCCCAATGGTATCAACGCGAGGATGTATTTTATTAGTTGTGTAGTTCATTGTACACCAGTGAAACATGGCATACTGTGTCTCCATTTTGCTTTATTTTTTGGCATGAAGGAAAAAGAAGTATGAAAATGAACAGGAAATTATTAGAATCATATGGTCACATGTGTACAAATGGACATTTAGAAATGGCTAAACAAGTATGACTGATGGTAGAGACTGAAAGCAAAGGGAAGGAGTACATAAATGGCTTGCCAAACTGGCAAAAAACACATATAAGCTAGAGCGCTCCACATTGTAATTTTAATAAAACAATTTGTGTATACTTTTATTTATGTTTGAAATTGTTAGGATTTCCTTTCTTTTTTTAACTTTTAGGCCATGTCTGTATTTACCTGAGTTTTGGCCAGGATGCTGCAGTTTTCTCTCTCACATCCCAAAGGTTAGATTTAACTGCAATTCAAAATCAGGCCCATGTCACACTCTTTACCTTTCAATGAATTGGCAGCCCCTCCAAGGATTGTTTGATGGATACTTGAAATTCTACATATTACGGTGGAAACATAGTTTACAGAAAATGAAGCACCTCAGGAGTTTTGCATAATTCTTAATTGATACTAACATTCATGGAAATTTATTTTTTACAGTAAAGTCCATGAATTTATCATTTCTTGACTGAAAATGTGTTTGTAACAAGCTAAGACTGCCTGTGTACTGGATTTCTGAAATCTGGTAAAGTCGCATCATGACTCCTGCTGATCTTGGTATATACAGTACTACAAGCTTGACATAATAAAAGGCAGCCCTTTCACACTTGTGGATCTTGACTATACTACAAAAAAGGCTCTAAAACACTGCTGCTGTCAGTTATTAAGTCAACTGGTCCAGTACACCCACTTTTAAACCTGATTCACCCATGGAAGTGTTTTAATTCAACACCATCCGTCAAGAGTAATCTACAAACATCTACGTGCTTTAAGTCCAGTTATTGTTTTGAAACTAGTTTTATAGTTACTTTGTATATTTTTCACATAAAGTAAAACTCTTGGCAACTTTACATGGCTTGTGCAACCCAGTATCCTACAATGCTGGCCAAGCTTGAAAACTTAAAATACTGTGTCCTACAAATGGCTGGCCACATTGATTCTGCACCATTCCTATGAATGGTAATACTTGTTCTGCCTCCTTCATGGCTCATGCATCTGGCCTGTGCAAAGTCAGTCAGCATTGAAGGCAGTGCACCAGGCGCTCAGCTGTATAAATAAAGAAAGCAGATTGAGCTTGTCTCCTATTTCCATTAACCGCACAGATCATTGCTTGATCATTGTTCCCTACAGACTATAAAGATAGCCAAAAAAATGCCACATATTCAGGCTAAAAACTTGGAGCTAAGATGTAACAATTTAATGCATGACACGTAGATTGACTACCATTTTATAAATAGTCAATTCTGCACACTGGCACGGACTGCAAATGCCAATTACGGTCTCTTTTCTCTAAATCCTTAATGCCTTGTTTGTAGCAAATCGTCCCGATGAAAGACTAAAAATGATCAGCCTGTGAGGTAAAAAGAAGCAAATGAGAAATTAAATCTCTTGTATAAGACTATTACCAATCCAACCCCGAGGCAAGCATAATGAGCTGCTTTTGGAAGCATTTCACATTTTTTGGTTTACTAGCTTGAGTGCCTACCTGCCACTGAAAAATAAAATTAAACAACACGATATTCATATTTGTGCTATTAAAAAGTCATTGGGAGTTGTGTTTGTGTCTCCATCCATGAAAATGATATTTGAGGAGAATCTTGCAAAAAGCTTATTTTCATTACAGTATGTAAGCTAGGTATTCGGAGAAGAGGCATAATATGCAGATGTCTTTATTGTACATATAAACATCCAAAAGTGAGCATCGAAATATTTTGGATAGTCCCTTCATTTTTTAAATTTTTTTTCCATGCCCATTTTAGCACATTTTTATTTTGTGTAATTATGACATTAAGCATACAGTATGTATTTACAATTACCAACTGTAAGCTTTTTTTGAGGATGGGCATCAGAAAATATCTTTGGAACATGGGGGCTGATTATTTTCCCCTTGCGACACTGTGTCACAGGCACAGATTCTGCTTAATGGAAGACCCCTGACAAGAACAGAGCCCTCATTCTCACCCTACCCCCTTCTCCATGTGACAACTGCTGATTAGATGTACCCATCTTGTGCCATCCAACATTACTTCATACAGATGAGCCGTACCCTCCTTTTACTAGGTTTAGCCTGAAAACAAAACAGAAAGAGTAATGCTGAAGGAGAAAACACACTTGTGGGCAACTGCAATTTGATAATTAAACATGCCCCAGTGGCACGAAGGGCGTGATTTGCAGATTCCAGATCTGCCTCAATTGCTTAAAGCAAAATTTCTGCTGGCATTCATGAATGAACAAAACCTATTGGTATTACTCATAAAGCTCCCTACTCCCCTGTCTCCCACCTACTTCAAGCAAAAGAAACCCATTATCATTACTTCTTTGTTTTTTTTTTTGTGATTTGTTGCCAAACTCTCTAATTAGTTTTTGTCTGTGTTTATTCTGTCTTCATAAAAAGAGAAAAAAAGGAAAGCACACACACTCTCAACTGACACCCATACGTGACTCCCACAATCAGTGTGAAGAGTTCCAGACCTTCTTGACAACATCCCTTAAAGCCCTGGAGAGGGAGGTTATATGATAGCCACCAAAGCACTCTTCGAAAAATACACATTTTAAGAAGAAAAACATATTTTTCATCTCTACATGATTCACATTCTTATGATGTTGGAAAAATACATTTTCTTTCTAAGATTATGCAGTATAACTGGAGACTAATGTCAATATGAACAGCGTGTTCATTATTTTATTTGTGTAGCCGTACACCTCTGTTTAGTACAACTATTAGAGTACGTATGATTTATGTAGCAGCTGGTGCACAGTGTACAGCCAAGACAGCCCAGGCCAATCGTATAACCCACCTGTCAGCAGAATATGGTGCAGTGAAAAATTAAAACAAAGTGTGTGGTCAATGGACACTACGTTTATATGAACTGCAAACCAATCAGATACAAGTAATTGACAGGAGGTCCAGTGCTATAGCCCAAAGTCCATGTTTCAGTTAAAGTGCTGGTGAAGGCATTCTGAGCAGCACAAGTCATTCACAGAGCCACCAGGCTGAAACTTGTGCTTACTTTAGTCAAGTGCTTTTTCTGGGGGAAACCTTTTAATACCTGTTTCTTGAGAAATCAGAGAAGGATTTATGCAAGAAAAATGGTAGCAGTAAATCTTGCTAATATCAACTGCAATGGACTAATATCTCAGAAGAACTGGCCTTGTTGCCAATACTATTGGAATAGGATCCAGACCTTCAAAACCCAGAAATGGATTCAGGATTCGGAATATGGATATTATGTGTTATTTATACTGGTAAGTCCTTTATAGCTATTGGCACAAGATCTCTAAATTCAAAGTAATTATTTGTTTTGAATCTGACTACTCCATTAACTCACATGTCACCTACTGAAAGTTAAATGTGAATATGAATGGGCAATCTCCAAAATTCTCAACAAATGCTGCTATAAGATAGAATAAGAACAAAAGAACATAACTTACATGTTAAAGTACCAGTGTTCTTTTTGCCAAAATTTTGTTTTTGTATTAATTTACCACACTTAAAACTTCCACATGCATAACCAGTGCAAAAGTGACCATATTCTTAAGTCCCAGAATGAAATACAAGAATTTTCTCTTGATGTAATCTATGATGGCTCACAAAATTATTCACTGGGCAAGTTTGAGTATGGATCTTGTTAAATAAAGGTTAAAAGGAGATTTGTCCATCTGTCATGTGGTTGCTTGTGAACTGCTGGGACTAGAACCTTGATCTTGGGTCTTAACTGAAAGCGTATAATCCAAAATGATCCGGAAATGCAAAAACCTTTAGTTAGCAGGAACCTGGTGGCCAGAAAAAGTTGTTATAATTACAGCAAGGTCTCTGCAAGCCCATGGCAGAAAGAAAAGGAACAGCAACAACATCTGCTGAGTGTCAAGCAAATCACAGCAGATGATTAAGTGATGAAAAATGACAATACGAAAGCAAGAAGTAATTCTGAATATAGCCTAATATGCCACTATTTGTGAATATAAAGTGGGCTTACACTTAGGTATTTTCAATGATTTTTCATAAGTCCACTGGTAATTATTTTGTAACCAAGTTGAAATTCATACTTCACCTAAGAAGTCTGACCATGGGAGTTGAAAGGACATTTCTTCAGTAATTCAGGCATCTATCTGATTCTGATACGCTTCCACGTCAAATGATCAGCAGTTTCTTTTGTAGGATGGCAGAATGAATGTCAGAAATAGCCTGCTTGACTCAGAAGCAATCAGCAATTATTAAATAGCTCTAAAACAAGCCTTTATGGTATTTTATACATCTTATATTGCTTTATTCAGGTGACAACAAAACCATTAAACCAACTTTCTTTATGTTTGTTCAAGCCAAAAGAACATTGCTTGAAGATGTCTGGGAAATATGTTAGAAGTTGTTTTCTCATGTTCACTTCTCCAATGCATATTTTGACCCATACTGTGATGCACAGTGTTTCAAGTCATAGTTGGGGTTCATTGTCTTTTTATTTTTTAATCATTGATTCGGTGCAAAGAAATGAACAAAAAACTTTGCAGAGCATCTGAGTAGCTCACAAACACAGTGTCTTTTAGGCATGCAACACAAAGGCCATAATACAGAACGAAACACAACTAAAACGCAAAAATGCATGGCGACAGTAAAGTAGATTGCCAAATAATTGAACCTTCTGAAAAGTTACATTAGCAATGCGTTTACTATCACTATGTATGTTTTAATGTTGAAAACAAAAGAATGTGTTGCCCAAATAGAAAAGTTCAGCTTGTTATATAAGCCAATAGAAAAGATAAAAACATTCTAACTTCTGAAGTAACTGAAAGAAGTAACAATTTAAAAACACCTTCACCTTAGTTTCTATTTGCATTTTATTTTTGGACCACTGGTCCGTGTGTTACACTAGTAATGGAAAAAACACCATATGCAGATTCATAATTACACACATTTGATCAGCACTATATATGCATGTTGAATGATCTCCTTTAAATAAGCATGACACACTTGCCATACTGACTGTATTCACCTTTTTGTTCACAACGTTTGAAAATAGGCTGCCTAGAGGGTCACGTATCATGATGCCGTCCATAATCCAGAGGATTTTTATTATTGTATAAATGCACACTTTGGTGGTTCCTAAAGTGCTCACCTTCCTCAGATTTCTCTGTCCCTCCTCTGGCAGGTCATGTAAGAGTCTTCTGCTTTAAAGCCGAGTCTCACCTTTGACCCTGCAATGGTTAAGACAGATGTGTGTACTGCCCTTCCAAAAGGCAGTTTTCTCCTGACCTTTTTCCGTGCAACAAACGAAAAGATTTTAATATTTTTCCGTTTTCTTGGAGGACCAAAAAGAAAAAAGAAAATGTTTGAAGTTCTTAAGTGTTTGAGAAAGTGATAACTAGGAAGTTGGCTTCCTCCTCTCAGTCAAAGGTCAGTAAGTGGAAAAGAGTCTGTTCAAAAATACAAAAAAAAAAACAAATCATCTTTCGTTCAATCATGGAGGCCTTATTTGTCAGAGGAAAGACAGTTTATTTTTTGTTGTTAGTGAAGGTTTATTCTTTTCAAAGAATTAGCTTTGCAACCATTAATCCATTTTTGAAACCACTTGATCCAAAGGAAAGGAGTTTATTTTTTTTCTGACATGACTTTAGATTGCAGCATATTCAAAATATAATAAAATAACATTCTCAAACCCACATGAGTCAATTCAGAGTCGAGGCAAGAGCCTATCCTGGTAGCTTTCATTTCAGAAACCAGTCTTGAACCGCGCCCTAGTCCACTGTGGGCACACTCTGCTCACCAATGTCCCCAAAGGGCTAATCCAGAAATGCTTATCAAATTATGATGCATGTTTCTGGAAAAGTGGGAGAAAAATGGAAGTAGCCAGAGAAAAGCACATGCAGACATGGACACAATGTTCAGACTTCACAGCCACTTTCTAATGGCTAATGTTAAACATAATTCAAATACAAAGCACAAGTACAAGCTGCTTTCACATGTACAGAGTAAAGTGAAATTCTGAATAGCATGGAGCACGTCGCCACATACTGGCACCATGATCAGCAAGTACGACTAACCAAACACAGACTTTATTTTGAAATCTCTGGATTCTTCCTTTACCAAATGCAACCGAAATAAGTGCTAAGAGAAAAGTGTGTTGTGTCCTTCACCAGTAGACTATTTTATTGCACGTATACATTCACATTTGAAGCAGTCAGTGAGCATTTTAAATAGTGCAACTTGACCACTATCACCACATGACAAATGGTATTTCCATTCAATATTTGCTTTGTCCTAGATAGAGTATGACAAATGTGTTTATTCAGCGGCATACAGGTGGCCTATGGCTATTATACTGTTATGCATTTGCTCAGACTTGTCATAAGAAAGAAAAACAATTGTATTTTACAAACACACACACACACACACACACGTATATGTGTGTGTGTTTAAACTGCATTGCAAAGGATGTAAGCAAAAATCATTAATTAATATCCATAGCCTTCATAATACTTTAAGAAACAAATCTGCCAATACTGACTTTAAAGCTTCACAAATTGTTGAGATTCAAACATGAAAAAAGGCATTTCTAGATCCATTTCTAGAGGCCAACTGCTTCTTCCTCACAAACAGGTAAGAATAATTGTATATAATAACAAGCAGTAGTCCTGCCGCCTCTCGTATTGTGATTTCACATTAACTTGAATGTGCTGGCCACGTGCTTGAGAATTTACAAAGTTCATTTATTTTGAATCGTGGATCCACTGGCAGTCGATGCAGGGCTACGGGTGAAAGCCTTGTTGCCTTGGATACCAACCCAAATACAAAACTATTTACATTCTGAGGACGCTTTCTCAGCAGTGTGTTGTTTTAAAAAGAGGGGAATGTTCTCCTATATCAGCGTTCAATTTCTGATCTCAACATTAACAAAATGATCAATCTCAGTGATGATGGGGACAAACAAAAGAATGTGAACCATACACCTCAAGCATTATGGTGCGCATTATAGCACAAAAAAAAATCTTTTTACTGCATTACCTCTTTAATCATGTTTTAGATCAGGACAACGAGTCACTAGAAGAACCACCCATGCACCCATTCTCATCCCTATTGATCACAATTAACAAGAGAAGATAGATCAATCGATTCTTAATCTTCAGGGATCATAAACAGGCACTCTACTAGCTCAACTCCGTAACTAGGATTTATTACAGTGCGTTTAAATGGAAAAATTAATTTAAAATCAAAGTAAACTTTTTTTGAATCTTTTATTTTTTTAGCGCAAAGCAAGAAAAAAAAAATCTTCAAAGATCTGGAAATATTCAATTCTAAAGAAGCAGGAATCAATCAAATGTGGGGGAAGAAAGATATCAGGCAGTTATGATACATTAATTTTGTTTTATGCCTGCCTACAGTTTAACTTGCTTACATTATGGGAGTATGGCATGGTGATACAGTGATAAGTACTGCTGCCACAGGCCTAGAATCCTGGCCTAGTCGCTGTCTGTATGAAGGTTGCATTTTATCCTTATGTCTGTGTTAGCTTCTCTCTCTCACTTCAAAGCCATAGGTGTGTGCATCAGTGTGTCCTGTGAAGTATGGGATGCATGGGATGGCATCTTTCTTAATGGAGCTGAATTTCAAATCTCACATTGATTTGTTAATAGATGCCTTGTAGGGAATTCATGTTTTATTTATTGATGCAAATAAAGTGGATGGCACGATGGTGCAATCATTAGTCCTTCCTCACTTTTCCTTAGGAACTATGGTTTTGCTCTCACATCCCCAAAGTCATGCATGTTAGGTTAACTAGTTGTTCTACATTGGCCTTGGGTTTTGGCTGTGAGCATGCCCAGTTAGGCTAATATCTAAACATTTTTATTTAAGAAAAATAAATAAATAAAAAAATACTGCTCACATAAGAAGTAGCATCGGGGGATCCAGTATGAGCAGTTCCAATAATTTAATGAATAAATAAATTACAATAAGCAGAAGATAAGTGTGGAGACTCTCATAGCAGCATCATATACGTGTCTGCACATGAAACGGCATCCTTATCGGCAAATGAAGACCGCAGATATGGCAATCCCTAGCTTCACCAAGGCAGAAAATATTTTACAGATGACAGGCTGTCATGAAAGTGAAAATCAAACAAGTGGCGAATACACAGTCAAGTACCACCAGGTGCCGTTTCATTGCAACAAACACTGAACCAAAATAAGCAGGAAATTTCACAGCAGTGTGAAAAACACATTTTTGACAATATTTCCAAAAACTATTATGAAATTTCAGAACTTTTATGAAATACCCAGTTGCCAATCAACATTGCATTAAAAAGAATGACACAATATCGCCAGAAGGAAGATGTAAGAAAGATGCAAGACATGGCATCATGTAAACACACTGCATGACTGACCAGAATCAATTTAATCATTTTAACTGATGGCACATATGAAACAAAAACTGGTGTGCTTGAAGGGCGTGGCTCACAAGGCTTAGTTACAATCAATGGAAAAAGGAGAAAAAAGAAAAATACATACAAATGTATGTCTACATACACACATATAACTAAAGACTGTTTTATTAAATCTGATTATTAAAACTTGAATATTAAAGAATAAATTGTAAAATAAGTTGACATTAAACTGGTCACCCAGCCCCTTAGCTAATCTAAAATGTATCTGCCATTGCTTTTTCATAAACAAGATGAAAACTTCAAATCCTGTTGTATTTCGTAGAATCTACGTAGCTGGACCTGGCGACTTTATTCCCTTTTCTGCCTTCTTGATGATGTTACAGTCACATACTAAATGATTATGAGGCCTCTTATGTACAGAATGCATTGTACACAAGTAAATCCATACACCATGATTCTTTTGGAGACAGCATGCAGTTATAAAGAAGCCCCGTTTGAAATTTACACAATTCCTCCATATGCTGATAGTAAACAAAAGCAACCAAAAAAAAGTACATATTACAATGTGATGGTTAAAACACTTAAAATGCAAATATTCAATTTTTGATATAAAAAAACACAACATTCACTCTGTAATCAGAACAGCTTTGTTGGGACTTTGATATTACTTTCAGAAAAGAATCTGACCATGTGTCAGAGCTATAAGCACTTTTGACCTGTGCTAGGAACGTGTTGCATTGTGGAACTTGCTCAGCTGGTATTTTGATGTGTTGTCTGGCATATGCTTTTTCCAAATGTGTATTACATCATCAATATTTTTCGTCTTATAAGGAAATTAATGCCAAAGCAATTTAATATGATATACTGTAGCTGGGCTTTCTTCAAAAGATATCTCCTTTGGCTTTTCACAACATTATGGCATCATTAACACTAGAATAACCAAAGCCTAAGAAAAAACTCGTAATCCCGGCCCACCTTAAATCCCTTCACACCTCTCCGTCAGCATCTTTTGTGTTGTAAATGTGTCAATCAGCAAAAGCAGCAAGCATCCTGATATCCCATCCTCCCTACCACCGCAGAAAGTTCTCTCAGCTCAAGTCTGTTTACCTGCTTGCGAGTTGCCTGGAGTTGTATAGGGTAAATAATATATCATTATTTGGAATACATGCATTTCATATGTGTTCCATGTCTACAACAATCTATGTAAACACATCGTTAAAACAGAACCATTTTTCATGATTTAGTAATAATTGACAAAATGTAGACATGAAGTGTATAATGTGTGAAGCCTGAAGTCCAAATATAAAATAAACACTTTCACAAATGGTACAAATGTAACAAAATAAGTGCGCTTTTATTCAAGAATGCAATTGCAGAAAAAGAACTTGCGTTAGGGTGCGACATTGACACGCCCTTAATACGACCACTTTGGTGGTGCAGTGGTAAGATCTGCTGACTTGTAATCAAGACGTTCATGGTTCGATCCCAGACTCCTCTATTTTGAGAGGTGAGCTACTCTTATTCTTACTATTATAGAATAAAAACATAAATTTGATTTGAGTCTGTAACGGCCGGTGTAAATTTATGGTACTTGTAAAGGTTGGCATTTTTTTTTTTATTCAGTTTTATTCTCTTAGTCATGTTCATGCTCACCCCGATCTGACAATGCTGTTTTCAAATAAAGATGTGCTATAACAGAAGTAAACTCAGATGAGGATGAGGGTTCTACATCGGAGAAAGAGAACAGAAGCCCTCCCTGCAAGAAACGTCCAGTCACACATAAGAACACCACAGCTGTACCAGGCACACAGGCGAAAGACGGCACCGTTTGGATGCAGCAAGAGGTCGGGCATCTTCCTGCCAGTCCATCTGCCCCACACCTGTCCTTCAACGTAACAGCGAGGCGTACAGAGCTCACCAAGATATCATGCAAAGTCCTATTTGTGATTATATTTTGTGATGGTCTTTATATAAAAAAAAACATTTATATGTTACTTACAGTATATAAAAGCCAGATCGATTGGTATTTACCTTGATTAAGTCACAAGTAGATTGCAGAGCATCCTCTGTTTGATCGACACGGGCATGCTCACAAAGTACATGTGTACTGAAGTGACTTTAGCAACATGTGGCCTGTAGATAAACACCTCTAAATCAACATTTGTTCAAACTACTTTTACAAAATGTAATTTCGCATAAAGACTCATGATGTAATGTATTTGTAACCACCTAGCATAGTTTTGCAGTGATTGTTTAAATTGTGATCTCTGCTGTAAAGCAAAGTCTTCACTTAAAAATGAATATTATTACTTTTATTTTTCCTGGAAAGTCACAGTATTCCCACAGCAGCTCAGTTACAACAGCCACACTCAAAGACAGGAGAAGCTACTCACCACCTCGAATTATGCAATGTGTTTGCAACTAAACAGGGATTTACAATTTGCAGAACAGTCTTGTATCTTTATTTTCCCCTGAGAGGAAGTTGCTTTTAAAGTTACTTACTTAATGAGCAAGCCTCTGAGAGAAAGTGTCTCAATAATCAAAAAATAAAACCTTGTGTTCAAAAGGAAAAAAAAAAAAAATCTCATCCATACAAGGCCATAGATACATTTTCCTACCTGTCAGTAGAAGTAGGACGCCCATTTCGAGGTTTGTTTACTTGTGCATACACGGCTTCCACTGGCTGGTTGTCTTCTTGGGTGCTCGGCAGCCGACTATGTACAGACATGCTTTGGCCGCTGTCCAGCGAGGATTCAAAAGACCCAATGCCAGCATATGTTGGGTCATCATCTGACCCAAAGGTTCTATTGATGTCCTGGATTTCGGCATAATCTCGCTCCCGGGCTTGTCTCTCTCGGATTTCTCTTGTTTTCGCTTGGATGCTATGAACAAGGGTAAAAAAAAAAAAGACGATGAGAGATATTTAATAGAATTTAGAACAAAAGAAAACATTATTAGTGACATTTAATTTAGATTATATCAGCAACTTCAACTGAGTCACAAAAAAAGTCACACTTGACATTTTTTTCCATTTTAGAGGTTTCTGTGCTGTAAATAAATTATCCAATTTGACAAGGACATTAAAAAGTGATTAATTTAAAATGTATCATGTTAGCTAATTTTCTTAATTTATACTTGATTCAATACACACTTATATCAGCACAATATGTGTTTAAGGCTAAAATGATCATGCTGCTCCTTTTTGTACTGTAAAATCTTACAGAAGATTCTATTCTCTCTTATTTGCTTTAATTACCAATGAATAAAGCAAGCTTACACCAGAATTGTAGTACCTCATTTTTCTTATCAGTACTTAGTTGTGTGCACACCGGATTATAAGCCATTGCATTTCTCCTCAGATTTTGTGACCATGTACAGTATAGCAGAAAGAAACACTAGCTCTACTTCACATAGAGTTCCCATACCCTATGCTTCTCAAGTCTGTATTTTTTTGCTCAAGGCCAAATCCTAAATAAACCAATCCAGTTATTTATTACAAACAGTCTCTCCTTAAATGGATTACATTATGGCTAAGATATTCAACATAAACTTGAAAAAAAAATATTCTACATTTACTCCTTCAATATTTTAGAGAAAGGAATCATAAGAACCGATCTCACTTGGATAGCAAACATGTAATATCCCCTTTAAACTGACACTAGGATTATACAAACATGACTGAAATTCAACTGCTTGATTATTAGCAAAAAAAAAAAAGAAAAAAAGATAAACATGGTTACAAAAAAGGTATGTGTAATACTATCCACAATTCTATTTAATAATAAAGAAGGACCACTGCACAGAGAATGACACCTCTGGCTGCCAGGTTAAACTCTTGGATAATGACCTGCACCTCCTGCAGAGTAGACCTGATTGGTATATAAGCAAAAGATTGGGTTGTTTGGCTTAATAATAAATAGCCCAGTAACATTCATGAATATTTTTTAATTTAATTTTATTTTTAAAAACAGCCTTTATACTGATTATGCTATGCCTGCACTGTGCTTCACAGCTGAGCGTATTGTTTAACCTGTAATTTTAAACACTGAAGGTGTGATGCATCATGTGGTGTTATTCAATTTCTGCATGCTTGTGGGGAAGAAGCATAATCTCTGGAGACATCCAAACTCAAAATAGAAGTTATGTCCACCCACCCCCACTACTGTTTCTTTAGCACTCAGCATTTCTAACAAGATGGTCATTGGGGTTTTAAAGTAGTTTTCATTAAAAAATTTCCCTTTCAAGACTAATATTTAACTCAGGAAAGAAAGCAGATACTTTAGAATAAAAATATTATGCTCTCTTTGGGAATTCTACTGAAGACATAAGGGTGGCGTCCTGTTGCTTGACCCTGCCCGGCAGAGCACCACTTTTAGTGGATCCAGATGGGCTTATTTGCAAGGAGACACCTGATTTTACTTTCAGCGTGACCCCAAAGGCCATACACTGTCTACATGATGGGAACGTTTTCCTTTATTTAACACTTGCTGTTTTGTTTTAGCAAATCATTGTATATCAGTTTACATTATCCTTCAATCCACAGGCCAGGGCAACATTGTTAAAACGCAGCAAGATACATGGCAATTTGCTGCCTGGAGAAATAAGTTATAATGAATCAGTGACAATGTATTGTCAATCATAATAAAATAAATCACAAACCAAAAACAATAGAAACAGAAAGTTCTCTTCAATTGTTGTTGGGGGTTTGGGAATAGTTTTAAACAAACTCGTCATTAAATTTTAAAACAAAAATATAGGTTTTATGGACTGAAGGCTGTAATCTTGTTTCTTAAACTTTTCATAATATGCAAAATACAGTCTGTTAAAGTAGTAAAGATTAACATGTTAATACTATAAGACAGAAAATGGGGCATGTCTTTCATGTATGTGTTCAGAAAGAAAGGAATTAAAAACCTACAATTAAAACTATTTTACACAAAAAACATAAAAAGGGTATTTATTTTAAGTAAATCCTGAACTAGAGCCCTGTTTAGGGTAGGTTATCATCTTGTTTTGAGTGCTGATGGGACAGGCCATAGCCTCTCTATGAACTTCTACTGGTTTAAGCTGTCTGATATTTTACATAAGCTTTCTTCAAATTTCAATTAATGTCATTTTTTTAAGGCATACCAAAGGATTTTAAACACCAGATGGCTAAACACCCAAATGCTTATTATCACAACAGGACATGGGAAGAATTGTATTAGTTGTCACTGCTGTTGACCTACTGCTCCCAGGCCAGTCACTTTCTGTCTGAAGTGTCTGTGTGTTCATACTGGGTTTGTTCCACATTTCAAGCATGTGCAATATTAGGTTAACATAGCCCAATATGAGTGAGTGAGTGTGTGTGTGTATATATATATATATATATATATATATATATATATATATATATATATGTATTAGCAAAATACCCGCGCTTTGCAGCGGCGAAGTACTGCCTTAAAATTTTTATTAAGAAGAAAATTTAACCTTTTTAAACTGAGGGAAAATATACCAATAATCATTTGTTAAGGATTTCTTGGATAGTTCAGTTCGGCCCTCCGGTTGTAATATGACCAAGCTGTGCGCTGAGCTTACTCTTGAGCATGCAACGTACAGTTGGCCATGTGAAAAGTAATCTTGTCTCAAATCTCACAGCTTGGATTGCTGCTGTCATAATCGGTTTGAGTTTCATGGTTTGTTTCAATTACGACAGTATTTGCAGGACTTGTGTTGAAGCGATATTCGGCATCTGTCAAGCGTTGTAAGCATACAACTGGTTTCATCGAAAACTTTTCATCCAGCTTTTGAGAGTTTAAACATTCATAAACATCAAAGTGTCCACTACTGAAATCGTCACCTGTGAATCTAAGATGTTTAAGAGGCATTGGCAGTTGTCGAAAGGTGTAAAATATTTGGCCATTTCGGTACACTTGAAAGAGACAACCGAACAATTCAGTGGCAGCCATCAACTCTCATGCAGAACCATAGGTGAAGGGCTTAAGCATTTCACTCTTATAGAGCTCCTGTGTAGTCTAATTATCTCCTGCATCGTCATCAGTCCACACCTTGAACCTGTCCCAGTCATTCAATACATAAGACACAATGTTCCTCCGGAAATCAAGAGTGAGCCTGATATGGCCGTGCAATATGTAACAAAGAGAATGAAAAAGGCAGGTGCCATCTCCGGGCATGGAAACCACTCGGTAAGTGACAGTTCTTTGATCGATGGTGATCATCTCGATAGACATGTTAATGGGGGTAACAGTTGGAACGATAAAGGAAATGGGTACCTGAACAATATAAAGTAAGTCTAAAATACCTACACAATAACTATAATCGTAATAAACGAACAATAAAACAGCGGAGAAGCCGTGGATTAAATAAAAAGGCTGCAGTTATCAGCAGGGAGGTGTGATTCCCGTGGCGAAGCAAGGAAGGGAATGTAGAGACTGGAGCGACAAACGGCCTTATATAGGCAGGCAGCCAACAACGTGGGAGGCGTTGGGATGGGGGACCCAACGCCTCCTTACACGGTGACCGAGCTGCAGGCTATGGACGTATATATGTACGTAAGTAGGATTCAGTTAGCGTTGGGAACCCGCGTACCAAATTTCTTGAAGATGGGGCCATAAATAAGAAAGTTCAACATGGCGGACGTTGTCGACCGTTATGACCGTCATGTGTAGAATTTCTAAATGAAACCTGCTTAACTTTTGTAAGTAAGCTGTAAGGAATAAGCCTGCCAAATTTCAGCCTTCTATCTACATGGGAAGTTGGAGAATTAGTGATGAGTGAGTGAGTGAGTCAGTCAGTCAGTCAGTGAGGGCTTTGCCTTTTATTAGTATACGTAGATATATACAGTATATATACACTCTAGCTGTACCCCGTGGCTGCTCCCACATAGGAATGACACAGGACAAACTTTAAAAATCAATAGACGTTGGCACAATATCTGATCGTGTTCAGCTCTGACGGCACATGGCCGTGATATCTCTGGCAATCAGCAGTTACCCTCTAAATCACATGGAGCTCTGATCTCTCTCTTAAAAACGTCAAACATTACTCCTTAACAATCTGTAGATGATAATGTCTGCTGAACAAATAGGTATCACTAGCTAAACAGAGGCAAGGTTGCACTCCAACATGTGGCGAGACGTAGACCAGCTTGAACAGAGGGTGGTGAGTGAATGACGAAGGCCCCGCCACCCCCGCTCTCAGCCCACAGCCACTCTCTTGGATTTGCATAAATACACTGGTACCACAAGTGAACTATGGGACTTAGCGCGATGAGACAAGTTGCAAAATGAACCGGAAAGTTCAAGCAAATTATAGAAAACAATCAGATCTAAATCCGTTCAGTAATTCTTTTTTGAAAAGCAGACAGACATACAGACAGAACGAGCTTGAACCACAAAATTTTTAAAACCTTTTCTTAGTGAGCACCTATGGGCCAAGGGTAACCCACATCCCAAATTTCAAGTCCCAAGTCCTCATGGTTCAGGAGAATTCGTGATGGGTGAGTCAGTGGTATTTGGCTTTTATATATACTG
>JANRMT010062817.1:46232131-46261326 GCA_026402145.1 Polypterus bichir lapradei
TAATTGTTTTGTCATTGTCATGAGTGTTGCTGGCATATATATATATACACTCACACACACACATATATAAACATATATATACACATCATATATATATATATATAAATATATATATATATATATACATATATACACATATATATACACACACACACACATATATATACATATATACACATATATATATACACACACACACACATATATATACATATATACACATATATATACACACAAACACATATATACATATATACACATATACATATCTACATATATACTGTATATACACATATATATATATACAAATCTACATATATATATTAGGGGTGGGACTCGATTAAAAAAATTAATCCAATTAATTAGAGGCTGTGTAATAATTAATCTTGATTAATCGTATGTAATCGCACATGTAAATTTGCCCCAAATCGCAAATGTTTTTTTAATTTAAAAGGGTTTTAGTGGGCGACAGAATCAAATAATAGACATGGACATGAATATTGTAAACTCAAGCTCTTTTAATTTCTGAAAAAAAAAATGCTTTTAAACTGCATTTGAATTCAAAACAGAAACAAAAATATCATCCCTGGTTAAAATTGGGCAGACTTAAAAATAAAGTGGTAGTTTAAGTACTTTAAGTACATTTTCAGAATGGTATTGTCTTTAAATAATAATAACCAAAATTTCAACATAAAGTGCAGTTTTTCTTCTTAAAAAAATAAGTCAGAAACATAAAAGGTAATTTGACCAACTTAATCTTTAAACTCTGAGTAACCTTAGCCAAAATTATTTTGTACATTAGGCTAAAACAGTGTGATCATTGAACATTTTGTAATTAGATGTAATTAGAATTACTAACGGTCACGGAACTCCAATGATCCCCAGTAAGAGCCACAAAGTCCGCTTTCTGTAATGCATCTAATTTTGCTTGGTTGTGCACAAAACCATGCTTTTATCAAGGCTTCGCTCGGGTAGTTTTTTGAAATTAAATTTTCCTCCGATCAGGAACGCGCTTCATTCCGAGTGTAACATTTTTGTAGCTGTGATGTGTGCACCAGTGTAATCGATGTACCAGGAAATCATGCATTGACAAAAGTTCCCCTTTGCTTGGAATTGAAAGTGTGATTAAATGCGTTATTTTTTGTTATGGAGTACATGCATCGAAGCTTCTCAGCTGTGCTTGTGCTAAGAATAGGAAAGATTTTAAAAATAACGTAACATGATTCTACGTTAACCGCATATTTTTTCATACGTCTCAAACCAAGGAAATGCGAGGTTAAAATGAACCGAGAAGCACGCGTACATACTCAGTACATCCCCTCTCAGGAATCAAACCTCGGATGTAGGCGATAGAGGCGAAGCCTCTACAATTACGCCACGGTGTGTGGCTTATTTATTTGAGAGTATGTAGATCGGGATATATATATATATTCGCAGCGGAGACGTAGTGTGTTAAAGAAGCTATGGAAAAGAAAAGGGAACATTTTAAAAATAACGTAACATGATCGTCAATATACAGTAATTGCTTTGTGAGTGTTGCTGTGATCAAGGATTCGATTATCATTATTTGTTTCAATCAGGGTCGTATTTGTACGATGTGTTGTGTTCAAGTTACATTCTGTGTTTGTTAGTCGTTGTAAAGATTAAATTCTGTAATTACAGCCACATTAGCTCCACAAATGAGACACACGGGTTTACCGGCAATGTCAGTAAACATATACTCAGCCTCCCATCGGTTTTTAAAGGCTCTATTTTCAGAATCAACTTTTCTCTTCGGCATCGTGTGGGCTAGCTTCACAATAACTTGCAGCAACGCGGTAAGTGTTCAGCAAGGCAGCTGAAGCGCTGCATTATGGGATCTGTAGTTTATTGTGTTACCAGCGCTTTATATACCCGGGCCATTAATAACAATAATACAGTATATAAAATGATCTCGCGGGCCGGATATAATTACACGCCGGGCAGGATGTGGCCCGTGGGCCTTGAGTTTGACTCATATGGACTAAATAGAACTTGAAAAGAAATATTTTTTGGAATGTGATCGCGCAAGTCAGATCTAGCACTACAGTACATCGAGCCTGCGTGCTATTGTGGTTTTGCTTGTGTGCTTCAGTAAGTTACCGTCCCCTCGCTCTTACTTTTTTACCGTTCATCTAATGAATACACTGAGTATGGCTTTACCAAAACAATCATTGATCGCGAATAAAGTATCCATTATTCATGAAGCTTCAATAGGTGAATAGGTGATCTGTCTTTCTGCGTTAACCGCATGCGTTTTCATACGTCTCAAACTAAGGGGATGCGAGGTTAAAATAAATCGAGAAGCGCACGTACATACTTAGTGCATCCCCTCTCGGGAATCGAACCTCGGACGTGGGCGCTACAGGCGAATGCTTTACTATCGCGCCACTGTGTGTGGTTTATCTATTTGAGCGTAGCAGTGTAATTCGGTTTTTGTTCAGCACTCTTTGGAACTGTTACTTTTTGTCTGCACACTGCGTCAGTTCACGTGAGCCGCTGAATATGGTTTTATATGTCATTCGCTCGCTTCTAATTGTTTCGCTGCCTTCTTAATTATATAATGCATGTTTTCTAAAGCGCGTTTTGTAGCTCTTCCTGGCTTTCTACGTAATGCGTGATTACGTGAGAGGCGTGATGATGTCATACGAACTCCGCCCCTCCAGCTGAACTCCATTACAGTAAATGGAGAAAAACAGCTTCCAGTTATGACCATTACGCGTAGAATTTCGAAATGAAACCTGCCCAACTTTTGTAAGGAAGCTGTAAGGAATAAGCCTGCCAAATTTCAGCCTTCTACCTACACGGGAAGTTGGAGAATTAGTGATGAGTCAGTCAGTCAGTGAGTGAGTGAGTGAGTGAGTGAGTGAGTGAGGGCTTTGCCGTTTATTAGTATATATATATATATATATATATATATATATATATATATATACACACACACACACACACACAGTAGTATTTGTGTATATATAATTATATATTTACCATGATGATACTTCATATGACATTGTCCTGATTCAGTATGCAAAGCATAAAAATACATTTAAAATACATACTTAAAATAAGACATCACTTTACAAAATCTCAAGTGAATGAGAATTACGCAATGTGTTCTTGGGTAATAATTCAGTTCATGAATCAAAAAAGTAATCACATGACTCATTCACAAATAAAATGAACAAGAATCATGTGACTCATTCTCAGGTAATGATTCAGATGAAACTGTGCAATCAATGAATCATAAAATCTTTGTGCTAAAGTTTAGTTGAAAGCAAATAATTGTTAGAAATTAGAATAATACTTTTATAAGGTTCAGTTTTGTGTGACTAACCTGTTGAATGTGCAGACTAAAACTGTATTAGTTTTATATTAGTTCTCTATATTCTGTTTAAAACAATTTCAATACTGAATTATACAAAACAAACTATAGATTTTAATATAAAAGTGTTGCTAATGTAATTGTATGATGAACAAAAGCATGATCAGTGACAGAGTTCTTGTTAGCCAATGGCTAATTAATTCTAACTAGACAGAATCACGAATCAGACGGGCAGCACTTTCATATTCACTTTAAACATCTAAACGAAAGAGTCTGGCAGCACCAGGCATGTGCTTTAGCATGCCTGGGAAACACAACCAAATCGATTTCTTCATGCTCACAAATTGATTCCCATAAATTAACTGAAAACAGTTGTTGAAAAAGAACAAATCGTTTGCAAACTGCCAATCACTAGTGAGTGGGTAATACGTGTCTGAGACTTCCCTGCAACTGAGTAGCATCCTATCAAGTGCTGTCTGTCAGTACTGTAAGAGGTGTTGACTTCTCATGGTTTTATGATTGAAAAACCAGGTTTACAAAATAAATAAATGAAAGCAAGAAAAAAAAACAATTCATAGTCTTGGTCTTTTATGGTTGCAGCAGCTGCAAGTATTCAGAATATTATCTGAAATATAGATTTTTTTAAAAAAATATAATGTACACATACACATCAAATATTTTTATTTCTACACTATGAAATACTGTTTTTCAATACAAGTATGTTTTCCCCAGTTTGGAAAGGAGAGAGAAAGCAGAAACAAAAATAAACTTCTGGCCCTTGCCATTATACTAAACCAAGAGAGTGTATAGGCAGAAACTGTGCTGAATGTACGGTTTTATTATCACAGATGTTTTAGACAAACACATTCAAAGTCGAATGGTGCATGCCTGGTTAAACCCTGTCTTAAAGGGGAACAGCCATATCTTTCTATCTTTTAATAGTGAAAAGTACTACTTTATGAAAAAAAAAAATCAGTGGGAAATGAAGCAATGGTTTTTGTATAAACTGCCAGAAAGGAGCATATTGGCAATGTCACAGATCTAGTATTGAGCTGGAGAAAAACTGAAAATCCTAAAAATGAAAGTAGCAGCTTGAACTAAGATGTGCATAGCCAGCTCACCCTCCTAACTTCTAAATTGATTCTTGAGTTTAGGAGTTCTTCACGGAGTGCATTACTGGACCAGTGATGACACTGGATTGCTCTTTTCTTGTGATTTACAAGCCACAATTTCTTCATAGCTCCTATGGAAAAAGAGTACTTTTCAGTGTTAAAAGATATAAATCATGCCTTTGATCAAAAGGAAGCAGTCACATCTACTTAAGTAATGTTTTTAGTTCTGAGGGATATAGTTTCAGAGCAGGGGTCCCAGGATCAAGCAGAAAATACAGTACTTCATGACTGCATTAGTGAAGACAAATATCACAGTGCAGCTTTACAGATATAAAATGCACCTTTTTACAAACAGAGAAGCATTTTTTATTTTTTGTAGTGCATTTTCATTTAACACCTCAACTTGGTATTTATTTGTAAAAGAGAACAGGATCAGTGTCAGTATTAGCAGGAAACTGACATATTTTTCATTTGGCATTTAAGTCAGTAAGCTCTAATTAATGCCGACAACTAATTTGAGACTAGTCAGTCAGCATGTTTTTTCCATTCTATTAAAAGTTTGTCATTCAATATGCTAATTAATTTTGAATTTGAATTTAGAGGTAGAAAGAACTAATTGTGATTAAGACATTCTGAAAAAATGGCAAAGGGTGATACAAATTACAAAAAGTGATTTTATGAGGTTAATTACATTTGTACTCTTTCCATTCAAACAACTCATTTTTTTAAAATCATACAGATGTCCATTTTTGATTAAGTAGTAAACTTTGATGCCAAGTTATGTATAAATCTCTCATAAGACTTCACCTACAATTAAAATATAAGCATTCTGCATTATGCTTAGGCAAAAACTGGCATGTCTTAAATTCTTAGTGTGGTAGTATAGCTTTGTAGTACCTTCATATTTACATAAAATACAAAAATGACTCTGTATCTTTAAAATAATAAATGACTCCACAACAAAATATCAGAGGTTTTAATTAGGACTGCAGTGTTTGATAAAGAATAAGTTTATGGACTTGGGGATCTCCCTGGTCCGCTGCCTAACTATGGTCTCTTCCTGAAATTGTGTCCCTTTCCATTTACTGTTCATAGGGCAATATGGGATGCTACTCCTTTAAAACCCCATTTCACTACTCTATCCACCATTTTTAGTCATAGTCTTTACTTCCACAATATTAGTGAGTCAATTACATCCTGTAAGCACCACTTGTATATTATCATGTCCCCAGCGATTTCAACCATATCATTCCGTGAATCAATACCATAAGATGAAACAGGCATTGATTTTTTTCTTCTCACTAGTCATTGGGTTGGGCTCCTGTCTGTAGAAGAGTTGACAACCAATGAGCGCTCAGATAGTAGAACAATGTATATGATGCAAAGACAAGGAAACAAGGAATCTGGGTGTTTTGAACCACACAATCAGAGGATAAGACTTGTCTGTTGTATGTCTCTTTCATGACGCACCATGACAGAATAAAGGAAAAAGGTAGGCTAAGACTGCAGCTGAACTCACCATTCCTGGAAACATTCATATAGCTACCAGTGCTGTCAGTAAGCATGTTAATTGGCTGCCAAAATGAGGCAATGGGAAATCTGAAGCTATGTTGAGGGTTTGTGAGGAAACCATGTGAGTCTTCATCACCTGCAACTCTTTGTTGTGCCATCTGACATCTTAAAGGTAATGAGATCCAGCAAATGCAGTCACTTAAGTGTGACATGTTCTCCAAATTGGAGCTGTGTAGTGTGACACTGGCAAAACTTTGCAAAAGGGCCAACACAACATTCTAAAGTAACTCTCTTGGCATTCTGGAATTCGGATTTGAATAGCAAAAATATGATAGTAATAAATATCCTAGAAAAAAAAACGGTTGCAGGAAAAGGACTCCATTTTCATCAAACCCTGAATATGAGGTAAGCACTAAGATTTACATTAAAAAAAAACAAAAAAAGGGTGCCCATTTCACTTACAACTATGACAAAAGAGACAAACATTAAAGAGATGATAATTGGACAGTTTCCAATGTAAAGAAAACCAAAAATATCACAAGTCTAATCTTACAGCGCTTCTCATTTAGATCCAAAGTTAAGAAATTGTGTTCTCAGGAATTGGAGCTGGAACCAGTTTTCTTTTGTTTAATATGCTGCCATTAAGAGATCACACTTATATATATTTCTATTGTATGTATTTTAGTTAGATGTCATTCTGTGTTTTTCAGTTTAATTATACTGTATTTTAAATAGTGTTCAGTGTGCCAAGTGTGTAAGTGAAAGTGTGCTTTCATAATCGCCATCATTATCACTGGTTTAACAGCCTTTATCCTCGTTTACCAAAGTTAGCCAGTTGCCCCAAAATATTTATTCTCTAGTGTTAAGGTCCAAATCACAGCCAGCCCAACGTGTTGAGGCATACATTGGCACAATGAATGATGCAATGAGAGATGCAAAGGAAGAGTCTTTGGTACTTAACTACTTGGAACTTCATGTGTACATAAGTGTCCAAAATTAATTAATTATTGTTCAAAATATTTCAATTGTGTGTTACATGATAGGGAGGACAGCATTATTAGTTCATAAAGAACCTACCCTTGAATGTTGAATTAATTTTTACACTGTAACACAAGAATTATTTCCACAAGGAACGTAGGAAAACATTTAAAAAATTCTGTACGTAAAGCAATATGCCTGAGAAACTGCAACTGAAACCTATCACTACAAATTTCCCAAAATAAGTGTGTGTGTTTATAGTCATACCATATACTGTATATGCACCTTTTATCTAAATTGCCAGGAAAAAAAATAACAAAAGAATGGTATCCAGTACTCCTACTGCTCAGCCACAATACACTGGGCAGCTGGTGATCCCTGATGCTCTGTGGTGTGAAGTCATCTGTGTGCATCATCGATCATATCTTATTACTTATAACTTTTATACCTGCCATCTCCTCCCCAAAAATCTTTCTTTATAGTCACACACTACTCCTGATGTCACTCAAACTCTGCCTATATATTGGAGCAGAGAAGAAATTACAAAGAGTAAGCAATCTAATTAAGAATTCTGTCATGTACAAGAAAAAGTTACCAAACAGAATACCCACACTTACAAAATTCTTGCAATTATTTAATCAGTTAATCATAATAATCATAATTAGTGTAATATATACAGTAAAACCATGCAGATACAGGGCAGGATTTTCAGTTCATGTTCACATTAAACACCAGGATGGGGGAAAAAATGTGATCTCCTTGAATCTGACGATGGCATGATGGTTGCTGCCAGATGGACTGGTCTGAGTATTCCTGTAACTGCTGATCTCCCGGGATTTTCAAACGTAACAATCTCTAGAGTTTACTCTGAATGGTTCAAAAAACAAAAAATATCTAGTGAGTCGCAGGACTGCAGATGGAAAAGCCTTGTTGATGGGAGAGGTCAAAGGAGAATGGCCAGACTGGTTTGAGCTGACAGAAAGGCTACGGTAACTCAGATAATCACTCTGTACAAGTGTGGAGAGCAGAAAAGCATCTCACGATGCACAACATGTGGAACTTTGAGTCACCTGAAGACACTGGGTACAACCACTGTCAGTCAAGAACAGAAAGCTGAGGCTACAGTGGACACAGGTGCACGACTGAAAAAACATAGCTTGGTCTGATGAATCTTAATTTCTTCTGAGGCAAACAGATGGTAGGGCCAGAATTTAATGCCAAAAGCATGAATCCATGCACTCAGTATGCCTTATGTCAACAGGCAAGGATGGTGGTGGTAGTGTAACGGTGTGGGGAATGTTTTCTTGGCACACTTTGGGCCTGTTAGTATCAATCAAACATTACTTGAATGCCTGTTTGAGTATCGTTACTAACAATGAACATCCCTTCTTGGCCACAATTTACACATTTTCTAATGGCTACTTCCAGCATGATGACATTATGACCATGTCATAAATAAAAAGTCATCTCAAATTCATATCATGAACATGACAATAATTTCAGCATTCATTAGTGGCCTTCCCTGTCACCGGATCTGAATCCAATGGAACTTCTTTGGGATGTGGTGGAATGGGAAATTTGAAACATGATTGGGCAGCTGAGAGATCTACAGAAATCATGTCAGCATGGACCAGAATCTCAGAGGAATGTTTTCAACATCTTGTGGAATCCATACCACAAAGAAAAGAGGCTGTTTTGAGAGCAAAAGGAGTAATACTAGTACACCATTCCTAATAAAATGCTCAGTGAGTGTATACTGCCCAACAGTTATATTTAAAGCATTCATTGTAACATACTGACCTTTATGTTTAGGTATCTAAAGTATACATTTATAAATACTATAAAAATAGCAGTTTTCAGTGTTTCCTAGGTAGAATAAACAATTCTGTTTTATACACAAATACAAAAATAAGCCCTGCCATCCATAAAATGTCATGTCTGCATTCAATGTTTTTGAATAAACTTCTTTCCATTCCACTGCTGTCTTGATTTGATGCCAATTTCACTTCAGTCAATTCATCTCTTCAAACAAATAATTTGCCATTCTAAAGATGGCTGCCAACCATGACAGAACAGCACATGATTCTAGACTTACACCCGGAGTATTGCAAGATACAAGGGCTTCAGTAATCACCATGCATTAACTAGAAAGGATTCCATACCAAACTCAGATAAACTACAGAAAAGGGTTAAAAAGGAGAATTGCAGTAAAGGCTTACAAGTGAATAATAAACGGTCTCTTATTTAAACAAAGGCAGAAGATTTATTTTAGAAGACTGATACTAAAAGTGTATTGATGAAATCAATATTTGCCATATAAACACAAGTACATTATTAACATTTGGAGCCTACAAACAAGGCAAAGCAATGCTATGGAAATATAAAAATAAACATCCATCTGTCTCCTGATAAACAGCACAAGGAAATTCCTTCTTGTTATTCTAATGCAGAGAAGAGTCAAAGTGCTCCATTATCAGGGGGAGCTGAATAAAACAGTTAATAACTAAGTGCTTTAACAAATAAAAGGATGACAGGTAGGAGGAATCTGTCTCTCCCAGCAAGAATCCCTCTGGATAATCATGTTTTTGGGAAACCAAGGCTGGTTTACACAAAGTCACAAAAGTGGCTCATTTATTGCAGCAGGGGGTCACAGATGAATCAGACCTGAGTCAATTAATTAGAAAACAATGTGACGTTCACTAACAAAATGAAAGAAAAGACCACAGAGCTATGATGTTGTTGTGGAGTCAAATGGTACAGGGTCTGGACAACTATGTGGGTAGACCCTCAGTTCACCCATTTCACCCCAAAGCTCTTACTTGGTGAACCCGCCAAAACAAGCTTGCAATGAATGAAACCCGCTGAAGAAACTGGACCTAAACTCTGTTACTATTTCAAAACATGGCTTTGATTCCTGGTAATATTACCCCACTTGTCAATATACAGTGAAGACAAATGTGTGGCACTGTTTTTTGCAATTCAATGTTCCAAGCCTTAATGAAAAATACCAAAATATCTTCTACAATATTTTGATAACATTTACCATCACAGAGTACTTTGAAAAATAACAAATATTCACACCGTTTTGAAAACAGTTGATAAAATGTCTGAATTAGCATCAGTCACCCTATTCCCTTAACACTGTACTTCATGAGGTACAAGTACATAATAAACAAGAACAGCTGTGTCAAATATTTGAAATATTAAAATGTGTGCTTCAATTGAAATGTTTAAGGTCTAATTATTTTCCAGTGTTAGAGAAATCTGTCATTTTTCACCCTCTGCTAAAGGTCCATAGAGGGCTAGATCCCTAGTATAGGATCAAAAATAACATGACATTCATAATCACTGATCTTAAAACAGTCTAGAATGATACTCCACATGCTTATGTTTGAATGTGGATATTTTTATCCTTCTGGGAGTGGCTATGGGAGGGCTAGGACCATCAGTATAATATCAAAAATATTGTCACATTCATGGTGAGCACTCTTAAAAATTGCATAAAATGACATTCCACATGACTATACTTATCAAATCTCATTATAGTAAATGCCGAAGTAATGAAATTTTCAGAATGATTAATATTTTTTTGTTGTCTCGATCAAACGTTCAAAATCTTGTTTAACGAATATCGTTTTAATGAATGGTAAGTTTCAATATAACGAAAGTCACCTCAATGATTAAAGGCCTACTGCTCTTATGTCATTTGAACGGCTTGTTCTAACCCATCTGAAGGCTGTTACTGCTACTGAACCTGATCCTCATCAGTATTCATATCGAGCAAATAGATCTATGGATGATGCCATTAACATGGGCCTTCACTTTGTGCTAAAGCATCTAGACTACAATGTAACTTATACAATAATACTAGTTACAGACTTCAATTCAGCTTTTAACACCATTGTCCCTGAACAGTTGTTAACTAAAATTCTACAGACTGAACTGAACAAACTCCAAGAATAAATTACAGCATGTTGTGAGGTCTACTGTGAAAATAATTGGCTGTGCTCTTCCGTCTGTTGCAGACCTGTGTACATATTGCGTCAGTAACCATGCCATAAGGATCACCACGGACTCATGTCACCCAGCTCATCACTTGATCCAAAAACGCTTCAGGTCAATTAAAACTAAAACTAACAGACACTTAAACAGTTTGTTTCCCAGAGTCACAGTCCTCTCAAACCAGTTATTTAGCCTGTCTTCTTTGCTTATTTACTGTATGTGTTCTGTCATATACAGTGCATCCGGAATGTATTCACAGCGCAGCACTTTTTCCACATTTTGTTATGTTACAGCCTTATTCCAAAATGGATTAAATTCATTTTTGTCCTCAGAATTCTACACACAACAACCCCATAATGACAACGTGAAAAAAGTTTACTTGAGGTTTTTGTAAATTTATTAAAAATAAAAAAAACTGAGAAATCACATGTACGTAAGTATTCACAGCCTTTGCTCAATACTTTGTTGATGCACCTTTGGCAACAATTACAGCCTCAAGTCTTTTTGAATATGATGCCACAAGCTTGGCACACCTATCCTTGGCCAGTTTCGCCCATTCCTCTTTGCAGCACTTCTCAAGCTCCATCAGGTTGGATGGGCAGCATCAGTGCACAGCCATTTTAAGATCTCTCCAGAGATGTTCAATCGGATTAAAGTCTGGGCTCAAGCTGGGCCACTCAAGGACATTCATAGAGTTGTCCTGAAGCCACTCCTTGGATATCTTGGCTGTGTGCTTAGGGTCGCCCTGCTGAAAGATGAACCGTCGCCCCAGTCTGAGGTCAAGAGCGCTCTGGAGCAGGTTTTCATCCAGGATGTCTCTGTACATTGCTGCAGTCATCTTTCCCTTTATCCTGACTAGTCTCCCAGTTCCTGCCGCTGAAAAACATCCCCATAGCATGATGCTGCCACCACCATGCTTCACTGTAGTGATGGTATTGGCCTGGTGATGAGCGGTGCCTGGTTTCCTCCCAACGTGATGCCTGGCATTCACACCGAAGAGTTCAATCTTTGTCTCATCAGACCAGAGAATTTTGTTTTTCATGGTCTGAGAGTTCTTCAGGTACCTTTTGGCAAACTCCAGGCGGGCTGCCATTTGCCTTTTACTAAGTTGTGGCTTCCGTCTGACCACTCTACCATACAGGCCTGATTGGTGGATTGCTGCAGAGATGGTTGTCCTTCTGGAAGGTTCTCCTCTCTCCACAGAGGACCTCTGACAGAGTGACCATTGGGTTCTTGGTCACCTCTGTGGCTAAAGCCCTTGTTCCCCGATCGCTCTGTTTAGATGGCCGGCCAGCTCTAGGAAGAGTCATGGTGGTTTCGAACTTCTTCCACTTACGGATGATGGAGGCCACTGTGCTCATTGGGACCTTCAAAGCAGCAGAAATTTTTCTGTAACATTCCCCAGATTTGCGCCTCGAGACAATCCTGTCTCGGAGGTCTACAGACAATTCCTTTGACTTCATGCTTGGTTTGTGCTCTGACATGAACTGTCAACTGTGGGACCTTATATAGACAGGTGTGTGCCTTTCCAAATCATGCCCAATCAACTGAATTTACCACAGCTGGACTCCAATTAAGCTGCAGAAACATCTCAAGGATGATCAGGGTAAAAAGGATGCACCTGAGCTCAATTTTGAGCTTCATGGCAAAGGCTGTGAATACTTATGTACATGTGATTTCTCAGTTTTTTTATTTTTAATAAATTTGCAAAAACCTCAAGTAAACTTTTTCATGTTGTCATTATAGGGTGTTTGTGTGTAGAATTCTGAGGAAAAAAATGAATTTAATCCATTTTGGAATAAGGCTGTAACATAACAAAATGTGGAAAAAGTGATGCGCTGTGAATACTTTCCGGATGCACTGTACTGTATGAAGGTGTGGGTACAGTATACAGCATGTACATGTATGTGTATGAATGTGCACGCATATTATACACTGAAACTTTCGCATCTCCTTTAGAATTGCACTATTCTGCAACTTCATAGAAAGTTTTTTCTTTTTTAACTTACGCTACATATGTTATTTGCATGTGACATTTTGTTATAAGCAGCTCCAAATCTACCAAGTCAAATTCCTGTACATTATGCACTGGCAAATAAAAGTGATTCTGATTAACTAGTAAAAGAATACTGGCCAAATGAAATGTTTAATACAATGTATGTTCTGTATCTTCTTTATTTTTATATTTATGGACTGTATTTCTCTTGATTATATATTTACCTTACAGAAGTGTGCATTTCGTTATACTTTTTATTATTTCCCTTATCTAATTTTCCTTGTTTTTTTTGCATGTAATTATTCTCTGATGTCTTGTAGAGTACTTTGAGAAACATAGTTTGTATGAAAATGTGATAAAGAAATAAATGTTGTTGTTGTCATCAAGCAAAAAAACATTAATTGATTGCAATGAGTGCAGAATGCAGACGCCAGAATCTCAACTAGGAAAAGAAAATTCAAGCACATCTCTACAGTTTTGATGTCACTACACTGGTTACCTGTGCCATTTAGAATTGACTTTAAAATACTGCTTATGGTTTACAAAGCCTTAAATAATCTCTCCCCATCCTATATTTCAGAATGCCTGTCACCTTACACTCCAGATCGTAACCTTAGATCTTCAAATGAGTGTCTGCTTAGAATTCCAAGAGCTCGATCTGTTCTTAATTTTTCTCTTTGTAAAAACTTGATTGCTTTGTATGGATTGTAATAAAATTAATAAAAAAAAAAAAAAAAAAAAAAGAATTCCAAGAGCTAAACTTAAAAGAAGTGGTGAGTCGGCCTTCTGCTGTTATGCACCTAACATCTGGAATAGCTTGCCAATAGGAATTTGCCAGGCTAATATGGTGGAGCACTTTAAAAAAACTGCTAAAAACTCATTATTTTAATATGGCTTTCTCATAGCTTCATTTTAGTGTAACCCAGATAAGTCTGAATATGCATTTAATTATCATTTTTATCATGGCTTTGAACTCCACATTAACCTCTATTTTCTCTGCTGTTCTCTTTCCAGTTTTCTCTGTGGTGCTGATCTGCACCACCATCACTTGATCAGGGCACTGTGATGTCCCTACATTGATGGATTAAAGGCCAGAGGTCCACATGACCATCATCATCTAATTCTTCCACGTGAAGCCTGAAAACCATGAGGACTGATTGAGACAATTTATGTTAGGTAGAATGCCTAGTGGGAGCTGGGTGGTCTCGTGGCCTCAAAACCCCTGCAGATTTTTTTTTTCTCTGGCCCTCTGGAGTTTTTTTGTTTTGTTTTTTTCTGTCCTTTTGGCCATCGGACCTAGTATTACCTAATGTTATTTTTATATTTTTCTTTTTTTTCATTCTTGATCTTGTAAAGCACTTTGAGCTTCATCATTTCTAGGAAAACACGCTGTATAAATAAATGTTGTTGTTGTTAGGCAAAAGTGCATTTAACAATTTTAAGTATATCAAAGAAGAAAAGTACATAAATAAATAAAAGAAAAACTAAACTTAGATAACAGAAATTAAACTAACAAGGAGAAACACCACTACTTTAATGTATTTGGCAAATCAGTTACTTTACAGCAGGAAAAGAAATCTGGACAGTCAATTTTTGTTTTCACATTATTGTACTGTTTTGCCACTAAAATGCATTATACAGTATTTATCTTAAAACATATATTATATATATATATATATATATATATATATATATATATAAATATTTATACACACACACACACATATGCATACATACATTTACACTGTCTGGAAAAAGTATGGTTTTGATTTAAAAAAAAAAGGACTTTGGGTTCTTAATGGAGAAAACACACTTTCTTATCTATAGAACAGGTTCCGACCACTTCGGCAAAGATACTTGTCATGTGTACGTGTCTGTAGGAAACATTTCATGGACACTGCAACTCAAGAACAAATGGGTCAAATCTTAAAAAATTATCTGGACAACATACATTTGTTAAGAATACTCTACCAAAAAATGACTTTTATTATACGTTACTTGTCCCCTGTATTTTGTAGTGATGACTATGAAATCTCTAATCTCATGTTTTAGTGGAGAAAAGAAATAAGGTATCTGACAGAATGTAACCCAATGGTTACCAATGCTGGAAAACAGCAAACAATATCAAAAACGTCCATAAAAAAAAAAAAAAATATCACGTTACTTGTGTTGCATAATCCAAATATCAAATCATTCAATCATATTCTTACAATAGGTAAAACAAATGCATTTTAGCTAAAACACTGTTAGATAAATAACTAGCCTATTTTTGATTTGAAGATGGGCCTCTCCCTGTCATTCACTGGTTAATGACATGAGGTAAGTAACATAAAAAAAATTAGGTTTTGAAATTCAGTCCAACAATTCAGCTGGAAACTCCTGTAGTTCAAAGTAGTTAAAAAACTATTCTGAAGTTCACCATATTTTATATATGCATTTAGAACTTTGAAAAAAAAGACTTTTGTGAATTTTGAAAGATCAGCATTTGAGCCTTTAAAATTCAAATTTTCAAACACAGCAGTCACGGCAGCTAAACTTTAATTACAAAGTAACCCTGAAAACCTATACAGTATTAGCAATTGTATTAAATTGCATCAATAGACTTGTCTTTGAAGTGGACAAAAAATGTAAAAAACAAACATCAGTTGTATTGCACATAGCACATATTTTGATAAATTAACACTGCATCCCATACCCACTTTGTACATATGAAGAAAGTCATGTGCTGGTCACATGAGATATTTTTAAAAGCTATTTTTATATTCCTGCTAATTGTGACAGGCATAGCGTCTTCTGTATCATTTGTTTTATTTCAAATTTTTGGACCTGCATTGGGCAGAAACATTCAAACATTTCTGCGGTCTGTTCACCAAAAACCATAGGTGCTGGATCAAGATGCTTACCTAGAGAATCTCCAAGGTTTTGTGTTCAGATTGCTAATCACTGAATTGCAGCACACAGAGAGGTGAGTGTAAAATGAATCTATTAACCTTTGACACAAGACAACAACATGAAATAACCCAATTCATATATAATTTAACTGAAAGTTTCTAACTTGTTATAATGCATCAGTAGACGATAATCTGTCAAGGGATGGGAAATCATTACTTGTGGTAAGATAGATGTACATGCAGTCTAGTTAAAGAATCTAAATTTCTGTATTCTTAAGGAAAAATGATCAGGCTGACCTAATTCTACAGTACAAAGTCCTGAAATGCAACAGAAAGCAAAAAGAGATAATATTATAAAGTAATATAATATTAAAATAGAACCTCTGTACACAAAGAAGGGGAGTCTTTCAAAAAATAACTTTATAAGTTTTATGGATTCAATTAGCTATTACTGCTAATAAACTTCATGAACTTTGATGTGGTCCCCACTTCAGCTGCTGTCTCGATCATTCCTCCAGATCTGTCCTTCAAATGGATTACATTGCTTCATTCAGCACTTCTTTGTTTTGCCACCATGGCACGGGCTCAGTACTTATCAGCTCCACACAAACATTGAAGGAAAATTTAAGCATCACAGCAGTTCAGACAGGCTATAAAATAAAAATTCCACCAGCCTCACATCCATACCAGTGATTAGCACATATCATATTTAAACTTAGACTGTCAATCCTAAATGAAACAGCAATATACTAAGCCTTCCCCCCCACAACTTAATGATATTACCAAATAGTGACATTTTACGTAATATTAAATTGTGTGCCAGAAAATCCTGTTATATATTTTAATATCATTTCACAAAAAAACTGTATTGTGAAAAACCAGTGGCAGTTCACATGGAAAGTCCTTTAAAACATCTGAAACTATAGCGATGATGTTGTGATTAGAAAAAAAAACTGCCTATTTTGGCTCATATGCATTGAAATGATTTCTTTTTGTGAACATCATTACAGTTATCTGTTACACAGCACATCTGCTTATACTGTGAATAAACCACAGAAAACCTCCTGGATTTATTACGTCTAGACCCTGTAAGCAGCCATGCTCTTAGCCTCCCTAATATTTATGCAGTGGTGGTCTTTCTGAAATAAAAGTTTACGACACTCAGCTTGAAATATACTTTATGCAACTTAAAACAATTGTGCCTGTCAGAAAGGTCTGCCTAAATTATTCCTAAAACACATCATTGTCTATTCCTAAATTCTGGCAGTGACCCACACTCAGATTACTTAAAAGTGTATTTGCTTTCAAGAAGTGAGCTATTGAGGTAGGTGATCTACAGTATAATTTCATAACAGCATTTAAATGCACTTGTTTTTGAAGGCCCTAATTAATCTTAAGTTAGGTCTCAGACAAAAATATATAAATAAATAGAATGACCCTTGTAGGGATATTACTATAAAATCAGTAGTTGCACACATAATAACTTTATAAAATTATAGTAATAATTGATTTTTTAATGGATAACTCACTTGTTCTATAACCCCTGAAGGATTTGCATTCTAGGCCTCTTGTACCCTGTAAATTCATTATTACTGGGCCGATTTCCCAGAAGTATTTCATCATTCAATGTACAAAAGCTTGGAGTTCAATACAAAGCTGGGATTAAAAGCAGTGCTCATTTACAATGCAGCAGAAGTGGGGCCACAGACATCCAGAACAGAAAGAAATGCACTTCTGCGCATGGCACACAGGGAGCAAAGTCATTTTGTTGCCAGACAAACACGTGTTCACCTCACAAAGGTGACCACTGGAAAAGCCCGTCATTACCATTTGCAGTGATAGTCAAGTGACAAGTGGCAATCATCTTATTTTTTTGTCTTTAGTAGTGGTTAATGGAGCCATTAGAAGAGGCAGCAATATTACAACTTTAATATTTAATTTTGTAGTAAATAAAAGGGACTCTGGGAAAGAAACAGGGCTGATCCACACAGTGATTGTTGCAGTATCAGAGTATCTTTAAAACCAGACAAGAAGATTATATCTTTCAAAACACCTTAAATGAACAGACATAAGACTCATTTTACCTTGTGTATCTAAGCATTTGTTGTAGCTATTCTGACCAGCAAAATGGCACTTTAGTAAAAGAATGGATATGCAAATTGCAGTAGTGTACTGTACAGTGCAAACAACTGCTATGGGTATACAAAGCAAACATTAATTCTACAATATTATAGCACTTGTAAAGCCAACTTAGAGTTGTGATAGGGCAACATCAGTAGAAAGGCAGGGGCCAGATCTGAATGAAGCACAAGTCCATCACAGGGCCCACTCCAACACACACCAAAACAGTTTACAGCTGTAATTTAACCCAATTTTGACATGTGAGGAAAACAAAGACATGGCAAAAAGGTGCTATCTCCAGATATACTGAAACTGGGCACAGGAATTGAATTAGGAATTCTGGATCCACTAAGAAGAAATTTTAAACACCGTGCCACCATCCTGCATTTCTAAGTTTTACATAGGATAGCATATATAATATTAAATGCATTGATGGCTCAGATACAGTGCCATCAGACTCATTCACTTTGACACATTTTGTTATATTGCAATGGGGTTTTGTGCCAAGTTTTTTAATATGATTAAAACCCTGTGCTCATTGCCTTTCACAGTAATTTGCACAAATTCTTTCACATCTCAATCATTTCAAATTTGAAGAAGTGCTAGGATAGGCATGTCCTTTACACTCTCTCCTTTTCAGTCTTTACCTTGAAATGTTGGCCATTTTTCTGCAAAACAGAATTAATCATCCTTTTAATAATATATGACATTCCACCAAAATTTCTTTATATGCCAATGATATCAGTGCTTTACCTGAGTGATTACCCCTCAGACATGTACTAACTTTCTTCAGTGTTTCAGGGTACAGAATTAAGTGTTCCAAATCTGCCCTTGTTCCTTTTAACTATTCTTGTCACAGCTCGCATTTCCTTTCTTGCATGGATGGGATCAATTTCTTTAAATATCTCGGCATTAACATTTTCATTTTGGTGCACATTATTGCTTCAAATTGCTGCTGTGCCCTTAAAAACAGTAATGTCTCCCTCTCTACCTGGACACATAACCCTCTATCTTTCCGGTCTTGCTTTGTCATTGTTAAAATGAATATTGCACATTGAAAGAACTTTGCTATCTCAATACTTCCTCTCTCTCTCTCCTCCTTTTAATTATTGGCTTGACGTTAACAGACCTCAAGCTTTTCATTTCACATTTCATTGGAATGACAAAAGACATCGTATGACGCATTCTGCAGTGACTTGAGACAGGTCTGATAGAGGAATTTCTCTTCCTGACTTGGAACTTTCGGCTTTCACTTTAGAGCAATCTGAAACTGGTTTGACACTTCTGCCAGTCCTCTATCTTGGTTTTCCACTGAACACAGACTTGCATCTTCCCATCATCACCTTCACAATTTTCCTTTCTCCTCCTTAAGGCTAAAGCCTCTTCTTTCCAAATGTGGTTCTTTTATTCCTTATACAGTGGAACCTTGGGTCACGACCGTAATTTGTTCCAAAACTCTGGTCGTAACCTGATTTGGTTGTGAACCGAACTAATTTCCCCCATAGGATTGTATGTAAATACAATTAATCCGTTCTGGACCATACGAACTGTATGTAAATATTTTTTTTAAAGATTTTTAAGCACAAAAATAGTTAATTATACCATAGAATGCACAATGTAATAGTAAACTAAATGTAAAAGCATTGAATAACACTGAGACAAACACCCAGGCTCCCTGCTCAGCTGCAAGCGAACCTGCGCTGGCTCGGTCTCTCTCTCTCTCGCTCGCTCTCGCTCTCTCACTCGCTCGCTCTCACTTTCTCTCTCCTGTCCCCAGCTTCCTCCTCCTGCTGCTTCCTGCCTTCTCCTGCAACCTCCCGTTCTTTCCTGTTCTCTTCTTTTTCCCTTTAGCTGACTCGCACTTCTACTTATGAAGAGGATGTGGTAGTTGTGGCAATTAGCAGGCTGGATAATGGATGAATGGATGGATGCTATATCCTAACTACAGGGTAACTGGGGGTCTGCTGGAGACAATCCCAGCCAACACAGGGCGCAAGGCAGGAAACAAGCCCTGGGCAGGATGCCAGCACACACACATACACACACACACACACACCAAGCACAATTTAGGATCACCAATGCACCTAACCTGCATGCCTTTGGACTGTGGGAAGAAACCGGAGTACCCGGAGGAAACCCACGCAGACACGGGGAGGACATGTAAACTCCAATGCAGGAAAGACCTGGGAAGCAAACCCGGGTCTCCTAACTGCGGTTCTCACCTGTGCACTTAGGCGAAAAACGCCCACATCACAAACTCCTCAGGAACCTCTTCGGCCACACACCACCACGCCTCCTCGCTAAGCCGCGAGTGCGGTGATTATTTATTAAAACTGGCCTTTTTGACGGGAGCTGTGGACCCACTATTCCACAGGAGGAAGCTGGGTTGAGAGGAGGTTACAGTTTTGAGGGAGAATCCCTCTGTGTGATGCACCAAGAACAATGTACAGTACAGGGAGAGACTGAACACATGCGGAAATCATCAGCGTGTACGAACCGGAAAGGAAACGAAATAGAGCACAAAGAGTTCACAGCGAATGCACAGGGAGAGACTGAACACATGCAGAAATCATCGGCGCGTACAAACCGGAAGGGAAACTGGCTTATTCGTTACCCGAGTGTGTGGCTGTGAACAGATGCAAAAGTTTGGCAAACTTTTTGGTCGTAACCCGATTTGTACGTGTTCAGAGACATTCGTGACCCGAGGTTCCACTGTACTTTAAAGCACTTGGAGAAGCTTTTAGGTTCCCTTCTAATGCTGCCATTTTTCATAATGAATGACATTTGGCATATTGGTGGATATCAAACGTCTTTCCCACATTGGTTTATTTTAGGTATTAACACTATGGAGGGTTATTTTTGATGATTCAAGACTGCAGACGTTCTGGGCACTAAGGTCCCAGTTCTCCTTTTGTTCCTCTCTTTTATTTTCAACTGAGGTCAACTCTTATTACTTGTGCAGTGTCACCTTCTCTTTTCTCCTCATGTGCTGTTTGCCTTTGCTCATTCTTTTTAATCACATAAAAAAAAAATTTACCCCTCCATTTGCTGCCTATGCAAAGTCTCCTTCAAGTCCTTGCATTCACTGTTTCAATGCGATCACCCCTCCTTTATTCCCTTGACAGACATCACCATCTCTAACAACTTCACTCTGTACTTCAGGAGCCCCATTCATCGGCACTCAGATAATTCTGTCTTACCCCATGTAAACATTTTACAATGGGTTTATTCACTTATCTCTTTTGTCACTTCTACTACCTAAATGTTTCCAGAAACATTCTTATTTTTGGGGTTGTCCAAGTGTCACTTCCTATTGGTTTGGTGTTCGGAATTCCCTTTCTTTAATCCATTCTATTCAAATTCCTCTCTCACCTCACACTTTCTTTTTCCCGGACACTTTAATACTCTTCCTCAATCCAATGCTTCAGTGGCTGTTCTTTTTGAGTACCATCTCAGCCAAACTGGCACTGACAACTTGGAAATCCTGCTGTTGTGTTTCTGTTGACTCTTGGAAATCATCTTTTTACAACCTAACTCTTCTTAAGCCCTCAGCATTGGAGATTAATGGAGAGCCTGCCTGGCCACAACATCAGGGAATGGCCTTTAGTTGCCAAGCTTGTGGGTGATTGGCTTTCTGGTTGCTAGTGATGATGGGAGCTCATCCTAATTCTTGCCTTTCTTTTGCAGTCTGGTTGCGGACCACTGCCCTTTTTGATCAGCCACACAGAATCCATTTAGTCACTTTCTCCATTTATGCTTGTTATTCTTCCTCACAGAGATGAGGTTGGTGCCAAGGATAGGGGGGGTGGAGAGGGATGTGGGGTGAAATGTGGTATTTTATCGTATAATTTCGTACATCCTATTTTTTAAATATCGCTTTGTTAAAAGAGTGGGGTTTCCGGTACATTGCAGCCAATGAGTATCTTCTTAAACAATATTTCACTATATTTTATCAAACAAATAGCTAAGTTAACAGCTTCATTTAATTAAGCAGAACAACTGATTTTTAGCTTTAGCAGACTTTGTCAAGCCAATACCAAATATCTGTCTTTCTTTTCTCTAATGTTTAGAGAACAGAGACCCAGTTTCTACTCCTACAGTTTAAGCTCTAGATAGTGGCCATTTAACACACTACTTTAGATTCAGACAGTCTCTGCTCCTTTTCCCATCCCTAGTCATCACTACACTTAAAAAGCACAAACACCAAGGTGCAGACACACCGAAATGTGCCACCTGTCCTTAATATACCCAGCATGGTCTGCTGACGAAAACAAACATAACTTTGATTAATATTTTTCAAATTGATTTGAGTTATCATCTATTCATAACATGCAAGAATGAGAACAGATGGTGACATTACGATCACTGTCAAGAATGAGAACAGATGGTGACATTACAATACTGTAAGGTATACAGAAAACTCTTCCAGTGATGCATTTCTAGACAAAGGCTTGGCATCTCTTCACAGAATCTCCCACACTGGAGGTTTAGGATTCCCAATGTTTCCAGTCTGTCTTGGTTACTCTGCTGAAAATTTTATTGGAGGAAAAGTGAGATTGATCCAATGAGCTGGAAAGAGCATGGCATTATAGTCGGTCACCATTCCTTTTCAAAAAAAACAGCAATCCCAACAATATTCCCTCTGTCTGTATTATTTAAAACAGAAATCCTAAACTCAAGGTCTATTTCTCAATCTGCTAATGAACCTACCTTTGGGACCCCTCAGTGTTTTATTCAGTATACATTGTTCCTAATTTGACTTTTGTGGGGCCGCAATATTGACAAGTACAGAATAACTTATTTGAATCATTTGAGCTAACTTGATATGGTACCTGCTGTAAATATCTCAAGAGCAGACTTACAGCTTGCTGTTCGAATGAAGGAATTTGAAATGTGTGGTTTTTAAGAGAAACAACAGCATCTTGATTACAGCGTGCAAACCGCTAATGCAGAGTTTGAGCACCACTTCATACTGTAAATCCACTGAGTTTATTTATCACATGTGCTTGCCGCATTCCTGTGGCCAGACTGTGCACACATTACATTTATTAGCCTCCCAGCATTTTGCCTTCCACTCCTACAAATAATTCTGTAACCCATGAGAAGTGAACTTCACAATGATAGATCTATTATTTTATAATAAGCGCAATTTTAAAACAGCAGCAATGCGAAAACGGAAGCTTCGTTTTGACATTTGGTATAAATGCAAACTCAAGATTTTGATCTTTTAATACTAACTTCAGAAGAGATATCTGGTAACATATAAACAAAACAAAAATCTGTATGACATCCACAACCAGCAAAAGTTGCTTTTTATTGTAAAACTAGACATTAAGCCCGTTACAATAATGGCCGCTAGAACAGTAGTGCATAAACATTAGTAGGAACAGTCTATATTAAATGGCAAGGGACCTTGAATGTGGCTGTAATATGCGTCACTGTATTGTGTGCTTTTAATTTTCTCTCTCAGTAATACTGGTTTGTATTTTCGTAAAATGCCTGTAATTTTGTCTGACAGTAATACAGTGGAACCTCGGTTCACGACCATAATTCATTCCAAAACTCTGGTTGTAACCCGATTTGGTTGTGAACCGAAGTAATTTCCCCCATAGGATTGTATGTAAATACAATTAATCCATTCCAGACCTTATGAACTTTATGTAAATATATATTTTTTTAAGTTTTTAAGCACAAATATAGTTAATTACACCATTGAATGCACAGCGTAATAGTAAACTGAATGTAAAAACATTGAATAACACAAAGAAAACCTTAAACAACAGAGAAAACTAACACTGCAAGAGTTCGCGCTATAGCCTTACGACCCGCTCGCTAAAAACACTTTTTTTTAATGAGGTTTAAGCACAGGGAAAAAAATTAACATTTGAAAAATCCATAAATTAATAAACAACCAAGAAAAGTAACATTGCAACAATGCACGCGTGCGCCTGTGTGTGTGTGTGTCTCTCTCGCGGGCCTGTGTGTGTGTGTGTGTGTGTGTGTGTGTGTGTGTCTGTCTCTCGCGTGTGTCTCTCTCTTAAGCGTGCATCTCTGTGTCTGTGTCTTTCTCGCCTGTGTGTGTGTGTGTGTGTGTCTGCCTGTCTCTCTCTCTCGCGCACGCCTCTGTGTGTGTTTGTGTGTTTGTGTGTCTGTCTGTCTGGCGCACGCGTGTGCATGTCTGTCTCACACGCGCCTGTGTGTGTGTGTGTGTCTGTCTCTCTCGTGTGTGTGTGTCTGTCTCACACGCGCCTGTGTGTGTGTGTGTCTGTCTCACACGCGCCTGTGTGTGTGTGTCTGTTGCGCGCGCCTCTGTGTGTGTGTGTGTGTGTGTGTCTGTCGTGCGCCTCTGTGTCTGTCTTTGTGTGTGTGTGTGTCTGTCTCGCGTGCGCTTGTGTGTGTGTCTGTCTCTCGCTCTGCACAGGGAATGTACAGGAAGAGACTGAACACGTGCCGTGTGGCCCCGCGCATGCGCACTTCACCAGAAGACACACACACGGACACCTGGACGCACACAGGGGTTTTATTAAAGAGGATGTAATGGTGAATGTATGAACTTTGCTTGGAAAAGTAATTAAAAAGTAGGGGCACTAAATAAATTATTGAATTAATTATAAATTATTGAAATAGGATTTGATATTCTGAAATCCTACCAAAAAAGAAAAAAGCAGCCACTGTGTGTATACCAAGGTACTACTTTACAAATGCTTATCAGATGTTTAATGCTCACCGTTCCTGTTCCAACTTCATTCGAATCCTGTCCTCCTCAGAAGTTAGAGTCTCTTCATTCTTTGCCTTACTGGATCCTTTTCGTTCCACCTTGTCTACAAATCGCTCATCTTTGCGGTATTTACCAAACCTGTCAAAAACAAAAGTAAACATGAAACAAAAATCTTTGTATCTCAAATACGGCAGATTGCATTGTGGATTATGTTAAAGGTGTCCTCATGTTGTTACATGAGACTTGGCAGATAACAAAAGTGCCTCCTCAAACCTGTGTTAGAATCCTATCAGTCAACCTTTCAATGAGAGTAAACGATCCAAGGCATGTTCAACACCTGATTGGAAATTACAACTCAGGTCAATGGACACTAATATTCCACAAGGAAATGCCAATGTGCACTGTAGTTTAACCCTAATGCTTTGGTTTAGTTGGAATGTGGAATGGCTTTCCATGTACTGAGAATTATTCAGCTAAAAGTGAAATTTATCAGCACTTGTATACTTTCTACAAAGCAAGAACTTATGCACTATTCATCACAATATTAAGATGGACATGCACTACTAGGTAGTGTAATGCAGACTAAGAATATCATAAACACAAGATTTGACACTAAGATCACAAAACATGTGTAAGGTCACAGGTTATCAGCAGGAATTTCAATGTTTCATTTATATGAAGCAGGTATGCAGACACCTTTGTAAAAACAGAATTCATACTTGTAGCAAATTATTGCTGTCAAAGTAAATGCGTAAAGCAAAAATGCCTTGTCTCAGCACATTCTACTGAACTTGATCAGGTTCATCTAAATAGAGGAAAAATGCACATTAAGAATGGAAAAAATAAGACAGGTATACGAATATGTAAAAAGGAAGTGAACAAAGTTCTGAAATGTGATGTAGAATGTTGAAGGTTTATACCACTAGAGAAAAGACAACAGTACTAGTAAGTAAAGCAGCAGCCTTACAACTCAATTAAAAAGGACTTTCTGAGGGGTCAGATCTGCAGATGTCATTTACTTTGCTTTAATTTAGCAATTACTATGTAATCTAATATAAAACCATGTACTATTGTAGAAAAATACAAAAACAAATTTCTACACTTAAAGGGTCCAGTTCACCCTGTCATTTCTGTTATGATAACGCAAAACAACAGACACTCATGAAAGCAGCATATTGAAATAAAAATTTTAAGCAATCAAAGATGGACCTCCACACCCTACCTTCTACAGTTATCCTCTGACCAATAACAGCGGACTGCACGATAACGTGCAGTGAATACACTTGACTTGAGTTTTCATACTCTTTCTCTGTATGTTTAGCATTCATTTGCTCAGAGGCTGATGCACTTGTTGAGCAGCCTGCTTCTTGTCTTCTTTCGTCGGCACCTTTTCGCGTTAAAACTGATTAAGTCAGTGTTTGTGTTGCAATTACTTAGTACATTTTCCTTAATTTTTCACTTAAGCTGGCACTTAAGTCTTTAATCTGCCTCAAGAATGATTTAAGATATGATGAAGTAGGGGAAGTGACGGCGAAGGTGATAGGGATAAGAATGGTGCCCGTATGCATGCGCTGCACGGCCGCCCTGCTGATTGCCGTCGAGAGCTGATCTATACTAATAAACGGCAAAGCCCTCACTGACTCACTCACTCACTCACTGACTGACTGACTGACTGACTGACTGACTGACTCATCACTAATTCTCCAACTTCCCGTGTAGGTAGAAGGCTGAAATTTGGCAGGCTCATTCCTTACAGCTTCCTTACAAAAGTTGGGCAGGTTTCATTTCGAAATTCTACGCGGAATGGTCATAACTGGAAGTTGTTTTTCTCCATTTACTGTAATGGAGTTGAGCTGGAGGGGCGGAGTTTCGTATGACATCATCACGCCTGTCACATAATCACGCATTACGTAGAAAGCCAGGAAGAGCTACAAAACGCGCTTTAGAAAACATGCATTATATAATTAAGAAGGCAGCGAAACAATTAGAAGCGAGCGACGGACATATAAAACCATATTCAGCGGCTCACGTGAACTGACGCAGTGCGCAGACAAAAAGTAACAGTTCCAAAGAGTGCTGAACAAAAACCGAATTATACTGCTACGCTCAAATAGATAAACCACACGCAGTGGCGCGATAGTAAAGCATTCGCCTGTAGCGCCCACGTCCGAGGTTCGATTCCCGAGAGGGGATGCACTAAGTATGTACGCGCGCTTCTCGATTTATTTTAACCTCGCATCCCCTTAGTTTGAGACGTATGAAAACGCATGCGGTTAACGCAGAAAGACAGATCACCTATCCACCTATTGAAGCTTCATGAATAATGGATACTTTATTCGCGATCAATGATTGTTTTGGTAAAGCCATACTCAGTGTATTCATTAGATGAACGGTAAAAAAGTAAGAGCGAGGGGACGGTAACTTACTGAAGCACACAAGCAAAACCACAATAGCACGCAGGCTCGATGTACTGTAGTGCTAGATCTGACTTGCGCGATCACATTCCAAAAAATATTTCTTTTCAAGTTCTATTTAGTCCATATGAGTCAAACTCAAGGCCCACGGGCCACATCCTGCCCGGCGTGTAATTATATCCGGCCCGCGAGATCATTTTATATACTGTATTATTGTTATTAATGGCCCGGGTATATAAAGCGCTGGTAACACAATAAACTACAGATCCCATAATGCAGCGCTTCAGCTGCCTTGCTGAACACTTACCGCGTTGCTGCAAGTTATTGTGAAGCTAGCCCACACGATGCCGAAGAGAAAAGTTGATTCTGAAAATAGAGCCTTTAAAAACCGATGGGAGGCTGAGTATATGTTTACTGACATTGCCGGTAAACCCGTGTGTCTCATTTGTGGAGCTAATGTGGCTGTAATTACAGAATTTAATCTTTACAACGACTGACAAACACAGAATGTAACTTGAACACAACACATCGTACAAATACGACCCTGATTGAAACAAATAATGATAATCGAATCCTTGATCACAGCAACACTCACAAAGCAATTACTGTATATTGACAATCATGTTACGTTATTTTTAAAATGTTCCCTTTTCTTTTTCATAGCTTCTTTAACACACTACGTCTCCGCTGCGAATATATATATATCAAATAAATAAGCCACACACCGTGGCGTAATTGTAGAGGCTTCGCCTCTATCGCCTACATCCGAGGTTCGATTCCTGAGAGGGGATGTACTGAGTATGTACGCGTGCTTCTCGGTTCATTTTAACCTCGCATTTCCTTGGTTTGAGACGTATGAAAAAATATGCAGTTAACGCAGAATCATGTTACGTTATTTTTAAAATCTTTCCTATTCTTAGCACAAGCACAGCTGAGAAGCTTCGATGCATGTACTCCATAACAAAAAATAACGCATTTAATCACATTTTCAATTCCAAGCAAAGGGGAACTTTTGTCAATGCATGATTTCCTGGTACATCGATTACACTGATGCACACATCACAGCTACAAAAATGTTACACTCGGAATGAAGCGCGTTCCTGATCGGAGGAAAATTTAATTTCAAAAAACTACCCGAGCGAAGCCTTGATAAAAGCATGGTTTTGTGCACAGTGAAAACCAAGCAAAATTAGATGCATTACAGAAAGCGGACTTTGTGGCTCTTACTGGGGATCATTGGACTTCCGTGACCGTTAGTAATTCTAATTACATCTAATTACAAAATGTTCAATGATCACACTGTTTTAGCCTAATGTACAAAATAATTTTGGCTAAGGTTACTCAGAGTTTAAAGATTAAGTTGGTCAAATTACCTTTTATGTTTCTGACTTATTTTTTTAAGAAGAAAAACTGCACTTTATGTTGAAATTTTGGTTATTATTATTTAAAGACAATACCATTCTGAAAATGTACTTAAAGTACTTAAACTACCACTTTATTTTTAAGTCTGCCCAATTTTAACCAGGGATGATATTTTTGTTTCTGTTTTGAATTCAAATGCAGTTTAAAAGCATTTTTTTTTTCAGAAATTAAAAGAGCTTGAGTTTACAATATTCATGTCCATGTCTATTATTTGATTCTGTCGCCCACTAAAACCCTTTTAAATTAAAAAAACATTTGCGATTTGGGGCAAATTTACATGTGCGATTACATACGATTAATCAAGATTAATTATTACACAGCCTCTAATTAATTGGATTAATTTTTTTAATCGAGTCCCACCCCTAATATATATATGTAGATTTGTATATATATATATGTGTATATACAGTATATATGTAGATATGTATATGTGTATATATGTATATATGTGTTTGTGTGTATATATATGTGTATATATGTATATATATGTGTGTGTGTGTGTATATATATATGTGTATATATGTATATATATGTGTGTGTGTGTGTATATATATGTGTATATATGTATATATATATATATATATTTATATATATATATATATGATGTGTATATATATGTTTATATATGTGTGTGTGTGAGTGTATATATATATATGCCAGCAACACTCATGACAATGACAAAACAATTA
>JANRMT010062817.1:46261426-46299303 GCA_026402145.1 Polypterus bichir lapradei
ATATATATATATATATATATATATATATATATATAGATATATATATAGATAGATAGAGAGAGAGAGATGACAACAACACTCATATCAATGACAAAACAATTACATTAACAATCATGTTACGTTAATTTTAAAATATTTCCTTTTCTTTTTCATAACTTCTTTAACACACTACTTCTCCGCTGTGAAGCGCGGGTATTCTGCTAGTTCTAAAATAAAATAAAATAAAAAGAGCAATAACCATGGAGGTCAATCATCACCCCAAAAGTGGATAGTCACGTAGTATATGTGTACCAAATTTCAGGTCAATCGGTCAAACGGTTTGCAAGCGACAGGTGATTTAAAATTCTGGACAGACAAACGAACTGCCACAGGAGCGTATTATATAAGAAGATAATCCTGAATGAATGCAAAAATGAAGTGGGCAAAAGCTGGTACATGAAGCTGACGAATGGTTTAATATCCAGCCTTTCATACAATATTCAATGCTTATTACAGGGTGAGGCAGAAAGGATGAACGTCTTTGAAATGGCTAGAACTCACCACTAGGTGGAGTGACAGATGTGTGGTAGGTGGCGTTAGATTTGCAAAGTCTTAGCATTTTTTTTATTTTGTTTTTAGTTGAAGCCATGGAGCCGTGGACGATAGAACACTGCGTTTTTGCGTACGACTGTTTTGTCAAGAACAACCAATCTATTACCACAGTTCAGTGTGAGTTTCGTTGCCATTTCAATATCCACAGAAATAAAGCTGTTCCCGTTCATAACACTATCTTACGTTGGGTTAAAGCACTTCGTACACGAGGTACAGTAATGAACAAAAGACCGCCGGGGGCTACATGAATGGCACGTATCCCAGAAAATGTGGAAAGCGTACGACTAGCCCTGCTGCGCAGTCCAAGTCGATCTGCTCGGAAGCATTCTTCTGAACTTGGCCTCAGTAATCATTCGGTAAGGCATATTTTGCATTTAGACCTGCATTTCCATCCCTACAAATTGTCAAATGCTATTTCAATATGAACTCAAATCTTTCAATAAATTTCTTTGTAAGAAAAAATTAACAATTTTGTGATTTTGTAAAAAAGTCCGTCCTTTCTGCCTCACCCTGTATATCCTTAGCACTGCAACCTGACATACAATGGTTTAAGAAGTTATGTTCTTATACTGTATTTTGTTTTTGTATTTTTTAACTGCTTTGGACTACAACATCAATATGAATGCAGTGATGTGAAAAAACATATAATACATGTGTACATTATAATTTATTGTTATTCCGGGTATGTGTGTTAGTAACATATCAAGGATTATACATTAGTGCATTTTGTGAGCAGCTTGTAAAATTTCCATTTCAACAAAAATCTCACAAATTAGCAGGGAGTCTGTTTGTTTAGCTGTTTCTAGGAGAGCTACAGGATGAAGATGCCCTGGTAGCCTAAAATAAATGTGCAATAAGAATATATTAATCTTTCCATCTTTTAAACACACTTTTAGCTCACAAGGAGGTGGAGCACATCCTGGCCGATTTAGAACAAAGAAGAAACTAACCCTGGACAGGGTGCAAGTCTTTCACAAGGCACACACATTCACACTGTGTCAGTTCAGAGCTGCCAATCAACAGAACCTTTATGTGTTGGGGATGCAGGGGGAAAAACGGGCATACCCGCAGAGAACACGGACACTGAGCAGGCTGGGATTCAAACCCCTTCTACAGGAACTGTTAAGTAGCTGCTGTGGCCACTGACATACAGCAGGTAAATACATACTGTAGACTTAAAAAGGTTAACTAAGAAACCAAGTGCACATTTCTGTGAGGGGGGCTGACTTCAAAGTTGCTGAATGAGGTCATCCACATCACATGCACGTGCATAGCAACTCAACCTGCATGCCAGTAAAACAATGAACACTATTTTACAAGCACACATAAATTAAAGATTAATTGGGGGCAATTAATGCATTTAAATGTATTGTAATTTAGTAACCAAGATAATAGAAAGTTCACACACTAGAACAATAATTATCATGCTGGCCAGAACAACTCCATAAGCTGTTTATAAATACACACTGATTATGGTCTATATGTAAAAATGTGTTTGTTTCACTGCTGACAAAGGATGCCTTTATCCTGAGCCCAAGAGGTTGTGTATAAATGAATATAAGAGGCTTTATTGATTATACTTTTCAATCAAAAGATTTACTGTTATCTTGACAGATATTCATAAATTGTTTACTGCCATAGTTTTGTTTAGAAATTGCCCCAGAAACCTGTTGGGAAATAACGCTCTTTTCTGGTATTTCTTTGCCACAGAAAAAAAAAATGTAATAAAGCAGAGAGAAAGTGTCAGAGGAGCACACTTTAAGTAGAGTTGCTGGCTGACTGTAATTTCCTCCTTGTCGCAACAACTTTACATTTTAATGACAGCTTGATTCACAAAGCACACACATCTGAACGCAAATTACACAATAAAAAGAAAGAACTAAAAATGCTTAGCATTTCTAAAGCTTTGTTTCTCTGAGACATTTTTCATTCTAATGCTAGAAAATGATCCGATTCAAGAAGGTATATAGACTGTCCTAAGATGGAGAAGGGCACATGGAATGATGTAAGATCTCTGAGCAGAGTTGATAGGACAAGTCTTTACACTATAAATATTTCAGCAGAATTACATACTTGACAGTAGAAGTGAACCATTTGTGTCCTAAAATGACGGCACTTCAGTGGGTCACAAGAAGATCAAGTCTGATTGTGGAGTAGAAATGACAATACTATCAGGAACGGTGCAATTAATCTGAGTGGGAATTTACCATTCCCAGCCATAAATATCTGAGAAAGGGACAACAAGCAATCATTACAGTTTGATGTATCTGAATTTCAGTTACTACGTACCATACTAGAAATTGCAAAGCTTTTTGACTTGCTGTTAATGATTTATATAAATACAAAAGGACATGCCTCATAGTATCATAGTTAAATTATTTTGATAATTAAGAGTCTTGCACTTCCACTTCTTTCAATTTCCAAATTTCTATTTTTTTTTTAGGACAAAGAAGAATCAAAAACTACTTTCTGGAGGTTAATCTTACACATTTATCCAGGAGGCTAACTTAAGAACAAATAAACATTCAAATATGCAAAAGTAAATAATTCCCTTTGGCAAAGACTAACCTTTACAGCATGTATACTTACATGAAAGTAATTATTTCACTCACATTCTCCCAAGATTGTGATTATTTTTCTTAGTAAACAACCCATACCAGCTTTTATTTTAATTAATTTATAGATTACTCAGCTACAACACCTGCATTAATTCTACCTAAGGAGACAGCAGCACATCAAGCATATCTAGTAGCCAACATCATATCAAAGATGACTACTAGAAAAAAGTCCATCAAGCGCAGAGGTTCATAGCTTTTGGTTTTTTTATGCTTTTACATGCAGCCTAATAAATCAAAACACAAATGATAAATTTCACCTTGGATGCAAGAAGTTCAATTCAGGAAGGGTTGCTGGAATCTGACCAAAGTTATTTGTATCACATAGTTGAAGAAGAATCCCCTCACAACTTTTAATAAAAATCTGGATGCGATACTGGTGCAACTTAACTATTAGTTAACTGAATGAGCTTGACAGATTGAGTTATCTCCTTTTGGCTGTTAAGTTACTGTATGTTATGTCACCTCTAGCTGCAGGAATTTCAAGTAGATGTTTCTTTTACTTACTGACAGCTTCTTAAACCACAATGGAGGTGGTCCACTAAGCAGTACTGCTTCATCTTTGTGATATTTATAGACTTTCAAGCATTTCCGGACCCACCACAACAGCTCAGTGGGGTGTGATCCAGATGTTAACTTAACCATTACAAATTACATTACATTACGTTTTCCTCCCTATTTTTAATCTTCAAGCGGCAAATTTCATTATTTTGTACACCAGAAACAAAAAAATGCTTTCGACCAGACCTATGCTATACTTAACTAAAATACAGATAATTTACCCAATTCACTATGAAAAATGAACAAAAATGCTTAAAACTAGACAAAATCCTTTTTTATACCAGGTTAATATCTGATTACAACAAAAAAGTAAACTTAAATGTATACATTTTGCAATCTGATCTACTACCTCTATGGATTGGCGGTCCATCCAGGGTTAGCTCCTGTCTTACTGCAGACTCCCACAATTGGTTTAAGAGACTTTGAAGTTAATGAATGGATAGAATTTGATTCACAATATACCACATTCAACAGTACATAAAGTTTTAGGGTTTTCAAAACTGTAAAAGGACTCTCATTTGACATTAAGCCATGCCAACCTTTACACTATTTGAATGTTTATAAGTTAAATTGGTTGGATTCTTGTTCTGTAATGTTTCAAAAGATCTGTCCATGCTAATTACTGACTATGAACTACAACGATGCTCGCTTCATAAAGTGTGCTCTGTGATGAAAGTTATGCAAAACATAGAATGATTGATCAAGGCCATTCAAAATGCTGACAACCATATATGATTCCTTTATGTTAAAAATGGACTCTAAAATACAGGAAAAAAGACTTACTCATTGCACTCCTACTGCAACCACCTTTCATATGTCTCCGGCCTTTTGTTCCTTGAACTTCTGGTTTCAAGCATAAGAAAGGCAGGAGAGAATTACCCATGCCATAATTTGGAACAATGAACACATTTATTCAAAACCTTTCACAGATGTAAATCCAAAGAATTATTTAAACTCCAAACTAAAATAGAAACATGTCCTGAGGCCATTATCAGCTGGTTTATACATTACCTAATAAATCAGTTTCAATATGTGCAATCACAATCTAGCACACCCTGGGGATAAGCACTGAAGCCAATACTCCAGTCTTAATATACAATACCACTAGGATACATCATGAGAAATTCAATTTTAACTTTCAATCTTATGTAGACACATACAGTTCTCTTTATTAAGAAATCCCAATGACATTCTCATCATAAACACTCCCAAATTATGTGTCAGTGAGATTAAAAAAATGAATGACACACCTTTGATTAAAAACAGAAATGACAACACTGAGAAAAAAGGACCTTAAAGACAATTAACTGATGAAGATTTTAGTTTGGAAGGATTTAGTTTCATACCTGTATTGTAACTTCATAAACAAAATAGGCCGGGTGTTACCATAAGCACTTTGCTGTCTTAAGAATATATATATTTTTTTAATATTTCAGACAGTTGAGGAAGCAATAAAACAATTGCAGCAAGTGCGTTCATCTCAAGTAGAACTGGTTAATATACTGGAATGCACTGAAGACTGTCTACGCTGAACTTTTACTTCTTCTCTATTATGTTTCAAGGCAACATCCATTATTTAGATATATGGATGAATTGAAGCAGCTTAAAATCTAACAGCGACTTTCCTGTTTAAGAGTGTAACAAGTTTACAACCATTAAGAAACTGAAAAGGCCACAGAATATGCAATAAAAAACTCAGAGGCCCCAAACTGTTGAATGAGTTGAAATATGAACAGACAGAAACATCCATCCATCCGTTATCCAGCCCGCTATATCCTAACTACAGGGTCACGGGGGTCTGTGGGAGCCAATCGCAGCCAACACAGGGCGCAAGGCAGGAAACAAACCCCGGGCAGGATGCCAGCCCACCGCAGACAGACAGAAACATTGTATGGTAAAAATGTTTTACAGTTTTTCTAATCATTTAAATTACTATTTTTTTCCATCTTTAGAGGTGATAAACAGCACATTGACTCACAGAGAAAGTACAACAATGTAGAAAATGAAACAACAGGTAAAGGCTATTTACACAATGCCCCGACTGTATAGCTTTCCTCATTTGACAAACACCCAAAAAGGGGTGTCTTTAACATCCTTAGTGTTTATTTCAAGTACAAGGTAGAATTAAACTTTATTTATATTTTCTTTCTGTAGGTGTATGATGGCCATTTACTACCTCCAATCAACACAAAGGTGCGCAAGGATTCAGAAATAAGGAATGGACTGGAAAACAGTGAGAGAGAAAGGGTTAATATGTAAATTGAAACTGGAAGTGTTAAGAAAACACTTAAAAAATAAGCAGCGTGGTAGAAGGATATAAAAATAACGAGACACATAACATTAAAGATACAAAAGGACACAAAATGAGCTGTAAATGAACAAGATGAGCAATAAATGAAAATAAATAAAATTAAGCAACATTAAAGTTTCCCTTTCTAAACAGCAGAGTTAAGAAAAAACAGGTTACTAGGACACCAACTGTTTATTTGAACAATTAAACTACTATAGTTATGTAGCAAAGAAAGTATGACCACTTTTAATTTGATCATTTTAAATATCAGAACATAACTAACAATCATGAAGTCTTTAAGTTATCTGCAGTTTCATGAAACGCAGCTGCATGTTGACTTATTTTTTGTTCAATAATGAACTAAAGCAAACAATCAAAATCTAATTTTAGGAATAGGTTAAAATTAGAAGATTGGTAGTATGTAAAACCAAACAATTTAAAGTGGATGTACTTAAATTACTCTTTGCAAGGTTGTATGTATCAGAAGAAAAGAAACACACTTAATAAATTCAAACATAAATTAGTTCTTTGTACTGGCATATTATATGCATGGAAGGAAGGTGACCACACTGACCTCATTTTGACCCCCCAGAGATTTGCCTTTTCTTCTTCTTCAATGTATCCTGTTTTTATTGTGTTATCATTTATTGATTATGTCATCCTAGTCTGCTTTACTTTTTACCATTTCCTTGCTCCTCTTCACGACCGAATGTAAACTGTTTAGAGGTAACTCCTTTGAGAAATCCGTTCTATAGGGTGGTCCAGATCTAATTATGCAACTTTTAATGCAATGCAGGAAAACAATACAAGACAAAAGAATTGTTCAAAATATCTTGTAATAAACGAAAATGGACTTACAATGAATTAATTCACTGATTTTCCAGGTAATGTCCCACTTGTCCTCCACTCAGTTGTGAATTCTCTATGTAATAAACGTAATAAGTTATAGCATAATGAAAATTGCATAATTAGATCTGGACCACCCTGTACTATACAATGGATTAAACAAAACAAACCTGAGACGACTCCAAGACATTATTCACCCACTGTGATATTCTAAGAATAATCATCCATAGATTTTCAGACTTGTTTAGATTATAGCTGCATTAATCAAGAAAAGTCAAATGAATTGTGAACATGAGAGGCATTTAAATAGTGTCTCAAAAATGTTAAAGTAGCCAACAATAACCAAAAAGATAGTGGTAAACAAAATGAGTAACACAAAGTTCAAAGTAAACCAAATCCTGCTGCTTTTTCCATCATTCTAAATCAGGTATTCTTTAACCCTGTCTACCCAGTACAGAAGCTCATTCAATTGTTTTAGCCTGAAAGTACCACAAAGCACTCACAAACCTTTCTTGTGCCTTTGTACTTACTTGCCTCCCTGCTCACTTAACTTCTGTCTAAGGTTGGGCGCACCTTTATACCCTTTTCCACTGTAAATATTTGCGCTCTGAAAAGGAATCATTTATGGGGTCAATAGGGGATAAAGCCACACCAAGAAAAAATCACCCTCGGGTCTTCTACTGGTCTTGGTGGGCCAAGACTTCATGGCAGCTCCTGGGTTGCCAGTATCATTTGAGGGGCAGTAAAATTTTATATGAGTTCTTGTGAACCATGTGTCCTCTGATGGTCTGGACAGATTGACCATTTTGGCTTTTCTTCTCTAGGCTTCCTCTTACAATGCTCATACTGGAACACCATCCAGACAAACAAGGTGTACAAATACTCCATACTGTTTGAGCTATGTCACTAATATGGAAGCCTACAGCACGTTTGTGTTTTCTTTGTCTTGATTATTCCATATATGCTCTGTAACCCACCATCCAGTTCAGTTTGGGCCATCCCTTAAACATCGGAAAGTAAAAAAATAATATATATAAGGGCATTTGTGTGAATACCATGTACAGTAAGATTAAATAAATAGGATCTTCACTTTATTTCATCATGTTGCTCTAAGCACTGGGCTGTATCTGAGCTACTGTCAAAGAATAGATACAGAATAGACTAATTACAAAGCAAAATGTAGAACAGACAAACAACAATACCCAGAACATTCATTTACAAACAGTTAACTTCTTATTTTCTTTTTACTTGTTATGCAATAGAAGATGCAAATTTATCATAAGAAATCTTAATTTATTTTTAATACAGGTGTAATAAGTGTTTCAACTATTAAACGTCTGCACATTTACAATCCCATAAAGTACTTAGCCAAGCACTGAATGAATACTGAGTAAAATTAATGGTCATCACTCCTACGTATAATCAGCCGACAATTCTCGTCTATTATACTGTATATATGAAGCATTTTCCTATTTGTGCACGTCACACCAATCATTCTTTCATGCCATGCTGCTACATTCAGCATTACATGCTGTACCGCTCTTAAGAATGAATCATAAAATCATAAAATAATATCTGAGGGAGAAAGCCTGGTAATAACCAGTGATTGATTTGGCGCCAAATGACTAGCAGGTCATGCAAATACACTGGCTTCGACAGGCTTGTTAAATCAAACACCATGTAAGGTTTGAGGTGAATAAAAAGGCTATTTATTATTTCCATGAAATGTCTGGTAGTACATAAATGCCTTCATAAAGAAGTCTCCCAAGTATTTAATGCTATATATCTATAAAAGAGCAAGGCTAAAAATAAATAAAAGAAAAAAAGGAACCCTTAATGACTGCTTTAGGACAAATTTCACAGAAGCTGTAATATCCAAAGATGCTACTCAGCATCTCTTTAATAGTTTTTTGATAAAATATAAAACTATGCAGTAAGTTCCCTTTTTGTTTCAAGTATGCCACTAATGGACAAAATCAATCAATGGGAACAACATCAAGTGTTTTATTCAAATATGTCTAACTCATTCCAGCATTAAGATATCATTGCAGACTTTTGTGCCTCCTTGAAAACAGGTCAATTTAAATTTCATAAAAGAAGTCATAGACAAGTTAAGAGAGTGCCTATTTGAATTAAAATAAAACAAAACTGATCAACATAGAGCTTTGTAATGGAATCAAACCACATTAATCTTTAAAAATCAAAATAATTAATGTAATGAATATCAATTAAACAAATTCACTACAGGCATAAATCTTTCTCTATATATAAAATCTAATGTCTGTCTGACTGTCTGCTTTTCATAGGAGAACTACTTAACAGATTTAGATCGGGTTTTTTTCTATAATTTGCTTGAACATTCCGGTTTATTTTACGACTTTTGTCATCACACTAATTATTAAAGTTCGCTTAAAGGAGCGATTTATTCACACTAATCTGAGACAGAGGCTGTGGGCAGAGGGGAGGGGGAAGCGTGACGTCAGGAGTGGGGAGCCAATCAGAGCCATCCTCACTCACTCGTCAGCTTCCGTTCGAATTGCTCTGCCTCTGGACACGTTTTGGAGTGTATCTTGCCTCTGCTTAGCTAGTGATACCTATTTCTTTATTGATTTTTAAAGTTTGCCCTGTTTCACTACTACACGGGCAGAGCCATGGGGGATAGCTAGTAAAGCATAAACTCATATATACCCTCACAATATTAAAGCACATACATTTTAATAGTGTCTGAATTTTCATTTTCATCAAACACAGTTAAGAGTACTTTTTTAAATGTATGTAATTTTTTTTTAATACTGCAACGTCTTAGAAGCTCAGTGGTTAGTGCTGCTTTCTCACATCCACAATCATTTGTCCTTGGTTTGCAGTTATGGTCAGTGAACATTCTGTACATTTTTGTCATGTTAGTGTGTGGGTTTCCTTCAGGTACTTTAGTCGCCCTGTCTCATCCAAAAAACGAGCAGTTTAGGTTAACTGATGATTCTATATTGCTATTGTGCAAGTGTTTTGTGTGCCTGGGTACACCTTTTGATGGACTGGTGTCTTTTCCAAGGTTGGAGCATGCCTTGTGCTCATTGCTGTTATTAAACCGTCATGTTGTGACCTACTTTGGCTATTTAATTACATTCTCTGTAATGTTTAACTTAGAATTATCAATTAATGGATGTCATAGATGCTATTAATCAACCAGTCTGTGAAGAACTTATCATTTGTTCCAAGACAGTTCATACCTTATAAAGGACCAAACTGAGAAACAACCCCAGTTTACTCAATAACACTTATGAGAATTGGCTGCTTGCTACACCACATACTTTTGGATTACTGGACAATGCCCATTTCTCAATGGTTGTGTTGACCAACATTTATCTGTATTGGGACACTTTCTATAACCAAAAACATTCCAAGATACACCACCATTCTACTAAGCACAGAAACATAAATCTCATACATGTATTCAACTGTCAGAAGGGACAGAAGCCAGCAGAAAAAGCAACTCCAAGATTGGCGCTAACTGACCCAGCGCTTGATAAGTACCGTGGATGTGTTTCCCAGCTGTTTCATCCCTTTGCACCTTTCTGCCCCACTCAACTGACCCAGGGTCAGAGACAACTCATATGCCCACTATTCCCAGGGTTTGTGTGACTTGCTCTGTGAGGCCAAACACACAGGCAGATGGACTCCAGCAGCCAGAAGAAGTGTCTGAAGTGCTGGGTCTACAGAAAGGTAGCAAAAGAACTGCTTTTATGTCGGCTTCTCCTCCTTGGAAAAGTGGAGTGTGTCCCTCTCAGGTCCGGACCCAGGATGATTACAATATTATTTCCACTGCACACCTGGGTAGTTCTCACCATGTACCACTTGAAAAACATTGCTCTATGGAGTGGCAATATTATGAAAACAATAACTTAAAATGATTCTGTTAAAAACATGACCTGATGGTGTGTACAAATAACATTTCTGTTGTACCGAGATTTGACAACTTTAAGTAGGCATTATAGTAGTCAATAAATTAGGGTTAGGGGTAGGCTTAGGGTTAGGGTTATTATCTGTAAATGATGAGAAGGTATTCTTTGACAAGTATCTTTCAGTGTGCTTTAAAAGCATATGTTGAACAGATACAGAGCATAGTGCTTTAATTGGAGCAACATTACAACATCTCAATGCTCAGTGTTTAAGAGGAAATACCCTGTGGTGTTAGGATTAAAAGTAAAAAATTTTAAAATGAGGAATTCCTGCCACAGCTCTACCCTTCCACAGTGAACTGCATTTCTCTTCCTAAACATTTTGTGAAAACTGCACATCTGTCACTACATGAGGCAATCAATTCTATTATTTTTTTAATCAAATTTTTGGCATTCTGTAAGATATAATTTCTGAAACTCATTCACTTAATTATTTAACCATTATGATTTTAATAGAATCATTACATTAATTGAGTAATTACCTGAGAAACTAAATATAATAAGCCAACTCATTTTTAAAAGCTCAATGCAGTTAGCAGCAAAATCATAATTATAAAGGCTAGACACTCAACAGTACTTCTTTTACTTTATGTTAAGATTTTTACAACAAAAAATGGCATTTTAATCAAAGAGGAGAGGACAGATAGCAGCCATGGATGGTGCACTCTTAGACATAACTCTGTTCAGAAACGGGTTTCATTTTGACTTTTGGCTTAATTAGTTCAGCATGGGACATAAGGGAAGAACAAACCCTGCCCGAATACGCATAAACACAACGGACCAGTTCAAAGTTGCCTATTAACCTAAAACCCACATTTTTGTTACATGTGAGGTAAAAAAAGGGGGATTTGTAAAAAAAAGACAAGGAAACACTGCACAAAGTCCACACAGGCAATGATCAGGGCTTGGATTAAACTCAGGAGCCTGGAGTTGTAAGATTTCATCACTTACCACTGACTCCACCAATGAGTTTGTAAATTTCTGATACAGTAACATGCTGACATGGATATTTTTTCTTTCATATAACTCTTTTAAATGATGTATTAGCTTACTTCAACGCAAACAGAAATTCCCAGGAATCTCAATATTTTCTACAAACCACAAGAACAACTGTGCCATCCAGTCCTGTCAATTTAATTGGCCTAACATAACCGAACCAATGTAAAACACCTAGCCATAAAATTCTAAAAAAGTTTAACATCTTTTCTAAAACAATGTGTGCACAGCAAGAAAAGGTTAAACATTTCATCATAGCAATTGAAAAAAGACACAAATCAGTATGCTGAACTATAAGGATCAAAAAGACAAATCTTTTGATTGCTTTTCCTTATTTTTACTTATTCTCCTGAACAAATGAAATATCTTTTTTCCTCTGTTAAAATGTATTTATTCAAAAAGCACTTATCAAATGTGCATTCTTATGGTCATGGTGGCAGTTTAGAGATGTACACTAAACAGACCACCCCAATCACACTTGCAGTCGACATGTACTCCTGAGGAATAATCAGGTGGTCGATGGGCAGACAAGACGTGTACCCTGATTCTTCTTCAAGCAGGCTGCACCTCCTTCGCCTGCTATGGTAGGTAAACACGAGATATTCTAAATATTTTATGTGCCAAGACTGCCTCATATGACGCATAAGGGCAATGTCTCTGCCTTTCCATAGGCTATGTTGTGATTGGAGACCTTGAAAATAAATTAATACTGGAAGGCCACATCGGGTGACCCTGTAACTTTTGATATGCTGATGCTTATGAACAATTAAATTAAAAAACAGAAAGCACACAGAAACACACACCTGTCTGCTTGAGCCCTTTCTCAAGGATTAAACTGATATGGCTAAGCTGTTTATCCAAGGCAATGTGGCATAATAGGCAACTGGTGATCTTTAAACTACAAGGTTGCTTGTTTAATCTAATCAGTACCTCATAGTGCAACTAATATAATGCACTTGAAATGTGTAAGTTGCTTTAAATAAACACATCCCCTAAATAAATTAACCTAATGTAATCATAATCCACTTGTAAACCTTATTTGTGCAAAAAAAAAAAAAAAATAACAACTGGCATCATCTTACTCATTTCTGCCCTTGATTCAGCTAGAAGTCAGTCATCATGTTTACAGCACATCTGTCTCTCCTGGAGTACCAAAATTCAGCTTTGACCTGTGTCCTCCATGCTCACAACAGAGGGCTTTTGTAAGTGCCGTACTGTATCCAAACTGAAGCAGAGCAATACAACGTAGCACTCCCCAATGTATCATCAGGTTTTAGTTCCTCTTGTGCTTTGAAGAGTGAAATTGAACTAGTGTGTCAAAGAAAAAAATGATACACTATGTCACAACACCAAATGGCTAAAGGGACAGCTGGAGGCTGTAAAAAAAAACTAAAGAGGAAAGACAATGAAACTAGAAGAGTTATGCAGCTCATGTACAAAAATGCAGATCTAGTGACATGTATCCTGCAATCATTATTTTAGAATATCGTCATTAACTAAAGTACAGGACAGGGACCGCTATTTAGCTCCTGCTACAGAACCCAGGAAAGAGGCAGCCATCATTCCTATTAAACTGTATTTGGCACTGCTGCTTTGTGGTTTTGGGGACAATCACAGTCCTCATGGAGGTTTCACTGTTTCAACATATGCTTTCACTGGGTACTGCTGTGCCCCAAAGCCACAGTCTCTGAATTAACTGACAATGGTAATTTTTTAGAAACGAATGAATGTGGATGCGTCCAGTGATGGATGGACATCTGAGCTGACAATGGCTTTTGCCTTATGCTTCTAGGATAAGATCGGCCTCCCTGTAACTCTTCATGCGAAAAATGAATGAATGCATACTGTGTCAATGCAGCAGTTATTAGTGTGCAACACTAACTTTTTAATTCAATTTGTTTTACAAAACATAAAAATAAAAGGTTGTCAAGCATAGGGTGGTCAAGATCTAATTATGCAATTTTTATTATGCTATAACTTATTAAGTTTATTATATAGAAAATCACCCGAAAAATCCCGGGCATCAAGAAGTGTGCGAACTGATGACACGAAGAATCGTCTTCACACTGAACTGGAATCGTCCCTGCATAAATCAAAGTCATCCAGACGATTTGGATCTGCATAATTAGATCTGGACCACCCTGTATATACAGTACATTGGCCTTAAAATTGGTTTCTTATCTTCATTGTAGGTCCAGTATAACAATTGTTCAAATGAATAGATTTAGAAACCCAACACACTTCTGTTTCTATTTGACTTCCAATGTCTAAACACTGTTTTTTTCAGTTTATCATATTCATAAACCCAAAAATGCTGCATCGATTTTGAAATACCACTTACTATTCTTGTGCATTGTAGTAATGCAATAGTTATTGGTATTAACAGTATTGTTGTGTCACAAGCATAGTACTGTACACTGAAATTTCTACTTGCATGCTCAACCAACATTGCACAGATTTTACCACTCTTCAGTGCCATGATAAACTTTTATTTATTGAGCAGAAAACACACATTGGCTAATTTGATGTTCACCTATACTCCCAGTTCACAGTGACTGCTCAACTCCAGAAAAATGGGCTAAAAACTTGACCCAGTTACAGTATTAACAGAGTGTGCATGTTCTCTATGGCTTTCTGCTCCACCTACCACCACCCCTTGGTCCGTGCCCTGTTTAATTGGCTGACAATGTGTGATTGTGATCGAAGGTGTGGGTGCCCATGTGAGGATGCTCTGTGGCTGGTTGGCACCTTCTTTAAGAATGCCAGGATAGTCTGAGGCACCCCTGTAACCCAGAAAGCTATAATGTGGGTGTACAAAATGGATGGATGAACTTTCCGCATACTGAATTTGATAAGTAAGTAGTTATTTAGCTTCAGACATTTATACGTATACTTTTTGTGACTCAGATAAGCTTTGAATAAACACTAAATACTCCTATAGGAACCCAGAATCAGATTACATGTTCACATTCTAAGTTTAAGCAAAAGTATACAGGAATGAGCAATGCAGTGACATCACCATCCCTCATTGTACAGAAGCTTTATATCCTACAGGAACAGTCCTGTAACACAGAAGGCTAAGCTGATGGTTTTTGACCCCTAAGTAAAGGCTGGGAGATGCTCAAGTTCCTATGGCAATTGCGACATCAAACTGTTATCTTGGTATGAGAAGTGAACTGTCCTAACCCAAAATGGAGCCTTTAAGTGGAAAAAGAGAATCATAAAAAGTGAACCCATTAAATTGAGCAGTGAAGTGGTGCCACCTCCCCATACCAGTGCAGATTCTTATGCTACGCTTCTCATTGTTGTGTTCTGTGCTTTGAATGACTAAGTATGAAGATGTAGGTTTGTGTCCAGGAAGGTAATGGTGGGTGTGATGTGAGCTTTTAATTTTACATGTCTTTAAACATTTTACTGTTTCCACTATTACCTAACCATATGGTAGGTGGTCTTCTTTCCCAAGCCTTTATTTTGCCTGCATTTACTGCATGCAAACCAACAGATAAAACTGGCAGTTGCTGTTGATCTTTATTAAATAATTATAGAGGTTTGGTGGATATGAGAAATGGCACAAAGCCTTGGCAATTTCAAGTAAAAGAATTATTGTGGTACCGCCTAAAACTTGTGTTTTTCTTCCTTAGTGGTAGAAAGCCCAAATCCTTCTGTCATGGCCAAAAAAATAAAACTGTAGCCCAAACTGACAGCAGGCATTTCATACTGATGTGTGCAAACATATTGTAAATTTTGTAATCCTGAGGCTCAAAAGCTCTCAGCTAACTGCTGTATAATGGAAAATTCCTGCTTGTTACACATTTTCATTATGATTCACACCTTTGCCAAAAGGAATTCAATTTACAAATCACCAAGGCTCTGCTCAGCGAAAGCAGGTGCTGTGACGTTAAGACAACCAGGGCATTACAGCAGGCTTTAAATTTATTTCATATGAAGTCATTTAAATGATTCATTTAATAATCACAAGTTATTTCTGAGATTCATTTTATAATTACACTACACACCTATAAAATGTTTTCATCGATAGCTAGATTGATTTACTAAAGGATGGTTAAATTCACTTGGGGCTCCCATTTATAAATTAGGTTCATTTCTGTTAACCCACAAAAGGTAACATAAAGGAGTGCAAAACACAAAAATAATCTAACACCAACACTCATGAATGCTAAACTTGGTTTAAGTAACTGTAAATAGGTGATGATCCAAGGGAGTTCACTTTTCATATTAAACAATATTGTTTCATTTTTTAACTGAAATATGGTGTGCAAATTAAGATATTTTTGTCTTACATAAAATTATTCTGCTTTAGTCTGAGCTGATGCTAAACAATAAAAAAGGAACAGAGCCTCCAGCAAGTCAAAACACATACAAAGCAAAATTGTAATAAAAGCAAAAACAGACAACAAACATGAGCCAATTTTCTCCCTGTGGTAATATCTTGCCCTCCCAGGTAAAGTTTACTAAATATAATTCTTTTGTTTTCAGTTCAAAATTCATGTGAAGAAAAAATGCGTTGTAGCAAAGCAAAGCTGCTGTCCATGTATTTAACCTGACTATTCCTAAATAGTGCTAATGAAAGCATAATTATTACACACCTGCATGTACTTTCTTGGGACTACCTGAGTGGTTCAAAATACTTTGTGGCAACTTATGTCGATGTTCTCTGCAGCTGCACGAACATTACATCGTCCCAGTGGACCTCATTATCCTCAGCTTCTAACGTCAGTCAGCATTTTCTCTGTCAAACTGAGATTAAAAACTATACCCTGTGCACAAAGCACAGAGCCGCGTGGCAATATGTGAGGAGAATGGCATCATCCAATGTGGCTCTCTGTCACTTAAAATGTGTTGTTTAAGCTTTATTGTCAATGCATTTTACCATACATTATTTCTGTACACTTTATCAATCTAATGTTCTCATCAAAGAGAAAACAAAAACACACATCAGGACTTTTCTTCAGGATAATTAGTGAATATAATGTCAAGCTTTTTTACTTCCAGTTATTTAGCCCAACTTCAACAAAACAGCAGCAAAGACCAAACATTGGAGTTCCATTTTGTGAGCATGCTGTATACGACTAACTTCATTAGGACAGAGGCCTTCGTTTTTCACCAAGGGTCACAATACTAGTCTGGTGTGCTTTTAAATCCCTATGATATTATTCATAAACGCTCCCACAATTACAAATAAATTTGCTGTCCTGGGATTGCAGGCTGCCCTCAGAAGGACATTTTTGCATTCTTATAACTTCTTCTTTTTGCCCTTTGAAGGCAAACAATCAGACCTTATTGATAGCTTGAGAAAACTAAAAATGCACATCTCACAGTCAAGACAGTGCCAGTCTGAAGCCTAAGGTGTACGATTAAATAGCAAAAACTGTACAAGTTGATGTTCTAACCCTGTTTCACACAGAAGAGTATATGTGACTATCAGGTTTACTATTGTAGAAAGTTAGCAAGCCTTTTCACATTTTCTTTTTAAATAATGTTCATATATGACAGTCCTAGGTAAGTGAGGGAAGGAATGGTGGTGCACAATAGCTCTGGCAACCAATACGATGAAAAGTGGAAGGAGGGTCAACTGTTACATTTATTTTGTTCATTTGCAAGACTATATCCAGCAGGTAGTTTTTAATAAATCTGAAAAATATGCTCTTCCTTATCTATGTAAATTCTTTTCGGCAAATGCTGGAACAAAGGAATTAGAACATTAGACAAAAGATGCATTTAGCTTGAGCTGTTTAGAGCTGACTTGCATTCTACATAAAAATATCTGAATGAAGCCAATGGGACGTCACAATGTCAGCAGTTGTTCTTTTCTTCTAAGTGCAAGAAGAAGTAGAGTGGTATGGAGCTATATTATTTAGGTGTTGTCCTCAAGCAAGCTTAAACTTTCTCTTTAGGAAGTATAGTTTGAATGTTCAGTAAATGTTAAGAAAATATTCTAATTAGCTTAACATTAGTCTAACAAAACATATGTTTTATCTGTCAATTTGTCATTAGTAGGACGCCATTTACTTCCTCAAATAAAACCAATATGTCCGTACGCAAACTTCAGGCATTAGTATATTGTGAGGTTTTTCAAATGTTCTCTGCTATGTAAAATATCCTCAGTCAACATGCTTTTACTTACGTATCAAGCTAAATATATATATTGATTAGTTATCCTTTCTGACTACACACGCCAATATCTTTCTGCACGATAGGTATGAATTATAAAGCAGCATTTGCGATAATATACAAGGGATGACCCAAAAATACCTGGAATTAATCAATAGTACGGGAGTAGGGTGTAGTTAATAAAAATGCCACTAGGCATCGTTTGACTAAAGTATGGTTAATCAGTCAACAAAGTGAGATTGGACTGAATAGATCAAATGTGTATCTCTGCTATTTATTCTGCAATCTTTTTTTCTCTAAGCCAACAGGGCTGTGTAGTAAAGTGTGTTTATGAGACTGTAGCAGTGGGCCTGTGTTTATTAAACACAATGTGCTCAGGCTTGGTGTAGATGTAGGTGGTAGGATGGCTGGGCAGCCCTAGGGTGTTGATGGGGAAACTGCACATTCAGCCCAGCCAGCTTCCTCATTAGCATTCTTGGGTTTGTTATTAAATCATCTACACGCAGTAAGGGATAAAGCAAATAGCCTGAGCAGGACAGAACAGAGAGATCAAGAGAGAACAAGAAAACAAAATGGTTGAAGGTTAAAGGAAAGAAAGAAAAATAGGATCATATAAAAACCAGTGTGGCAGTGTGGAGGCAAGCAGTCAGGAAGTGGCTCTGAGTGGAGTGACCAGACAGCGCACACGGAACAGGGTTGCTCCTGCTGAGTGGCCAAGGAGTAGGAGTGACCAACCACACCATGTGACTCCCACTGAATACCAAAAGATGCTGGCAGGAGAAGGGCCCGTGGTCAAGCTTCCTGTATAATTTGTCTCCAGATCTAAAACACAATAATTTAATGAGAAAACAATGGAACAAACTGTGCATGTTAAGGATGCTCTAATCTCTGCATTTAAAAACTTTAAGAATACCTCTTGATCCCAGGGTCAGTTTGGACATTCACAGATTTCAAAACCTGGCTTTAAAATTCAGTAAGATAAGATCTTGAGTTTCGTGTTTCACGTTTAGAATTGACAAGTGTCAAGAATTAAGAAATTTTTATACACAAAACTGACTATCAGTTGAAAATTTTGCATTTACAGAGCTTGAAATTGACAGACTTAAATTAAAAAACATAATACCAGTTACATATTATCTATTAAAATGTGATATTGAGATTTTTACTTAATGACAAGAGTCACAGAGCTCAAGTTCCTATAGTAGTTACTCATAGATAGATAGATAGATAGATAGATAGATACTTTATTAATCCCCAAGGGGAAATTCACATACTCCAGCAGCAGTATACTGATAAAAACAATGTTAATTAAAGAGCAATAAAAGCGCAGTGCAAGTTAAAAAAAATGCAAGCTGGAGAGTGCAAGGCAGGTATAACAGTCAATAATCTTGTGTAGTGTTAACGTTTACCCCCCGGGTGGAATTGAAGAGTCGCATAGTGTGAGGGAGGAACGATCTCCTCAGTCTGTCAGTGGAGCAGGACAGTGACAGCAATGATTTGCTGAATCTGCTCCTCTGCCTGGAGATGATCCTGTTCAGTGGATGCATTGGATTCTTCATGATTGACAGATGTCAAACTGTCCAGCTCCATGCCTACAATAGAGCCTGCCTTCCTTACCAGTTTATCCAGGCGTGATGTGTCCCTCTTCTTTATGCTGACTCCCCAGCACACCACCGCGTAGAAGACAGCGCTCGCCACAACCGTCTGATAGAACATCTGCAGCATCTTATTGCAGATGTTGAAGGATGCCAGCCTTCTAAGGAAGTATACTGTAGTCGGCTATGTCCTCTCTTGCACAGAGCATCAGTATTGGCAGTCCAGTCCAATTTATCATCCAACTGCACTCCCAGGTATTTATAGGTCTGTACTCTCTGCACACAGTCACCTTTGATGATCACGGGGTCCATGAGGGACCTGGGCCTCCTAAAATCCAGGACTCCCCAGCTCCAACGCACAGGTCTTCAGCAGTTGTGGCGATACTCCATCTGGACCCACTGCTTTGCTGGCACGAAGTCTCCTCAGCTCTCTGCTTACCTGGGCTGCTGTAATTGTGGGTGGGGGGAAACTCTCTCCTATGCTGGTATCAGCAGAAGGATGGGTGGAGGATGCAGTACTCTGAGGTGAGAGTGGGTTAGGGTGGTCAAACCTGTTAAAGAAGTTGTTCATCAGGTTTGCTCTCTCCACGTCTCTCTTGATGGTGGCACCCCCGCTTCGAGCTGCAGCCAGTGATGATCTTCATCCCATCCCACACTTCCTTCATGCTGTTATTCTGTAACTTCTGTTCCAACTTTCTCCTGTACTGCTCCTTCGCCACCCTGAGCTAGACTCTGAGTTCCTTCTGCATGTGCTTGAGCTCATGCTGATCACCGCCTTTAAAAGCCCTTTTCTTCTGGTTCAAAAGGCCCTTGATGTCACTTGTAATCCATGGCTTTTTGTTAGCATAGCAGCGTACTGTTCCTACTGGAACTACAATGTCCATACAGAAGTTGAGTTAGTCAGTAGTGCAGTCAACAACCTCCTCAATGTTCTCACTATGTGATCCCGGCAGGATATCCCAGTCCGTAGTTCCAAAGCAGTCTCTCAGAGCCTGCTCTGCCTCAGGGGACCACCTCCTGAATGAGCGTGTGGTTGTAGGGAGGCTGAAGCAGAACCAGGTTATGATCCGCTTTCCCAAGTACAGGCAGCGGGGTGGCACTGTATGTGTCTTTAACGTTCGCATACAGTAGGTCAATAGTCCTATTTCCCCCAGGTGTTACAATCTACATAATGGGAGAAGGCAGGTAATGTTTTATCCAGCATCACATGGTTAAAGTCTCCAGAGATTTATACAAGCACCTCAGGATGCTGTGTTTGTAGTTTAGCAACAGCGGCGTGGAGGATGTCACCCGCTATCTCCACATCCACCCAAGGAGGAATGTAAAAAATAACAACGTGTCCAAACTCTCTGGGCAAGTAGTAGGGACGCAGACTTACGGCCAACAGTTCAATATCCCTGCAGCAAGTGGAGATTTTGACGTTTACGTGTCCAGAGTTGCACCACCTTGTATTGACATAGACAGCGACTCCCCCTCCTTTCCGCTTCCTGCAGGTATTTGCGACTCTGTCCGCTCTAACTGTGCTAAACCCGGGTAGCTCCACATTAGCATCTGGGATGCTAGTTGTTAGCCACGTTTCATAAAAAACGCAACAAACTGCATTCTCTGTAGGTCCCGACATTTTTCACCAGTGCAGCCAGTTCGTCGATCTTATTTGGTAGTGAGTTCACATATCCCAGGATCACAGAAGGCACCGAAGGCTTGTATCGCAACTTCCTTGTTGGGCCGCTTAGCCTTTAGCTTAGCGCCGGCTCTGCTGCCACGATACTGCCTTCTTACCTCGTCAGGTAAATAAGGATCCACACCGACACGGTCCTTTGTTCTCAGAGCTAGAAGTTGACTACCTAAATAGACGAGTCTTGGCATGTAAAAATCCATGTCCAGGTAGTAAAGTGTCCAGAGAAGTAATCCACTTAAAAGAAAGAGATAGGAGTGATCAGAGAGATAGAGAAAAAAGTAGAAATATAAAGTTGTACATGGAGCTGCTGGAAAGGCTGCCACACACGACAGCGTCTGTACTTAAATTATAAACGTCTTAGTATGAAACTTCTCTGGGGCTCTGGGTTCTTTTCCCGAGTCTGATCGGCATTTAGTCGTGTAGCCACACATTCTCCCTGTTACCCTGTGTTTGATTTTCCCTACAGTGCAAACACATAAATATGGAAGATTAATCGCCAGGTCTTACTTATAAAGATATGAGTGAATGAGGGAGTGTGACACCAGTGGCAGGCAGTTATAGTGTCAAGTCTACAAGCTACTAATGAAAGAAAAGAAAAAAAAAAAAAAAAAACAGTTTATATATGCAGTTTCAGAGAATAAGTATTTGTGTTTTAGGTTACTTATTATATAAGCCATAATTTCTTTAGCCTTTTTATTTGTTTACGTAATTAAAGCAAAAAAGAATACATTGTTAAATCAGACACATTCTTTTTTGAAAACATATTTTCTTTTGTCTGATAATTAAAAGCAGGAGCAGATTTTAATTCCCAGAAAGGTCAGTAGCAAATTAAACTTTATTGAGAAACATGAACTTGGAAAATAGCCTCATGGCACACTGGTCAGAGCTGCTGCTGCTGCGGCTGCCTTGTGGCTTTAGAAGACTGGGTCTAAATCTTTACCAGCTGACTGTTTGTGTGAAATTTGTAAATGATCCCTATGACTGCATTCGTGTTCCCTGTGGCTATTCTGATATCATGCTATCAGTAAGGTATTTTAAGTTAACAGGGAGAAAAGGGTAATTAAATAGCAGAAAAAGGGATAAAAATCACACATTAGAACCAAAACAAAAGGTGAAAATTGCAGTCAAAAAATAACAAGGCAGAGGGGTTAACACCAAAAAGACTAACACGAAAATAATTTTGAGACCCTAAAGGGTTTCATATCCAGAAACTCAGATGAGGAAGTGCTCTGAGTGACAACCATTTAACCAATCACATTGCTACCAGGTGGTCATGACCTCTGAAGACATGCCTCTACAAAGTGAGCCACCAACCTAACAGGAGCCCAAAATGGTGGCAAAAGTATTGCAAAATAATTCACAAAGCAAAAATTAAACTGTGATTCAATAAACTGACTTCAGAAAACAGATTACAGTAATCCCTCCTCCATTGCGGGGGTTGCGTTCCAGACCCCCCCGCGATAGGTGAAAATCCGCGAAGTAGAAACCATATGTTTGTATGGTTATTTTTATATATTTTAAGCCCTTATAAACTCTCCCACACTGTTAACATTATTAGAGCCCTCTAGACATGAAATAACACCCTTTAGTCAAAAGTTTAAACTGTGCTCCATGACAAGACAGAGATGACAGTTCTTTCTCACAATTAAAAGAATGCAAATATATCTTTTCTTCAAATGAGTCTCTGCATCGGGAGCAGAGAATTTAAGAGAGAGAGCGCGCGCTCGCAAAGAAAAGCAAACAATCAAAAAATCAATACGTGTGCTTTTAAGTAAAGCGGCATTTTTCAGAGGAGCGTCAGTATCTTCTAAGCAAACAGCCTCTGTTGAAACAGCCCCTCTGCTCAAATCTCCTCCGTCAGGCGCAGAGAACGTCAGAGAGAGAGCGCGAGATTAAAGCAAACAATCAAAAAATCAATACGTGTGCTTTTGTGCTTTTAAATATGCCGAGCACCGCAATAAAGCGGCATTTTTTAGAGGAGCATCAGTATCTTTTAAGCAAACAGCTTCTGTGCAAACAGCACCTCTGCTCACACTCCCTCTGTCAGGCGCAGAGAATGTCAGAGAGGGTGAGATAGAGGCAGAGACAAGCAAACAAACACCGCGCGGGATGCATATCTTATAGCATTGAGGAGTTTTAGTTAATATGTAATACATGCTCTGATTGGGTAGTTTCTAAGCCATCTGCCAATAGCGTCCCTTGTATGAAATCAACTGGGCAAACAAACTGAGGAAGCATGTACCATAAATTAAAAGACCCATTGTCCGCAGAAATCCCCGAACCAGCGAAAAATCCGTGATATATATTTAGATATGCTTACATTTAAAATCCGCGATAGAGTGAAGCCGCGAAAGTCGAAGCGCGATATAGCGAGGGATTACTGTACTTGCCTAGGAGAAAGAAAGTGGTCATTTGAGAAAATTAATTATAAAAAAACCCACAAAAATGAACTAATTCCTAAGACTAGATCCCCTGGTTATCCTCTCACATGTCAGGCACATACAGTTAGGTTAATTGCTGACCCCAGATATGCCTGGCATAGATGAGTGTGTCCCATGATAAACTGGTGCCATATCCAGGGTTGGTTCCTGTCTTGCACCTAATGTTGCCAAGACAGGATAAAGTAAATTGATGGATATAAAGAATATTAACTGCTAACTCTTCACCGAATCCACCCTTACTCCAAGAATTCTGAGATGAAGGTATATCAGTTCAATAGAATTACTGTATATTTTGCAATAGCATTTAGCTAATATTATTTCCTTAAGAACAAACTCACAAGTAAGCAATAATACTGTATTTTGTGATGGTGAATAGCACCACGTGTATAGTGGTTGTGTGCAGATGGATTCATAATAATTAATAATACTTCCAGTATTCAATTTGAATTGCTCTGCTTTACAGATGGAGATGGAGTGACCCGTCTGTAAGGAATCATGTGCTCACTAATCAGAGCACAGAAGGAGGTCAATGAAACAATAAATGATGACATACAGTACTGCATATTAAAAGGCAATTCATCCACAATATTTGTAGGAATCAAACATTTTCAAATCTTTTTTTTTTTTTTTTACTGTATATAAGTGAATCGGGGTTTTGGTATACTGTAAGTGTGACCTAAATATAATGGATCAAGCTCAGGTCACAGATTATTTTTGCCTTTAGTCTATTTACTGGGTTCATAAACGTTATGAATGTGTGCAGCAAATCAGATATTTGTTTGGGGCTGCATTTCATTGTTCTGTGTCCTCAATGCAATATTTCTTTTGGATTCTACTAAATGAACAAAAGGGAAAACGAGCCAGACATTTACAGATTGTAAATGAAAAGGGATATATCGGTTTCCTAATTAATCAGCCCTTAAACAGAAGCAAACCACTCTTCTTTTAAAGACATTTCATATATTGTGTTAATGCGTGTGTGGGCTTTTAGGAAATGGATTTCATAATACCAAACACCTAATGAAGCTGACCAGGTTAGTAGAGGTCAGCACATTCTAATTTTTCTCTATAAATACCATTCACCTTTAAATTGGTTTACTCCAATTTTAACTGCTAAACTCCTACTGTCAATAAAAACTGCCACATTCAGGATAAAGAAAAATGTCTTAATATGAAGGCGGACTACACTTCTTGAAATTCATCACCTTCTTCAGCATGTTTTCATATAATCAGAATAACTGTGGTGAGTCCAGCGATGCAATGCTCCCACTCAGAGATGACAACATACAGTAGATGATGGGAAATCTTAATTTCATTTCACAACTTGCCAGAGGGTGCACACAGACAACATACTTTGATCTGACAATTTGCCAGTGAAAATAGACATCTTGCCCCCACCATGGCATTTCTCCTCATACATGGACATCACTTACTTAAGACAATTTTAGCACAGCAAATCATTTCTGTAATAAACCTGTTTATGATCTCTGAAAGGTCTAATACACAAAGATTAGGAATACTATTACAATACATCTTGCCCATTTGCTCTGAAATACAATTATTAATTTGAATCATTCCCATTATGCATGGTTTAACCTAACAGCCAAAACATACTATACAATAATTACAAATACAATTTAGCAAAAGAAAAACAAAGGACACAGAGTACAAATTTTGCATACCCAAGAGCCAAGAGTTATGCTACTTCAATCACTTATTATATATAGCAAAGTATTGGGGCTATAAATTCTGATCCTGTTATTTCTTTATTGTGTCCAAAAAAAATAAACAGTCAATTAATTTAATTTTTTTTTTAAATCATAACATAAGTAAATGAAAAAGACATAGTGCTATCATGTTACACTATAAGAATCAATTAAATCTGAAAATGCAAAATGTGATGTGGGTGCCATGTCAGGGCTGTTGGCATCTCCTATAGCCTTTTTTTTTTATTTTTGACTTATGCATGTTAAATATAAACAGCTTTTAGACATAGAGGATAACTGCAATCCTTAATTGAAGAAAACAATATGTTTTAATGAAGCAGTGTAGTTTATGGGTTTGTGTAAAAATGCAAAGAAATTGGCAGAACTAACAAAGTAATTTCAGAATATGATTTACAGTGTGGCTCTAAAGTTGCTCAAAAAGACAACTGGTAACCTCTTCATATTCCTGTTTTATAAGGTTATGAGAGTGTGCTCAGTAACATGGTAGGAGTGCATAGCCTTTGAAGTAAAGCCTCAGAGACTGCAAACACAACAATGTCAAATTATAAAAGAGCGAGGAAACATGTGGACCTACGATTCCCAAACAGAGGTGGTTCATATAGAGCTCGCTGAACATTTCCATTTTGGCAAAACAGCGCTTTGTTTTCACTGTGAAAAAATGACAACTTCACAGATGTCACTGACTTTCTTGTTCTTTCTTCCTATTATAGATTTCTTCGTCAATAAATGAAATACTTACACTTGATTATGAATTCAGAAGATGCATTTAGCGTGTCTTGGGGGATTATCAATAAATGGGATTGAGAGGATCAAGCTTTTATTAAAATAAACTTTTCTGCCCACTAGTAGGATGACACTTTTCTTTCTACGATGTCGCCTTGATGATCACTTTACCTTTCTGGTTTATCACAAGTGGAAATTTTTTGACTTTCCAGAACATATCAGGTCATAAACTTTAGAATAAGACCAAGAGCAGGGTTCTAGACCCAACAGTTGGCCATGCCATATGTACTTGAGGGTCAGCAGATGCTGCAACTGTCATTCTTTTTATCACATAATTAGCTTTTGCAAATTGCCTTACATTCAGCAGAAGTAGGCACTCTTCTTTTTCTTTCGCCATGTCACCTTCTTAATCACTTTACTGTAAGAAAGACATGAACCCTGAATACTTCGCCACATTTTTTGCTTCAGCAGTGCGTATCACATCAGGAGTTTTCGATTAAGACCAAGATCAAGATTCTAGCCTGATTGGTCTGGTAGTATAATGGACACAACTCTTAGCATTTTAAATATACAGATATAAAACAACAATTAAAGGCCAATGAAAATAGCAAGGATTATTAAGTAATAAACCATAGGGATATCATAAATAGACCAAGCAGCCATTTTTTGAGGTACACCTAACAGTAAGTTGGTCCTCAGTTTGCTTTCAGAATCTGACACAACATGAGGAAAAAGCACAAAGGGGTCTTGAAAGCATTACAAATTAGCTTGTGGTTTTCTAATTTTATTTAATCCCACAGATAATTAACTGAATTTCAATCTGGTCATTGTAAGGTCCACTGCATTAAACTCCATTCCCTGTAGCGTTACTGAGATACACTGCTGTTATGAATCATCAACAATGTTTACAGTTCCCATGGCACTAAAACGTTGCACTTATGTTCCTAACAAGGAACTCAATGTATGCAATGGGGAAAAAAAACCAAAAAACACCCCAAAACATTACACTGCCATCGCAGACCTGCATAACTGACATGCAGTAGGATAGATCCAAGGGATTCATGGCGTGTTCTTCATCCTGGGCAAATAAGTGTAAATAATTCATTTTGTATCCATCAGTGCCTTGTATTTGTGTTTCTTAACCCATTACAACCATTCGTCCCTGTTTGTCAAGTTCAAAGAGAAATACAGTTGGGTTGTTGCATAAAGAATCGAGCATTCTGGTTTGTTTTCTTTGTTTGCACTAATGTCTGACTAAGGCATATGCATTACTGTGTGTTACTGTCAGTTTCACACTTTCCCATTCACTTATTGTAAACTTTTGAACACTACACCATTACAAACATCTGTGTAGCAAATTTGCTACACATAGATGAATTTCAAGGTAGAAAGAATGAGTTTGTAGATCTAATGCATAAACCTCTACAGATGACCACCAATTCAATGTTATTTTCACTTGCAGGTGTTTGACATAATGTGGATTCTTTAAAAGCATTTATGTTTAAGTGTTGAGAAATAAAACCTTAACAAAACGATCTGAAGGTAGCAATCATATTCATTTCTTGAAAAAGTATATTTGAAAAAAGTGTCATGTAGTTTACTTGTTAACAAACTAAATGTAAAAACAGGAAACAACAAAATGAGTAACCTAAGAAATTTAATTTAAGTCAGCAGTTGGCATTTGATTAAACATAATGGGGATGAGTAAAAGCAGCTATAGCACTATTTGGGAAACAAAGGTTCTGAGTGAAAGAAACCAAGCACAGACTGTCAAAATGCCAAATGGTCGCTAAAAATGAAACAGCGCGATGTGTCAATTGTAAAGAGTCACAGGCATCCTGTATAAAAAGCCTTTACCGGGCCAGCTGTTGGGACGGCCCCAGTGGTATTTGCTAAGAATCTGGCCAGATCACGAAATTAACCATGCTGACAACAAGTCACATATAAGTGATGAGCGGACATGTCTGATCGATGGCCTACAGTACCCATACAAAATCACTGACTGCCATGATCTATAGACATATGCAGCTACAAACACCCCTCCAACTTTACATATGGCATTAATTAAAAAAAAAAAAATCAGGCTCCCATTTCTGCATTGATACTGGAAAAATATAACAAAAGCTGTTTGCCTACCTATACGTGAAAATAGTTTTCAAACAGTCTACATGCTTTTAAGGCACAAACATTTTGTAAATAATACTACTTGTTTTGACAATGAGATAGTATGTGCCTTTTCATGTAAAACACAATCTCAAAGCATTTTCAAGGAACAGGAGCACATATTTAATAGGGGTGCGCACAATGCGGCTGCAGAGAGATGTGACCCTCTCAGATTAACAGTTTAAGTTACTGAATATATCTATGCTAGATAAATATCACTTCATCTAAACTTGCGAAGATCAGCTCAGAGTTATGAACCCACCGAACAGCCTAAAAGGCAGTAGTTTGCCATTATCTAAACAAACGTCAACTGCAGGGTGCACTGCATCTGCATAATAGAGACAGCGACACTATACTGTCTATACTACTACATTTTCATTTACAAACAGCGTTTTTAAACAATTTTTCTCCACAAAAACATTTTTGCATCATTTAATGAAGTATCTCTGACTTGAAAAATGTATATGACATAGATAATTGCCTACACTGGGCATACATGCATGGGAAAAAAATACTTGAAGGGATAGTAATGCGACTGGGCACAGAATTTTCTCTAACCTAACAACTGTGACAGCTAATTTATTATTTGTGTTTTCACATCAATGTTGCATTCAAAGCGTACAAAATGCAATTTAGATGCATACAGGTAGGCAACACAACAAGTCCCATGGAAGGGAATTCCTTTAAGCCTGCTATGCTATGTTGGGATACGGTTTTCTTCTGTGAAGGGCGAGCAATCAGGGAATGAGAAGGATCCAATCAGGGAAAGGGCACATAACAAGAATGAACCAATCACAGTGCAATTCGAGTCTGCACGTTAAAAGACTATTTTTACTCATCCACATTACAATGCGGAGCTGATGTTTTCATAAATGTACAGTTTGGGAGAGCAATTTCAAAAGTCTTCATTTTCAGGGGTTAAGGAAACACCGGTGTTGTGTGGATGAAAGGTGAAAGTGTGAACACAGCCTTAGAGACACCATTCTCTGACAGAACAGAATCGATGATAAAAGGACTGAAAGAGGACCAGCGGTTACAAGCAGAACACTTCCATGAATGTTAGCAGGAATGCAACTGATAATATCAAATGAAAACACATAGCAGAGGTATAGTGTTTTATATACCTGCTAAGATTAACATAAATAGTACCTGACCAATATCAACGTCACCTTTATTCCAATACTGTTTAAAATTATTTTACCAGCTCTTGATCTTGAATCTCAAAAGCTGATCACAAACCTTTCAGTTTCTTAGTGCTATAGGACCTTTGTCAACACATACTGGCTCATTAGCTCCTATTTTATCCAAAACATATGCCAGAAGCTTGCATTTTTAAATCTTTTTCCCTTAGTCGTCAGGACAATCTTGCATGCTGATAAAAGGAAATGCAAATTAGGTAAAATAAGAGACTCCCTGCCTGCTTCTTATCACAATTGAAGGCTGACACAATGACAGCTGGACACTTAGCCTCAACTAACTCAGCCAAGCAGGCCTAAGGAATTACAAAGCAGACTGCAGCCAAATGCTGAAAGGTGCAAAACCTCCCTTCCTTAAAATAAACAATGCCTGAATTTTCCTCTTAACTGTTCTGCCACATACAATTCATTATAAATGATGCTGCCCTCAATCTGTCTTGTGATTTATGAAAGAAAGGTGGCTCGAATGTTGTGATCAAAAACTCTGTTTGTCTAACATGCCATAATGATCCTGGTGCTTAAAATACGAAGTCTGTAGAAAGGCAGAGTGAAGGAATGTTGAGTTGGCAGTGATGGGGGGGCATTTCTTCTTGCCAGTCTGGAATCATAGTTTGCAGAGGTGTTGCATGTTGGTAGATTCTATCTAAAAAGCTTAGTGATTGCTTAAAGAAGCAGAAAGGGGACACATGGTCAATGAGGTAAATAATGTCTTTGATTTCAGTGAAAGCTTAGTCAACATTCGATTTATCCAGACAAAAAAGTGACAGGAGGAGAAAATAATAAAGGAAGACTAAATTAACATGACTGATGTACTTAGACAAAAAATGCAGTCTGAGGTTTAGAGTCAAGGAGCACTCCAAAAAAATATATCAGTGAGGTGCTGCTATGCATCTCTGTATTTGACAAGCTAAAGTCAAACAGACTACAGTAATCCTTTTTATCAGGCTAACCTTGTAATTAGTAGGCCCTGGAATTTGTTTATGGACTCCTGTCACCTTCACACACCACAGTATGTATCTACATGAGGCCCAGCAAACCTTTCACACGCACTGCATGTGTACATACAGACTAATTAGAAAATAATCTGATGGATCTAGAGTTCTGTGAAAGGCAATATCATTATCATACATTTCTACAAATTACACAACATGAGAGGAGAATTAAGGCACCATGTTCAGGCTCTGAATAGTAATTATAAAGAAATCATCTTTTTCCTCTTCATTTCACATTAGAGTTCCAAACCTGTATGAATGTGCTGCCATTGTTTTAATTATCTTCCACACTGCCTTCAATGAAATGATTCCCTTGTCCAAGGTCTGTTGTTTTACTGTTGTAACTCAACATACCTTTTGAAGTCCCCAGCAGGATCCAGGTGAGTGACAGTGACACTTTATATTTAAAATTTAAAGTTCAAGACAACAACGCTAGTTGCTGCGCATTTATACTTTGAACAACACTCAGGTAACAGGAGTGTGATTAACATGCCATGGTCATTGATTTTGGTGCCTGGAGCTTAATGATCACATATTTAACATAGCTGCATTTACTCTTGAAGGTGAAGTTGGGACTGCTGAAGCCCTCAGTTTAGGAACCTTTTAAAAAAAAAAAAAAAAGCATGAAGATTTACAATTTCTATTGTCGAACACATTAGTGGAGAGCACCTCTTACTTTGGCCAACTTATGGCAGAGATACGGATGTAGTACTGTCACTTTTGTTTTTCATTCCACCGTCAACCAGGAAGTCCAGGATCTGGAAGAAGAGCACTAACTTGCCATCTCTAGACCCATCTCTTATGGTCCTGCCCAATTAAATCTCAGTTACTCTTCAAAATGGTGTCAGTCATCAAATAATCACTCACTTTTACACTGCTCCCACGCCTTTAACAATAAATTATGCAACATAGAGAGTTAAGATAATGTAAACCTTTATAACAATACATTTTCAGAAATGCCCTCCACATTTTCTGTCTTAAATGCTTAAATTTGCTAAACTGTATAATCTGAGTATAATTATACTTGTTCACACCAAAATCCTCCTGTACAAAGAGAGTCGGTGTAGAGATTTAGGTTTTTCTGCATCCATTTCTGAAATTGAAATATCTACCAAAAAATCATTTCTGCTAGATACCAGTATCAGTGAAAATTGTTATTTTGAAGAAACAAAAATGTCTGTCATCTTGTTCTTAACATTAGTTGAGGTAGAACAACCCAAAATCAAGTATTTACTACACATATTTCATCTCTCAATAATTATTTCTTTTTCTCTAGGAATTTATATTTAAAAGTTCAAAATGTTGCTTTTTATTGTCCAGAAGACAGAAAGTTGTTATATAAAATGGTTTTCACAGAAATATGCAAGGCCGGGTTGATCCATTCATCTTCTTGACCAGGGGCCTCATGTAGAAACGGTGTGTATGCACAGAAATGTTGTGTAAGAATGTTTTCACGTTCAAATCACGATGCATAAAACCTAAACTTGGCGTAAAGCCACGCATATTTCCACGGTACTTCATACCGTCGTACGCAAGTTCTCCGCTCGGTTTTGCAGACTGGCAGCACCCAGCATCAAAGCAGTGCTACTGTTCCTGTGTGGTTATCCTTTCTTTTCCTGACGCGGTTTTATAAATACACTGAAATTAATCGCATATGGTTTATTAGTGTAATGCATCTGATTGAAAATTACCTGTAACAATATCATGGTCCAGGGAATAGCCATAGTATTCCAAATACCATAACTACTTTAGCGTTGTTACTCTCACTGCACCTTCTTATTCTTCGTCTTTCAGTTGCTCCCGTTAAGGGTTGCCACAGCGGATCATCTTTTTCCATACTACTCTCACTGCACCACTCGGAGTATTTATATCACTGTATCTGAGTGGGGAATCACAGCTCTACAGCAGCTGATCGGAAAGAGCATTATCGGTATACAGCATCAAGCACACGCTGCCTCAGCTACGGCAAAACACTTCAGAGTCTTTCCTGTACGGACCTTGCGGTTCAAAAACAGTTTCATCCCAAGAACTATAAACGCACTCAATCAATTGCTCCTTGTAGAACTGTTTGTACTTATAAGTACAATTACCCCACTGTAAACTTGCACTACAGTTATAATATTGCACAACCTGCGCCACTTTATAAAGTGCATATTTACATATGATGATGATATCATTTTTATGATGAAATGCAGCAAAATATGTTGATTATATTATACAGATAAAACTTTAACTTCATTTAAATAATCTGTATTGTTAATAATTAAACATGTGAGGACATGGTGCCGGAGCGCTAGCAAGTTCACGTATTGTTCCTGCCTCGCGCTGTATATTTACTGAGGCTGGTGCGGCACTGGAAGGATAGATGGATAGAATAATAAAACACGTACTATGAAGATATTTCAATGTTCCTTAAAAGTTTTGAAGAATCGTCATTGTAAGCTTACAGATGGCTTAACGTCTATTACAGAGCTGATTGTGTGGCAATTTGGTATTTGGGGAAAGAAAAGTAAGGACAGGAATTGGAAGTTAGTATGTTTGAAAGAGACAGTACTGCTACAATAAATTATTTCGTTAAAGGTCGCGCATGGCGCAGCAGCATCTTGTGTGAGACATGAACAATCACTGAGCCATCGTGTTTCCATGTTTAATAACATGCTTTCATTCCAATCATCACGAAAATGATATCACGTATACATCTCAGTATTTTAATTATTCAGAGCGCTGTAATATCACAAATGTAATGGATTCTGTGTCCTGTCAGAGAAAGAGAAAGAACGGAAGCACATAGTGATTCACACACATAGAGCACATAGAATATCAAATACAAAACAAAGCATTTAACATACTACTTTAGTTACGATGGGATTTGAGAAACTAGAAAATTAAATGATTTTAAGATGAACTTTATGATGTTCTACTTTAATGACAAAATAAACTACGTGATTAAAGTGGAAATTTCGAGATTAAAGTTGACATTTTGTGCTTTTTTCCCCACTGTGTTCCTATTTTTTTTGTCTATACCCTAATAAGCTTTCATATGACACTCAGACGGTGGGCTACAACTTGCCTTTTCACGGTGACTTTGATATATGACTTCTCTTTTATTTTGGCATTGTGCGACTTTGTGAACTTGAGCTTTTGAGTTTCTCCGACATGCTATGTCACTCGATCAACTTCCTTTTGTTGATTATGCCACAGTTTAAATCAAAAATACTATATTTTTCCTTTGCCTCCACTTGGTATTTGCCGAAATTCTTATATTTTCCCCCATGCTTATCCCATTGTCTTTTCACAGAACGCTGAGCTTAAGAGCTATTTATATTGATTTGCATATTCAAAGAGGCGTAATTCTGGGAGGAATTAGGGTGGGACAGCAGGCACGTGCTTATGTCATGTTATAGTGCGAATTCTACGCATGCCGTTATGCATGAGGCCCCAGGTTACATGTAAGCAAACTATAATGGAACACACAACTTCTTTATTGAAAAAATCAGCATGGGCCACACCTTTTGTGGGAATGTAAAGGTAGAAAACTACAAGGAACTAGTAAAGGATCTTCACTTGGGTGTAGCATTTCTTTACAAATCCATTTCCTATGCTCTCATTTGGGTTTATCTTCGAGAACATGGGGAGAGGGCTCACGAGGACATTGTTCAAATGGAGAGATGTTATAATGGAAAGTGGAGTTAGTCTATGTCAGCAGACATTTGTTAGTCACTCCATCATGAAACACCTTCAACAGATTACACGAGGAAAAAAACTACCAAGCAACTACTTTTTTTAAGCAGTAATTATATTTAAAACAAGTATATATGTGATGTATCAATTGTTCAAGTTTATATAATTAATTTAAAAAATATTCAGTTTTTTCCTTTACAATAGGTTTTTTTTTAACTTTAAACTTTCATCTCATGAATACTGAATGAGATAAAAGAAATTTTGTTGTCAGATTTGGATAGAACAAGAAAATATTTTAATGGAAATAAAATTTTTGTCACAACATTTTTGATGGACACAATCCAGTGTTATTCCATAATATCTGAGGGCAGACAAACAAAGAATATCTACTTTATAATACATATAACAAATTGTGCCAGGTTAATTTGTGACTCGGGTAATGGGTAATGGTGTTTCTCTGAATACGGCGTGAGATGAACTGGTGCTCTGGCCAGATCTGGTTCTTGCCTTGCTCTTAAACCTATGCAACTGTATCAATAAATTAAGGAGGCTTAGCCAAAGACACATTCATACATAAGCCCACCTATTCATTTCTAAAAGTATTACATTGGAGCAAGAGCTCACCCCCCCCCCCACACACACTTTAACCTACATTGGCTGCTCACATAAAACACTCGTTCATACTGGGGCAGTTTAGATTTGCCCATTAATCTAACCAACATACATTTGGAATGTGGCAGAATACCTTTCTGAAAATCTCAGAAGAATACAGGAAGGATGAGAGAGGATGAGATACTGACAGAGACCGGCCTAGGAGATAACACAATAAAAAGATGTAATTTTACTTTCTGAAAAGGAAAATGAGAAGAATGATGTACAAAGTAGTTCATACTATGCATATTATTTTTTGGTAAAGTAAGATATAGTTTTTATTAAATATTTATAGCACAGCATATTATGTCGTGTCATTTTCTAACCTGCTTTATCCAGACAGGGTTGCATGCCAAACAAATTAGGGAGCAAGGCGGGAGCAAACCCTGGACAACAACCCATCACAGAGTGAACATACACACCCACACACCAAACACACACTAGGGCCAATTTAGCATCGCCAATTCACCTAACCAGCATGTCTTTTGACGTGGAGGAGATGGGACCAGAGTAACCAGAGGAAACCCATTCAGACACAAGGAATTCAAACATAACAAAGGGAGGACCTGGGACATGAACCTGGGTCTCCTTACTGTGAGGTAGCATCGCTAACAATGTGCCAACATGCTGCTCTTACAGCATATTAATCAGTTGAAAAATATCATTTTAGAAATTTCTAAATCACATCCCAAATATATGTATGTGTGTGTGTGTGTGTGTGAGTCTGGAGTGATATGGAGACAGAAAGTTAATACTGATTACCCTAAGGTCTTGCTAGACAGATGCATGTGCTTTTTTTGCACAAGTACTAGTACAATATTATAACCAGACATGGAGAAATCAGAGTAGCAGACCAAAATAAGTATAAAAATATCTAAAAAGCTCAATAAGAGACTGCTATACAGATTCCCATTATTCTAACATGTTAAATCATGGGTGCCCAATACGTCGATTGTGATTGACCGGTAGATCGGAAAGGTAGTGCAGGTAGATTGCGTTGCATTCAAAAAAATTTTTTTTTTGTTGTTATCTATCATATCCTCTCTATGGCATTTGCCACTTGATTGATATACAGGGCGGCCAGTCTGAGATCTCTTTTCTTCTAACACACTGGTCATCCCACACGCACGATCAAACGCGTAAGCTACTGCAAAACTCCCGCTATCTAAGTGATCTAGTTAGCCTTCCAATTTATATTGACTAAAGAAGGGATTTAAAAAATAAAATTGTTGGTTATGGGCTGGATGTGGAATTGGAAGAGGATTTTTTTTCTCTCACAATGTCATGATCGAAGTGCATTTGTCTGATCTGTCAATCTATCATTGCTATTCCAAAGAAGGAAAATGTGGAAAGGCACTTTCGAACGGTTCATAAAAACTACGAAACTGACTTCCTTCAGAAAAGCAATCTGAGAAAGAGAAAGGAGAGGGAACTAAAATTGCAGTTAATCGGACAGCTGTCATTTTTCACTCGGCTGAATTCAAAAGCAAAGGCAGACACCGAAGCATCGTTCCGGGTGAGTCACTCGATCATTAAGCAAAAGAAGTCCTTCCAAGATGGAGAGATGGTAAAAGAGGACTTTGTTGAGGCAGATGGCTAGGGAGAAATTCCTGCAGAGATTTCAAGACCCCTGGTCGGAGAAAAAGGAGTTTCTCCTTGTCATTAAACATGCAGAATACAAGCAACTTAATAAGATCAATGGCCGGAAGAGTTGGCATTTTTTTTCCAATCTGACCAACATGTTGAATTAGCATAATTTACAGCAGCAAGGAAAAGAGAAAACCATGGTCAATATGATTAGCTCAGTTAATGCTTTCAAAAGAAAAATGCAACATCTGTCCTCAAAGCTGCAGCGCCATGATTTGGGGAACATCCAAAACCTCGCGTCAGAGCTGGAGACGCAATGGAAGGCGTGTGCGCAACTTGACAGCATACGCTACAAAGAGCAGAATGAAAATTGTCAGTCAGACTTTATCTAATGGAAAAAAAGTAACGATTCAAGTGTTGCCCAATGTAGTGGAGTAAGAGTAGCATTTCTTCTTCAAGTAAAAGGAAAAAGTATGGTACAGTAAAACTACTCTTAGAAGTATAATTTTTTAAAAAAGTTACTCAAGTAAATGTAATGGAGTAAATGTAACTCATTACTACCCACCTCTGATACTCAGTGTATATATATATATACAGTGGTGTGAAAAACTATTTGCCCCCTTCCTGATTTCTTATTCTTTCTCACACAAAATGTTTCTGATCATCAAACACATTTAACCATTAGTCAAATATAACACAAGTAAACACAAAATGCAGTTTTTAAATGATGGTTTTTATTATTTAGGGAAAAAAAAAAATCCAAACCTACATGGCCCTGTGTGAAAAAGTAATTGCCCCCTGAACCTAATAACTGGTTGGGCCACCCTTAGCAGCAAAAACTGCAATCAAGCGTTTGCGATAACTTGCAATGAGTCTTTTACAGCGCTCTGGAGGAATTTTGGCCCACTCATTTTTGCAGAATTGTTGTAATTCAGCTTTATTTGAGGGTTTTCTAGCATGAACCGCATTTTTAAGGTCATGCCATAGCATCTCAATTGGATTCAGGTCAGGACTTTGACTAGGCCACTCCAAAGTCTTCATTTTGTTTTTCTTCAGCCATTCAGAGGTGGATTTGCTGGTGTGTTTTGGGTCATTGTCCTGTTGCAGCACCCAAGATCGCTTCAGCTTGAGTTGACGAACAGATGGCCGGACATTCTCCTTCAGGATTTTTTGGTAGACAGTAGAATTCATGGTTCCATCTATCACAGCAAGCCTTCCAGGTCCTGAAGCAGCAAAACAACCCCAGACCATCACACTACCACCACCATATTTTACTGTTGGTATGATGTTCTTTTTCTGAAATGCTGTGTTCCTTTTACGCCAGATGTAACGGGACATTTGCCTTCCAAAAAGTTCAACTTTTGTCTCATCAGTCCACAAGGTATTTTCCCAAAAGTCTTGGCAATCATTGAGATGTTTCTTAGCAAAATTGAGACGAGCCCTAATGTTCTTTTTG
>JANRMT010062817.1:46300095-46383468 GCA_026402145.1 Polypterus bichir lapradei
CTCATATGTCATTTTAGAGCTGGACGCCTGGCATCTTTTTTTGGCAACAAGTTCGTTTATGTTTGGTGTGAGGTTCTGTGTTGTGGAGATTCTCAGGATGGACTGCAGGTGCTCATCAGTGAGGCGACTCCTGTGTGCTGTTTTGTTAGTCTTCATCACTGAGAAGAGCTTCTCACACAGATATGTGCTACCAAACATGCACAAGGTTCGAGCCGCATGTAGACGGAGCTGGAGCATTTCTGCGGGAATGGAGTGAATAAACTGTGCGGGCCCTGCAGTATCGTACTTTGCCTTCAGTGTGCCATTACACTGCAGCTCAATCACCTCCATCTGAATCTGCACAGGTGCAGTTTCCACATCGACAGCAAATGGGTTGCGAAACAACTCAAATTTCTTTTTTTGTTCTTCTTCAGGCAAGATGCCTCGAAAGCTTGCATACTGTAATCTTTTTAGTTAGCCAATAAAAGGTGTCATTTTGCTTGGCTTTTCTCTACATTCATAATGGCTAACACGGTACAACACCCTATTGCTATCCTTAGAACAAAATCACCCCTTCCTGCTATACATGAAAATCTAGCTCTGAACTGCATATTTTGTACAAACAAAAAAATAAACATAATTCATTAAAAAATCATTTGTACAGAATAAAAGTTAAAAAAAAAAAACACATGCACAAAAAACTATCCACAACACCTCGTTCAAACCCCCAAATATTATTATTTTTGGACAAATAAAGAAATGCCATGTTTAGTTTTGCCTTATAAAAATTCAACAAATAAAATTTTGAGAGGAAAATAAAAATGGTCGGTCAGAACATATAAATTCCTGTGGTACACCATAGCAAAAGGCTGAGAACCCTGGCTTAGACAATAACCATTTCTAACACCTCGTCTGGAAATTAACACCTCCCTCTGATATCATTGGTCTTATAACCCCAACTTCTACTGTTCTTCTTGCCTGAATCTGCTGTTTTGAAAGATACCCTGAAGAATAAAGATTTTCCTAATGCTATACTTTTATGATTTTTTTTAAATTAGCTTTGCTGTATTTTGTGGATTTTTATAACACATTTTAGAATTTTAAAATACATTCTGTGAATACTAATTTTAAAGAATATCACATTAGAATTGCTCACTTTGTCATAATAATTCAACTTTTGTTAGGCACTGCAATAACCAACTTTGCGACCTCTAAGGGATGCAGTTCATTTGACCTGAACTCTTGGAGAACCAATTCATTACAGCTTCGGTAATCTTCGCTTAATAATTATGAGAGATGCTACAGACAACTGAATGTGCAACCACCTTAGTAGATGTGTTACAGCTAAGAGGTGTAAGCTAATGGAACTGGACATTTTCTAACTCATATACATTAAAAAGATATGTAGAATTTTGCTTTGACATTATATACTGCATTTTTGTATTGGACAACAGTGAAAATATATAAATTATATTAATATAATATATAGACATGCATACACTACCAGTGAAAAGTTTTACAAAAACACTGTGTTTTCAATTTTTATGGACATGCACAAAATTTAATGTCTTAATGTTTCATGAAATCAAGGCAAACAACAAAGAAACAATGGCAAATAAAAAAATAAGTGAAGGAATCATTAAGTGTACAAAATTTTATTCAATTTTTTTGATTCATCAAAGTAGCCACCTTTTGTTGTTATAGCAGCCAAATTGTGTTAACCCTTTTGATTCAAAATGCCAGTCACTCTGTGCAAGTCACCAACTCTGCCTCCAGCAGAAGAACCCCAGACCATCACATTTCCTCCTCCATGTTTGACAGTTGGTGTCACACACTGAGGAACGATCCTTTCATCAACTCAACAGCATACCAACACCTTGCATGATGAACCAAAGATTTCATACTTTGGTTCATCAGTCCAGAAGACTTTCTTCCAGTCTGCAGTAGTCCACAGCCAGTACTTCAAGGCCCACTTTTGTCCTTTAAGGAATGGCTTTCTTACTGCTACTCACCCTGTCAAACCTGCAGCACAAAGTCTCCTCTTCACAGTAGAAACTGAGACTTGCTTTTTCGACCACTGTTAAATTGTGCTTGAAGATGTTGTGTTGTGAGGCGCCTATCACTTAAGATGGTGACCCTCTGAAATTTGTCTTCTGATTGAGTTTTGACTTTGGGTCTGCCAGATCTGTTCCTATCACAGCTTCTTCCAGTTTCCAATTGCCTTTGGATTGTGCAGGACACCGTATTTAATGACACTTTTATTTTTGCTGCAGTTGGCCTATACTTCTAAAGGTAATAATGCTCGGTCTCATTTCATTTGTTAATTGCTGTTTTTTTGGCATTATCACTGAAATTTACAACTTTCCACAGTGTTATATTGACCATGAAGTACTTCAGAGTGTAAAGATACACAGTCTGTTTCAACTCTGCTTTAAGACAGACAGAAGGTTTTAAAGTAATGAACAGAACTTGGGACAGCTCTACAAATTGTTTGCGTCAACATGTAAGGCGTAATTTACTTAAATTGCTGCCGACCTTTTCCTTTTTTCAGCTTTTCTTAACCTAAACTTTAAATTTAAACCTCTGGCAGTTTGCTGCTTACCTTTCCACCATTTTAGGCCATTCATTGTATTTCAGCAGATTAAATTTGAAGAAAACATGGAAAAAAGGAAGTGTTCTAAAACTTTTGACAGGTAGTATAAATAAAATTTAAGTTAAATAAGATGATACATTTGAACAAAACAAAAACAGGAAAAGCTTTACACATACTGTATTATGACATTATGGTACTTCATCCAAGAGCGTTAAGCTGCTCGGTATACTACGTTTTCTGATGTTTATAAAACTAACATACATAAATGAAGTGTGGGTGGGTATGCCACACATGCAAAGGACTGGTGCCTTATCCACAGCTGGTATCTGCCTCATAGTGCTGGGCTATGCCCAATCCTTGTAACCTTAAACTGAGCAAAGCATTCATGGATAAGGGCGGTATGGTGGCAAAGTGGTAGTGCTACTGTAAGGAGACCAGGGTTCGTGTCTTGGGTCCTCCCTGCCTGGAGTTTGCTTGTTTTCTCTGTGTCTGCAAGGGTTTCCTCCGACTGTCCAAAGACATGCAAGTGAGGTGAACCTGAGACGCTAAATCTGCCCCTGTGTGTGTGGGTGTGTGTTTGTTTGTTTGCCCTGTGATGGACTGGTGCCCTGTACAGCATTTGTTCCTGCCTTGCACCCTATGCTGTCTGGTCTAGCTTAAGCACATTAGACCAAGACATACTGTATGGATAATAAAGGAATGAACAAACAAACATTAAACATAAAACTGGTGATGCTATATACATGCACCCTTTATCCAACTGGATTAACATTAGGTATCTTTATAATAAATGTACTCTTTATAAGTGTCAGTAAACTATTTCTGCTTTTAGAGTCGGTTAGAACTTATCTTATTTCCAGTATAAATAAAACCAGACTCATTTCAGCTGCCAGAAAAGTTGTGTAAGGATCATTGCTTAGATGGTGTAAAGCAGCGTCACTGAGCAATTGCAGCTTAAGAAAGCAGAACCAATGAAATGATGTAAACATGATAAAGGAGGATCCATTGTTATGTGAAATTATACCCCATAATTAAAAAACAGTGTATGAATTTCAGTTACATTTTCCTTTCCTAAAGGACTCAACACACTTAAATAATACATTCCTGAAGTGGGCCAATGTTCAGAGGACTAAGAAAACTGCTGCGTAACAGAAAGCAGTATATCCAATTTCAGCTCAACAAGATTTGAAATTTAATTAGCTGTATCTCTGTCCAATAATGTCCAAAAACACAACAAGGTAAAGCTATACATAATCTTTTTAAATGAAATTATGATATTAGATTTTGATGGTAATACTACAATATTGTATTTGCATTGGATTGACAGTGAAAGCCAACCACTTGCAACTCTTGAATTTCCTGGCTGCATTTCAGCGACTCACGTTTAGTTTTAGATCAGTTATGTTTTTAAAAGCTTCACAGAAACAGAAACGCTATCTACTGACACAGAAGCAGCTAATGGATTTACTATGGGTTATGAACAACCTCCTTTAACAGTGAGCTGAAACACTCATTGAGTTAGCAATCTTCATGTGCTACGGCACATAAAACAAAATAAATCTATTGCGGTGTCAAAGATCAGATCTTCAGCAGACTAAAAGAATGAAAAACACAACAAAATATATTATTTTAAACTTTAATTATCACTACTCTTTTACTGACAACATGCAGGGTAATTAGTAATAAAGGCAGATCCTGATAGAGAGTACATTACATATCATATATATTTAGGAGTCCCTCACACAATTAGTAGGCACGATATTATGATAATGTTAAAAATATGGGTTTCAAAAGTCAAAGGAAATAAACTGCATATTTACATTTCTAAACAGATATGGTGTAGTAAAGTACTGGCTGCATTGTTTAGCTGTTGGATGGCTTCATTTAAACTTTTTCTTCACTTCTTTGTTTTATTCTTTTCTTACCTATGCTCTTCTGAATTTCATGTTTTGTAATTCTTTCTGTCAGGTAACTAATCAAATCTGTTTTCTTTATGCTGATCTGTAAAGAAGAGACAACGAATGCAAAGGTCTAATCTGTACCCCTCCTAAACTGCAATATCACCTTGTACTCCCAAATGCAGAACAAAAAACAAAAATATCCAAACCAACCTAGAATGAATTTCACGAGGTCCCTGCCATAAAACAGTTGATTCTTTCAAAATGGAAATTTAATATACATAAAAAGGGAAAGGAAAAGCAGTACTGTACAAGTACATAATCCATAATCTGCAATTTTACTGTCTGGTGTCCAACTAAGCAATGGACTATCTACAAGCGTCTGAAAGTACTTATATGTTTACACTGCTCCAGCACATTTCTCTTTTTCTGAATTGTATCCTCTGTTTTGCTGGCCCTGTTTTCCACTGACATACAGTGTATCCGGAAAGTATTCACAGCGCATCACTTTTTCCACATTTTGTTATATTCCAAAATGGATTAAATTTATTTTTTCCTCAGAATTCTACACACAACACCCCATAATGACAACATGAAAAAAGTTTGAGATTTTTCCAAATTTATTAAAAATAAAAAAACTGAGAACTGAGATGGCCTTTTTAGGATAGCTTGCAGCCACAGGAGGACACCCTTGAAACATAAAAGTTTTTTTCAGTGCTAACCCATGTGGGCCTACGGATGAAAACTCTGCCCTAGGAATTCCTAATGGGACTTGAATTGCATGACGGGTTGTTGTTTCTATGTTTCCCAGTGTGTGTAAGAGTTCTCCTTCACTTCTCTCTCTAGTGTTCTTCCCATATCAAAAAAAGACCTGCTGGTTAGTTGGATATGCAAATCTAATTTGATTCTATGTGAGTGTGGACATGTCAGTTGGCCCTGCAATGGACTGGTGCCTTTTCCAGGGCTTTTACCAATCTTGGGACCAGTGCTGCCATTATAGGGTTTGAACCTTAAAGTGAATTTAAGCAGTTCTGAGAATGTTATTTCCTGTTACTCATACACATTAACTCTAAAATGTTAGGCCGGACCTTAGGGTAGAAGGACACCAGTGTACCTGGATATTTTAATATGTTAGAAAATAGACATTAATGTAACTGGTCAACAGAGAGGTGCAGCCAATTTACAGTAAGATAAATGGTTGTAGTTTTGGTATGTCTCTACAAAGGTCAACATCAGTTTAGCCAGCATGGATGAATTATCAGCATTGACACCTGTCACTAAATTATTATCTTCTATTTCCATTGTCCAGACGCACAACCAACTTGTTGCTAGGTTTAATTTGTTTACTTATGATTTCTGCTAACAAATTTCACAAACTGCCCAATGGCCAAAAAGCATAGACATTTCATATGGAGATTCATCATCAAGTAAATGCACCCACCCCCATTTCCAGCTTAGTTTGAGTCTAAATGTTGCTACAGACTACAGTTAAAAGTGACTCTATTCCAATGTTGGGCTCGTCTTATGTATATACAGTATGTATGTATGCATGCATTCATTTATCTATCTACAGCATCTTGTTTGAGGGGTTTGATTTAAAACAGCAATCTGACAATGTCAGGACGTTGAACAGGACATTTGATTACATATGGCAATGTTTGTCTGCAAGAACTGTCTCAGAAATTTATACACTTGAGGCATGACATTTCAGAAAACACGCAGCAATTGAGATGTATTGGCAGGCTTCCTTTTTTCTGTATTTCACATTTCTCTAAAAAGACTAAATCTGTGTCGCATGAGTGAAAAGAAAAAAAGAAACAAAAATCACCGTTTTAGCAGCAATATAAACAAACTCTCTCAGATTGAACTCTCTAATGCATCTGCCTTACGGTGACTGTGACAGCATAAATTATAATTTTACTAAGCAGACCAATAAACATATAAATTAAATTTAAGTCCCTTAAATAAAATGACTAAGGCAAGTGTATTTATAAAATTCCATTAAATCAAAGTATTAATGATTAGCTTTAAACATCTACCCCTGATTATGTTTTACTATATAAGTACCAAGATATGCAAATAATTCAATATCTTCATCCCATTACTGTACGACATTTGTATTTCCAGAACTTTTTGCTGTGTTGAGCGCTTAAATTTATTATGCTGCATCAATGTCCACTATAGTAGATCTTGAGAATTATTACTATTCTTGTTGTTAGATTATTAACTGTATTATAGACTGTATTTTTGCCCCTTGATATTTATAGTAAGTTGGCACCAATGCCAAAAAGCATAACTGATAGTTGACGGGTACGTATACAGTTAAGAGCAGGACATGCATGGAATGAACATAGTAAAGGCCAAAGCTTCTCTACAGAACTCACATGAAGACAAAAATAATCAAAAGCAATCTGAATGTGGCCATAAACATTCTGAACAGCACAATACCTGGGATAACATTAAGAAAAATTCAATGATTTTCTTAAAAAGGGTAAACAAATTAACACAGGGGGTAAAGATATGTACTTAAAGAGACAAAGGTAACAGGCTTTGAACATTAAAGAAGGACTTTTTTTTAATAATGAGCCAATCATGCAGCCATGAAGGTAACAGTTATGCTCCAGATGGAGTAAGCAAAAATAAGCCATAGTGGCTTCATATTTCTAAAGCATGTAATCAAGAGAACACTATCCAAAAATATGAATGTCTTGCTGTATGTGAACAAAGCCGATGGATTGAAAAATGATACACATAATTATATAATGCTATGTAAAGCCCCTGAACATCAACTTGTCTGCTTACTGCCACTTGATAGTACAACCTCCAGATATTTCTTTTTAATACTACTGATACTGTAAAGGGAAAAAAATAGTAAAATTACTTAAAAATGTTGGCTCATCAATACCAACCCAAAAGATGGAAAAAGTTGAAGATTTCAGCAGTTTTTGAGTTTCACCTGATGTGGTGAAATCTTCCTAATCTTAGCAAAACAACTGCTTTTCTTCAAAGCAGCCTGAAAATGTTCATTTTATAAAGAGAAATCTTTGGAATTAACAGTAGCACAGCATAAATGAATACATTACAGCCCACAGTCAGTTCAAAACAACACTCATTTTGCGGGTTGCTTCAGGATGGTATGCACTGTACAGAATATTAACATGAGAGTTTGAAATAGGCAACAATATCCACCTTAATAAAAGGATAAGTGGCTGTGTCTCTGTATTGTTGCTACGTCTCTGTCATTCCAACAGATTGCACATCACAAACATTTGTAGTTATACATTTTATTGCAACAAATGTTTGTGATGCATCATCTGCTGGAATGACAAATATAGTGCATTTTATTACAAAATGCATTCTAATATGAAGTGGACCACAAATATTAATGCTGATTTCTAAGGTTTTAATCTGTCCTAGATGGGTAGCACAACTAGTAATATTAAAAGAACTTACATTTATTTCCTTTCTCAATTGTGCAGCTCTTAGAAGAACTGATACAGATGGAGAGAAACTACCGAAGTAGAAACCACAGTCATATACACTGATTTCTGTGCTGTAATAGACGGACCTCCAATTTAGTTACAAATTTACTGTACAGCCTCAGACATGCATGATGCAGGTGCTGAACATAGCTGCATGTGAATCATTGTCATGTAAACAAGTCATATTTTCAAGAGGTGCCAAACAAATCCATTAAACAACCTGCTTTGCAGATAATAAATGGCACCCATAATCGATGATATTCTCAATAGGAAAATAAATTCCAGTATATTTTGTACACCTGTGAAATCTGTAATGTTGATGTAAATAGATTATTCAAAAACTGAAAATATTAAATAAGCAGACTAATTTGCAGACAACTAGTTACTTTTACTATTGTTACTATTTTAGACCAAGTGTATATGCAGTGTCACGCATGTACAAATGGGACCACCTTCCTGGCTTGGAAGAGGTAAGCAGTTCCACCCCTGGATGGCAGGAGGTCCTGTTGCTAACAGTACCTTCTCTTTCCACCACAGCTCCAACGAGATGACCTAGGATGATGACTTGCACCACCTACATCGTCCCAACTTGGCCACACCATAAAAACGAGCATCCCTCGAAAGAAGGAATTCATTTGGACCAAAGCTATTATTGAGAACAGAGCTCCCACTGACAGATCTTTCAATAGCCAAGGCTGTACCAAGCCAATCTCACTTGAGCCCTGGGCATCATTTTTGTTGTTTTTGAGTTGTGGATTAAAAAGTTAGCCCAGTTTGTGTCCCCACACTTCATTTTTGTTGTTTTCATTTATGGCTAAGAAATTATTTGATGTAAAGCTATAACAAGTCAACAAGTCTAGCTAACCAGTGCAAGAATTTAATACCCTGGTTTTATTAGAATATTCAAACATATTTTGATTATTTTTAATGAACCTTCCTCTACAGGATGAGGTGAAATGGAGTTTACACACACAAACATGCAAAAATGTAGTTTGGCAACAAAAGGGAGAGTGCTGCTCTCCACATGGAGGTTACAGTACTGCCATAAAGGTGAAAGGGAGTTAGCAACAAGAAAAGTTTATCCATGAAAGGGATAATCCATCCACGAAGATAACTTCCTCATGTTTCTCTTACCCTGTGGCATTTGTAATGATGGCCAGGAAAAATGTTTAATCTCTTGTTTTCATGGAGTTTCTGATACAACTCAGAACAACAAACAATATTAAAATGTCCATCAAAAAATCTCAAGTTACTTCATAAACTACACGTACACATAAACTACATCACAGTTGTCCAGTTTTAAACTCACAAATTCCAAAACACATGTATTTGTTGCTAAAAATCAGAATTAGTGCTGGAAAGGAAATTCATTTCAAATAGGATTGAGCTTTTGAATTGAAGCCCCGCATCTCCCCTCATTCACTGGCTCAGGATCCTTTCAGTTGGAACATGCTTCACTTTGGTGCACTGCTCTGATTTTCATTAGGTATTTATTTAACAATTTTAATATTTTAATATTGTTTGCTGTTGTTACAGTAAGTGTTGACCCCCACTGGCCCTCATTAAGGACTATCATATCAAAAAACTAGTCACATTCATACTCAATGAAAGCACTAGACATTAAGATAAGGAAGAGGATTCAAATGTTTTTTTGTTTTGAGTACTATTTTAAAAGGTTTAAGGTGGATATAGAGATGGAATGTAAGTACAACTTGCATTATAAAAAGTTACTAAAGAGCATGATATCAACTGGTGTCAAAGGAAAAGGCTGTTTAGAAATTTTAAATACAGAATAAAGTTTGAAATGTTCTTTCCACAACTGCAAATAAACTTATTTTTCGGAATTATGGATCCTTAACAATTTAATTTATAATGCATTTTGAGACTGTGCCTCAAGATCATCACCAACGAAGTTAAACAAGAAACTGTAATGAACAAGACCTTCCTACAAGTCACATAAATCAACAGCAATACAAAGCTTTCATCTTTGAAGGGACTGAAGTGATCTATATAAAAATATAAATAAACTATATTTTCTAAAAGGCAGATTTATAAAAGACCATGTATTTGAAGACTTAAGATAAGCACCTCTATCCTTTAACATTTAATGAATCTGTTTTCCATTATATGCCTGTTGAGAGCCTCTTAAAGCAGCATGCTACTAACAAAGGTATCAAGAGAAGGATAAGACAATAGACCAACATCTGATACACACACTCATACTAAATGTAATTTACAGACTATAGACTCTAAATGAGGAAACGAGAACATACACATGCTAAACAACAAGCTGCTTGGAATCAAGAACAGCTCTCTGGATCTGTGAGATAATGAGACAACAGCCCTAACCACTGTCCAAGTGTGCCAGCACCAAGATAAGCAAATCTAACACCTAATTTCATACCTATCTGGCTTAGTTGCCTTTAGGGGTTGCATAAATATTTTACAATTTCCCTTGTATAATTTTTTCAGAAAAACATCTGGTCATAATCCCAAATCAACATGATCTAGCAAGTCATATACTGAGTAAGAAGAAGCTGAGCAAACATTCATTATTTCAAATCCTCCTCTTTGTCTGTCAAGTACGGTGCTTAGCCGGCCATGTTGTAATTGGCAGTTACTTACCTGTCACCTTATGCTGAAATGCTGACACTTCTAAAATGCAATAAGAATTGATTTCAATGTCATCATTTAAATTAAGTGACCACTATAATGGTTTCTTCCACTGGTGGTCATTTTTTTTTAAATCAGTAAGGGGAGGCAATGGCCTAAATCTGTTGGAGATGATTATGAGCTATTAATTTAGGTGTTATTGTGTGTAAGCATTTATATAAACCCATTTAAAAAAATCATCATTCATAATCTACACATTCTCCAAGAAAAGAGATTATGGTGCAGAAAAAGCTATCTTAGTAAGTCAGGGCAAACAATTTCCAAAATAAAAATGACAGCATCGAGACTACAAACTTACTCATGCATACAGCCCATCAGCAATGATTCCATAAAACAAGCATCAACAGAAATATTCCATCTGATGATACATAGTACTCTTATTAAGCACCTTCCCACTCATGTGTTAAACAGTGGTTGAGCACGAATTAACCAAGATAAGCAACGATGCTGCATTCCTGAAACATGACCTAAGAAACACTTGTCATCTTTATTGTTCATTACAGAGCTGCTCAGTACAATATGCTAACTAATCCCATTACATTAATCCATGGGAAACAACTTATTGCATGATAACAGCCTACCAGCAGAGTTTAATTTATGCAGAATTCAAATGAGGAGCAAATCAAAGTAATTAATTGCAGTTTCTGTTTGATTAACTTTGCTGCAGCACTATTAATAAATGCTCTTTGAATATCTGTGCATTGGTATTTTATGAAAGTCAACCATCTTCTGTAGAATGGATTGATGACTTATACTGAACTGATCATATCATAGTTTGACTGGCACATTCATTTAAGATAAACTAACTGCAATAAATTGGAAGACTGATACCATTAACAATCACAGATATGGAGTTTTTACTTAGAAGACACTTTAGAATTCACCTCCCAGGACGACAGCTACAAGCTTTACTGGGTATACTTTACTTCTACACAACTCTCCAGAGCTATTAAGTTCACTTTGGTTTGTGGAAGAATAATTTTAGGGTAACATGGTATTAATCTTAGAAGAAACCGCATAAAGGGTTAATAAATGTGGGAAACGAGGTAAAGGTCAAGTGAGCAACAAAATGTACACTGAAATATAAGATTTGGTTTAGGAAAAATGTTGAGATGGTCAAGTAAATAAAGAATGCACCAGAAGAAAGTTGATGTAATATACAAAATGTACTGAAGGATGACTAAGAAATCAGCAGATGTCCTATAACTGAGAATGGACAATTGTTATATGCGCAGAAATTTCAGGGTATAAGAACCAGAATACCGTGGAACCTCGGGTCACGAACATAATTTATTCCAAAACTCTGGTCGTAACCCGAAGTAATTTCCCCCATAGGATTGTATGTAAATACAATTAATCCGTTCCAGACCATACGAACTGTATGTGAATATATTTTTTTTAAAGATTTTTAAGTACAAAATAGTTAATTATACCACAGAATGCACAGTGGAATAGTAAACTAAATGTAAAAACATTGAATAACACTGAGAAAAACTTGAACAGAGAAAAGTAACATTGCAAGAATTCACGCTACGAACCGATCGCTGTAAACACTTTTTTTAATGAGTTTTAAGCACAGGGAAAACATGAACATTTGAAAAATCCGTAATTTAATAAACAACCAAGAAAAGTAACATTGCAACAATGCACGCTACGAAAACAGATGTAAACAGAAGTGAAGGTTAAAATCCAATAGAAAAAAGTCTTCATTAAATACAACAATGTTAAAACAATGCTTGAATCTGTCTCTTTAAAAACAAGCCCGGTACATTCTTTAACTGCCTCCTCGGCCTTACGCGGCCAGCCCTCTCTCTCGCTGCATGGAGAATGCACAGGGAGAGACTGAATACATGCAGAAATCAATGGTGCATACGAACCGGAAAGAAACCTAGTTTGTTCGTCACCCGAGTGTGTGGTTGTGAACAGATGCAAAAGTTTGGTGAACTTTTTGGTCGTAACCCGATTTGTACGTGGTCCGATACATTCGTGACCCGAGGTTCCACTTTATATATAATAGACTTTTATTTTATATAAATCATTTGGGTGTAAACCAATGGACCAACCAGAGTAAAATGTATGCATTGATTGACACGGTATGTAAATTCAACAGTTTATAAAATGAACCTCTATTCTTTGTTTCTCTGACCATTCTGACCATGCTGTAATGGACTGCTTTTGAAGAATGCTCCCTCCAAGGCATTTTGCCGAGGAGTAATTAAAAGAGCTTTTCTCCTGCCTAATGACTGAATTGTCCTGTTAGAGGATGTTTCTTTCTTTAATAAGATGTTAAATTTCAACCACAGTTTCTATGAAGTTTCATATACTAAATTGATATGAAAGCTATAGTTCTGAATCTCACAGCAGTAGTGGCCACAGACAGTTGATCAGAAAATTGCATTTTACTCCTATCCACAGTTTTAAACAAAAGAAAAAGTTCTAAGTCACTTAATATTAATAGTAAATATTTTCCTTTCTATAATCTAATTCGTTACGGAAAAAGGCACACCAATTCTACATGCAGATATGAGAAACATCCTCCTTCTGACACAATACATAACCTAGCAAGTAAAGATGTTCCATGTCATTGCTAACTTCTGAAACCCATTAAGTATGTGAAATATGCTGATGAGACAAGCAGATTTTGTTCTTCAGTTATTTCATAGGAGGAGTAACAATTGAAAAAGAGTTTGTGGATTACGTTTTTTGGTCTAGTAGGTGTATTCTGTACATTCATATGTATGGCTGATTTTGTTTGGTAGAAAATGTTAAAGTTGTATGACTGGGATATTGAGCATCTGGTATGGAAACCAAGAACTTCTGCGTACTCACTGCAAACTGTGAAGTCTCAATTCTGACACAACTAATTGGCACTGAAATATGCAGCTGTACTTGGCAACAGTAAACAGTTTGGATTTTTCCAAATTTTTAATTCACTGCTTAAAAAAAAAAACATTAGCATGGAGGCTAATTTCTTAGGCACCTTAAAGTCTAATAAAGGTTATGCAGGGTCACTATCATCGTGTGTGCACAGTACAATAAAATTCTTAGTTGCACGTGCATATGTATTACATTCTTTGTGTTTCTGATCTCTTCATGAATTTTTTTAATAAGTGTGATATACCTTATGATTTCCATCAAAAATAAAAACATTACAATGAACTTCAGATAAAACCTGTAAAATCACAAAACATTACCTGAACATGTCCCCAAGACCTTTGAGCATTCCTCCTTTCTTTGTCTTATTCTTGTCCTTTTCTTTGTCTCTTTCCTGTTTCTTCTTTTCTTTTCCAGTTTTGTCTTTTTCTTTTCTCTTATCATCTTTGACTCGACTGCCATTCATCTGTTTGTCAATGGATGCAGGCCCACTGAGGGTGGCCACGTCACTGGCCGTAGATACAGACTCTCTTCCTGATCTTGAGCTTTCTTCTGTGTCCTCTTCCACTAAGAAGGTTAAGACAAACACAGTGATTTGTGGCAACACAGGGCCTAAGTAACAGAGATGAGACTTAGAGGTGGAAAAAGTGCAAAAAGATTTACTTAAGGAGAAGTATTACTATATAGACAGAGTTTTACTCAAGTAACAGCATAAGCAATATATACATAGCAATGAAACAGATTTTATTTATCAAAGGATATATTAATGATATATGAATACATTCCATGCAAAAGTCTGGACACCCCTGGCCAAAATACATATTTTGTTGACATTTAAAGTTAAAAAAAAACAACTAAATAGTAAATAGAACTTTGACAGCAAACAAACTAAAATAGAAGAAATTTAGTGAAAATATAATTTAGGATTACAATTTATTTCATAAACTAAAATAGACAAAAAAAAAAAAAGAGTAAAAGCGCCATCTGCAAAAGTTTGACCCTCAGTATAATATACTGAGATGTTCCCACAGAGGCAGAGAGAGTAACAAGAGCAAATGTAATTCATCACTTTAGTGTAAAATAACACTATGAATGGTTGTATGAGAATCAAAACTATTATTAAACACAACTACAGGCCTTCAGTGGATGGGTGGTGAATAATTTCACCTCTTCCATATTTGTTCAGAAACTCCTGAAGATAAACACTTAATTTTTTCTAAAAAGAAAATGGATTTCATATTATTAAAATAACCAGATATGAACAACTGCTTCAGTGCTGATACCAAGATGTTATATCCTACTCAAGAATGGCAGGAACCTCCACAGAATCCTAAAATATTTTAAGACTGTAATTTGTGGAAATTAAGTCTAATGTGTATTTTGTTCTGTTTCTACTTATTATCCCAGAATGAATGCAAAGTCAGATATTTCTTTTCGAACATCTGTGTTTTTGCTTTAAAAAAGGAACTAGTATTTCACGATTCTTTGGTCAAATACAAAAACTATAGTTCACATATAGCAGCCATGACTTGTGGTCAAGTCTCCAGTGTTCTTAGTCGTTTTCAATTGTATTACTTTAATGTAATAGAGGGATTAATAAGCTGAAATTAAATAACAGGTAAAACTGCTGGAAAAATAGGCTGTTTGGTGAAGTTAAAAAAAAATGCACCCCACCCTCCCCCTTTTAATTTAAAGCTGCTTATACAGTAAAATGGTTATTGGACATTGGTCAACGTCTTCCATTTTGTCTTTATCTATATCCTTCTACAAAAACTTCAAGATTGCAGGAACCCTGTACCACAAACGTTGCATTCTGAACATAAGAATCATATCCAAATTGAGATCTATCAGAATCAGGATTTCAAATACAATAGAAGAATCTGATTTCATGTGTCAATTTGTCAAGAATGTGGAAGGATGGAGAAATGTCTAACATCATGACAAATATGTCAGCTGGTCCTGATGATACAAATAAAGAAAGCCTTACAGCATACACCTGTGCACAGTGCATTGCCTTGTCAAATGAGAGCACACCCTGGTGGTGAAATTCCATAGATACAGATAAACCCCACAAACCACATAAGCACTTTATTCACTAATAAACTGGTGGCTACAAGTAGTGTACTGTCATGAAGACAAATTCATTACAATAACGGTCAGGGTGTATGAAGTTGGTCCTTCCACAGAAACTGATCGGGCTCCCCAGACAATTTTTTTCTTGGTTAAGATCATAGGTTTGGGAGCAAAAAAATAAACCTTTATTTCTTTAAAACGAGCCACAACTAAGAAGCTAAACTTTTTTTTTTTTTTTTTTTTTTTTTAAGTATATTGTTAAATATGCAGAGAAAAACTATCTAGATGGACAGCTGACATGTGTTAGGCAATATCGTTTGTTTAACAGAATAAACAGTTTTCATCTTACCACCGGCATGGTCACTCCAGCCCAGGTACACTCATTATATTTCAATGATTTAATTAAGCCTTTCTAGATAATTCTATCATTTACTACCAAACATGAAGGCATACTTAATGTGCTATTTAAAAACTACTGTAATGAAATTTCCTTCACTGTCTAATGACGCTTAAATATTTTAAATAGCTATTTTCTTTCACCTATAAAAATAAGCTGTTTTTGAAAGACAATTGCTCTCCTTTCTCATATCAACGGGTGCACATTTGAAACAATAATGTATGCCAAACAATCAGGGAAAACTATTGCACTTTAAGCTGCATTAATGTAGTGTAAGGTACCACTTTCATTTGAATAGGACCTCATTATGAGGGATATGTGAGGTTGATGAGCAGTACTTAATGTTCTGAACATGAAAGGAAAGTGTTTTGATTAATGCTGATTGGAAGACATATTTTTTGTGGCTTTTAAAATTATCTACGCAGACTACAACCCTATTATACCTGCAGTGCTGATATACATGATAGGTTTAGCCTTGAGAACTTCTGTATGTTAAGGGAAAATCCCAACATTTGTTACAACAGACAACACATTTTTTTTCAACTTTTTGCATGTTTAACTGAAAAATCAAATATCAATGTGAACTATTACTTTCATGAATGGGTAAAAATTCTAAAAATGTTTGTGACAATAAATGTTTCTATATATTTTCTCTCCAACCAGATACTTCAGTGATAACGTATGTTCAAAATTTGAGACATTCCTCAACGTCAAGTGCCTTCAATACAGTATGCCCTTTACTGATGCAGTCCAAAGGTTGTGACTGGTAAGGGACTGATGTAGATAATAGGGATTTATGTGCACTTGCTATTGCTGCTGGGGGAAAAATATTCTAAATTTTGAAGTAATTTCTTCGTTTCTGTCACTGCTAATGTGTTTCAAAAATAGCAATCACTACAAAACAGCTAGACCAAGAACCAAGACAGCTAAAACGAATTTTGTTTGCACCAACATATACACAAGTAGGTCTTTAAATTAAAATGAGAATGAATATTAGGGTTGACCAAAACCTATGGAAATATGTAAGAGGCAAGTAAAGAAACATCCCTTGGAAGGAAGGGATACATGTCAGATGATGAGAGCTGAACCTCTGAAAGTCACAGACTGGCACTCCTGTCTCTCACAGGCACAGTAAGACTGAGTCTAAGTGTACAAAAGTTGGAAGCAGAATTCATCAGGGGTATCAGCCAGTAATGCAGCAATGTCATGTTCCTTTACAGGTAAACGATCTTATGAATCAAAAGTGGGTACTGGAGGAAACGAGGAGGAATTGGAAACCTCTATTTCCGACTGTATCAACTGTGCTCAGCAGAGAGTGGGCAACCAGCTGGCCTAGGTCATTCTGATTTTCATGATGCAGAACATGATTAACATCAGACCTACTATTTGATTTGCTCGTTTCTGTTTTCTGACCGTGGCCCCCAGAGGTTCATTTTTCTCCTATGGCCACTGAGGAGTTTTCCTCTCCATCGCGTTAGCTGGTCAAACATTCACATTCAGGAATCAAGAACTTCATCTACATCCTAAATCAACTGAAACCGCTTTGGACTGTTTTATTTGCTTTTGTATCTTTTCAATGACTTTAAAAACATCAAACTGTTTCTACTAAATTGGTTGTCTAGGTAAAATGTAGATGCATACTATATTTATTTATTTTTAAACAGTATATATTAATTAGAACTGGTTGTTCTATTGGCAACCTTAATATATAGATGTATAAATATTTTAATTAGAACACCTTTTTGCTGATAAGAGTGAAGGTTTGCTTTACATTTTAGTGGCAAAATTTTGCTTAACAATACCTGGTTGGTTTTGTATTTGGTGTACTTATTACATTTATTAGAAATTATCATAGTATTAATTAGGGATAATAATCCAAGTAAATGTGGTAAATCTTTGTTTTTGTTAATTAATCACCTTAAGTTGCATGTAAATGTATGGTAAGGTGCTATATAAATAAAGTTAGTAGTATTATTATTAAAAGTGGATAGAAGTTGACTTGGTGGCCATTAATTTGCAGCCTTCAGTTAACAGAATGCTCCTGTACTGGTTATAATTGGTTATAACTGGTTAACATTACTCAGAATCTCTGATATACAGCTGACTTCTCATTCTACACAACTGAGTGTTTCACAATTGCCAGCATTTCACTTATATAGTCTCAGTAGCTCTGGGTGGCATAGCATGTAACTCTGAGCTTTAACATGTCTTTATTTTTAATGATCAGGAAGTGATCATTTTTTAAGCCAGCTCTTACATTTGCAAGCAGCTGAATTAATCAAAGCTTTGGTTCTTTGTGCAGATTGACAGGTTGATAAGTTTTAAGTCATGTAATTTTACTGTATTTAAAGTAAACATTGTATTTGTCCTAATTGAAACTCTAGTGCCATTTGGAATGAGAACTGCTTTAATTTGTTTTTGCTACCAATAGCAGTGTAAAAGAGTATCTACTGGGTATTGCTGGTGTTTATGATTTTAACAATATACTCTGCAAAATTCCCTAGAATATCCTAGAGTCAAAGCAATATTAAGATAGTGTATATTAATGAGCAATTTAGCCATCTATTTACACATATGTTGGTCTCATTTATGGTTTTCTATTAAGCCATCCCATTAATTATTTTTATTTTTAATGCATTGAGGCAAACCACCTTCAGTACATTTTATCGCTACTGATTAAGGAAGAAAATGCAACATGATCCTCTGGATAAGTGGGTTTAAAAAATGGATTAATGCAAGGATGTTATTATTATTAACCAATTGGCAACATAATATTGGCAGTCATTGGCAAAGCAAACACACTGCAGCACCCTAGAGATGGTGCATATTTTTTTAAAACAAACCAGTAATACAAGCTTTCATTGCTTTGCAAAGCTAGTCCACTCCTGACAACCCCACAATTAGGTGAATCTTCTGAAGCGCAAGCATGTAATGACTACTCATTTAAATGGAAAAAACTTTTAAGCATTTCCTGGCACCCAAAAAATGATCCTAATTTTTTCCTCAAAATCACCAACATACATGACAACAATCTAGCCACACTCTATTTCGCAAAGACGGGTAGGTGTTTGAACTAGAAAACCATCTCATACTCACTAAACACTGCTAGGAAAACTCTGCATCACTGAGGTACAGTAAATAAGATTAAAAGTGGGATTAAATAGCTTTCTTTGTATACCTGAATTTTTATGAAGCAGTTACTTTTAAGTAGCTGAGTTACCCATCTTTGATGGGTAGATGTATTTCAAAAACTGTAGAAGAATAAACAAAATGTGATTTCATTTTATAAAGGCCTATTCCAATTTATAATGCATATTGATAATATATTCATGTAAATGTTACAAATAAATTGAATTAATAAATATTAAAGTAATCTGAGGTGAATATATCAGGTGTCAAGCAATTGCTTCTTTATAAACAGTATTATTTGTTGTATTTCGGGCACCGCATAGAAGCAAAGACCTATTTGAAGCAAGTAACTTGAAGCTGCACCTGACAGAAACAATCTGTTCTTAAATCAATGCCTGCAATTTTCAGTGTCTGACCTTGTGATTTGTTTATGGTCATAGCAAAGCAGAAAGAAATAGGAAACAAATACAAAATTGCAGACGTTTAAAAAAGAACAGAAAATTATTGGGTCAGTGGTATTCTTGGGATGAAAACAATTTGGCCTGTTCTGTCACATGTCCATACTTCAGCCTCTATTATGTGGCTGATGAGAGCTACAACTTTCAATGTATGGTTTCAAATGGTTGTTTTGATGTCCTTGGCTTTTAAAATCCTGCACTTTCTTCTGGCATCAGCAAATCTTGGATTTAAATTGGTTCTCTTTCTAGAAGGTATATTATTTGAAAATGAATGAAAAAAAAAAAGAAAATAGAAATAGCAAAATATACCAACTTCATTCCACAGGACATGAATGGTTAGATCTGACAGGGTGTACCCTCGACGAAAATGTTTACTGTCAAAGTCTGTGAGTTAGCCCCCAGGGGCAGTACGGAGGAAATGTGTACACTGCTTTTCAAGTGGGTCTACCTTTAATTTATCCCTAAACTTTCATGACAATTTAGTTGTAAGCATCCTTGATTTGGGACTGAAAATGTAAAAACAGTGTCACAAAGCAAAATGCTCAAAGAAGCTGCCCCGAGACCAAAGTAGCCTATACAGTGACAGGGATCAAGATGAATATATTACTAAATTTCATATAAATTGATAGAACCGTTCTCAAGCGATGTCCAGACATGCAGACAGAAATGCTAAACTCTACTTACATAACTTTGTGAAAGGCCTGTTTTTTAAAATTATTTGACTGTTACATAGCTAAGAGTTACTCTGTTACTCGAATATCAGGTAGCATTAACATTTCAGATGGAGTATGCCCACTGCTTTCTTTGAAGCAGACTTTTACTGTTGTTTTTTATCTGCCTGACTTCATTTCACTTTTCATATACTCTTATGCTCTTGCACCTAGGCTATAAATGTGCACTCCATCCATACTCATTATGTCCTTGTTGGTAGTCCACCCTTCCATCACCACTAGCAAAAATAGTGATGCTGCTCTTTTATTTGTTAGTTGATCCTCAATATACACAACAAAAAGAATGTTAGGGAACGTAAATGGTGCTGCCCTTTTTTTTCCAAAACATAACTGAACTAACCAGATTAAGAAAGTGCTACCTCTTTTACTTTGAGTTCTGCATATTCAAGTGGTTGCTCGGGACTCAATAATGAGGTTTATAGTGGTGTTGGTAAAGTTCGCAACAATAGTACTGGCCTAAAAGCCACTCAGATTAATGTTTTCTTAAACCCACAATGCCACAGCACCTTTGGCATCTTTATATCAAAGTATTTTATGGTACAATCACTTTCTTTTGCAAAGTCAACATTGAAACACAGAATCTTTAATCAGTAAGTGAGATATTTTGGGAATTTCAGGCAAGTGCTGAAAATCTTGGTTATCTAGTGAAAGGCCAAAAGCCTGCCAGGCTGCTACAACATGTTTGTGAGGCGGTTGGCTTGAGTTAGACCTTGCAAACCACTACTCCAAGAGGACATATAGGGCAGTTTTACAAAGACTCTGAAGTGCTAAAATAAATTAGCTGCTTCATCTTTATAGACTACTGCTACAGAGAGCGTGAAGGTGTTACATAGAGTACTACTCTGCAATACTGAACTTTCAGTCTACACCCCCTCCCCCTGTGGACTGGATTCTCACTTTATCATTAGCTGCAAGTTCAGATAAAGCATTAGCACTCCAAACAGCCCAATGTTATTTATATAACATGCTGCAAGAATGTTTGCTTTGAAGAAACTGTTTTCGTCTCCAGATGATCTGAAGTGGGGCAGTTCAAATTCCCTGCCTGATAATTTATGAGTTTTATGTTGTTGCACGCTTTATTCCAGTGGGGCTGAAACACAACAGAACAGGGAGGCACTCCTCTACAGATTTCTTTGCACCACAGTTGCTGCAATTATGAACTGCAACTACAGGTCCTATATTCACGGCCATAAATAAAAAATGCTGTCTTTTGTAAATACAGTATGCCAAAAGTAAGCAGTGCAAGGTCCGGCTTCATCAGAGATCATCTTGAGAACCAAAGCTGCCTCTGAGTGTCACTGGGAAATTAACTACCTTCCAGACACCCAGCTGTAATAAAACAAAGCAATTTCAACATGGCTGTCAAGCAGCTAATTCTAATTAATGCAGCTCTGATTACATGTTTAAATAAGCAATAAATTAAAGCCGAGTTCTTAATTGCTGACTAGTTATCAGCTACAAAGCAGCCATTTTTACAGGTTCTCATGAGGTATTTCTCTTCTTTTAACTTGGAAGTGGTTAGGTCATTATTGGTGATGCTTACTGACCAAAGAGGGAGACAGTACTGGATTCAGCAAGGGTCTCCACCAAAAAAAAATAAATGAATGAGACACCTTTAAGGTTCTTGTGTGCATCTCTAGTGAAAGATGAAAATTAAACAAAAAGATGGAAGGTAGTAGAAACTGAACTCATACAGCCCAGTGTATGCTGGCCTGACCACATTAGGAGTTATTGTCACTTCATAGCACATGCCAACATAAATTCAAAGACAAGCCCTCCATGTGCAACTAAATCAGACAATTAAAACACAGAAAAGATTAGACAACACTGCTAATTTCTTATGCTTCTAATGATTTTGTCTCAAATAACACGCTGGAGATGCTAATCTTTACTCTCTTGGGGCGTCTGGAGAGTGTAAGCACAAGTGCTTGGTATGTTATGATTAAAGTCTGACGAAGTTACAATCTCTTGTCTCTCACTCAGTGAAAAGGTCTGTAAATTTACTTTCAAATCATTCACTTTTACTTTATTAAATTATACAATGCGAGAAGCTAAAAGAGGCCGACATATATAGTAACTGGTACAAAATGTTACACTTTATTTTATCTTTATTCTTCTCTTGAATTACTACTATATACAGTACATACTGGCCTTTGTCGCCAGAAGGCAGCATTCTAAAATACAATAAAATAAAAGAAACAGGAAATCTCAGTAAATAGTCTGTAGTGGTGGCTGAGAAAAATTTTGAATATTATATTTTTGTGGAGAAAAGACATAATAAAGCTTCTGAAAGAACAGGACTTAAAGGTGACCAACGCTGAATAACAGCAAACTATATAAATCATCCATCCATAAAACCTCAAATTACTCATGTTGCATAATTCATGTGTCAGGTCATCCCTATGGATCCTCACAGCATGTAAAACGCATGCGCTTTTTGTTAACTAAGTAACTCCAGAAAATAAAGGCAGTCCACAAACAGGAAGTCCATCACATGAAGTTGTACTTTTGAATTGAAAACTCACCTCTCCCACTCATTCATGGTCTTCCTGTTTGTGGAACACTTTCATTTTCCAGAGCTATTAATTTAATAATACATTAACAAAAAATACACGTGTTTTGCATGTTGTGAGCTTATGACTGGATGACTTGACAAATGGATTATGTGACATGATTGATTTTCTCATGGATGTTTTATATTGTTGGCTATTATCCAGTGTTGGTCACCACTGGGCCACGTTCTATCAGTTCTACGAAAACATGAGGTTCAAATTTTTTTCTCAGCCACTACTACAAACTACTTGGTGAATCAAACATAAAAAAAAACTAGATTTTTGGTGGAATATTTCTTTAAGCAAGACAAGTTGGATTTAGAAATACATGTTTTGCTCCATTTTACCAGGAGAAAAGAGCTGGCAGCACAGGGGAAGCCACTAGGAAGAAGGTTGGCAATTTGAGACGTTTCAAAACCTACTATGTGCTTTTTGTAGGACGGGCCTGACAGGGTGTCAGAAAGGACAGCCCACTGAGCTCAGATGAAAGAGTGAGTGAACTGCTCCTTTCAATCACGTGACTCCAGCATTGCGTGGAAGAGCAACAGAAAAGAAAAAAATGATAGTGTGTTTTCCTGGAAGCAAATATGAAATTTCACAGCAATATTGGTTTATAGACTATATGTGGAAAGAGTGCCAACCTAGATACACCTCAAAAACGCCATGGTGGTGTCACAGTCACTGGCTGATTTCAACTTGTGCTGTCATGCAGATACTATGCTCATTACTCTGTATGTCATATTCTAAAACCTTAGCAGGTGGAGTAATTACAAAGCTGCTACATTTTGATATATTTTCTGACATCTGCTTTCCAAAAGCAAACTCCTGTCTCTTATTAAATGAATAATATTACTTATATAATATTCAATGAAAAAAAGTGGTGGTTCCAGAAGAATTTATAAAGAAGGTCATAGTCATCTATCCGTCCCTATGCCAGAGGTGGAGAGTTAAATGTATAAACATAGGAAGGAGTGAAACAATTAACTTAATTGAGCTAATTTAGGAAAAGCAAGATGAAAATAAAAATAAGCTAAAATAAATTAGGTGACACAGGTTTCTTTACTTCCGGTCTTCTTTTTCAGAAAATGGATCTATGACAGTTCTCTGAAAGCCATCACTCACAAGGAGTTTTGTTTTTTAAATGAAACCCTGTCACCAATCATTTGGCATTTTTATGAAGGAAATCTTGATTTCATTAAAAAGTATAGCTCCTGCATTAATGCTGCTGCTTATCAGTCAACACCTTACTATTAACCTTGTTGACTATGCGGTCAGGTCTGTTTTAAAAGTAAATTGAAATAAAATGTAATTTGAATATCATAGGTAAAAATGCAATAAACTGAAATGCGAAAATCGTTTTCAGTAATAGCAGCAGAATACATTTCATTATGCTTTCCCCAGATAAGTGAGGAAGCTGATTAAAAAAGTAACTGAGATGGCACTGCTACATTAGTTGGCAAAGTCTAACTTAAAAATAGGTCTCTTTTATTTGAATGGCAGTGCACATTTTGAAAATAACAATCTCATAAACATCAAGGCCCTGATAATTAACAATAAACGTGGAAGTTTTTTTTTTTTTTTGGTTTAACGAAATAATATATTTTTCAAACTTTTGATATTAAAATTCTTCATGAGCTACTGGCAAATTTAGCTCCAACTCTTTTTTTCTGTATATATTAACATAAGAAGTCTCACTTTACAAAGTTTTTATAAATGTGAAGAGAAATAACCACCAGACCTCTTTGTTTTAGAGTCTTTGTGGCATAAGTAAAATTAATTTTGAGCTCTGAGACATGCAGATGCATGTGAACGTGATGAGAGATTTGTTTTAACAGGTTGCACAAAAACACAACTACAGTGCAACAAAAATACACTTAAAACTACCAATCAGGATACCAAATATCAAATTTGACGGTACAGAATGGTGCACATATGACAGAATTGTTATGCATATATACTGTACATACATATGCATTCTATATGTAATTAGAATATTTTGGCCAAGATGAAAGAAGAAATAATTTATCTTGTTACCAATCTTGATCCACTGGATACTGCATATGAACAAAGTGGGCATAAGGACATTTCACAAACTAAAAACAGGTGCTTGTTGGCACCATATGCTGACATCGCTCTGTTTAAGTGTACATAAACTTCATGAAGTGACTGTTAACAATACTGTAAGATTTACAGAAATACATTCACACTACTTCAAAAAAAAGAGTTCATAACTTACTATACCAAACAAGAATTTATCAATAAATTCTGGAAAACGAAGCTGGCAATGATAAAGAATATTTTTCAAAATGTCAGTGGAAGTCTTGAAAGTAGCTCATCAGAAAATACTCACATGTCTCCATGCCTTCATCTTCTTCCTCAGCAGCTGGCTTATCATAAGACTTGTCGATTGCTGCTCGGAAACTTTCATTGCAGCCCCTTCCTCTGATTATACGAGGCCGCGGCCGATGAAATGGGATATCACCATTCAAAGTGACCTCAGCAACGGCTGTCTGTAAGCTTTCGAGAGAACTTGACTTCTTTAAGCCAAGAGATGGACCAACATCTCTGGTTGGGGAACCTTGAAAATGATAGAACAGAAAATATGTTAGTGTATCCTTAGAATTGTTTTATGAATAAAAATGTGTCGGTTGTGGAGAATCCAAAACAATATTTCTGCCAGAACTTGTGATAGCTATGAGCAAAGCCTAAATATGAATATCATTTGTTGGTGCTTAAAATGACACTTATTGGTACAATTACTTTTAGACCAACACTGAGTTTTTGAAATCCACCCATATTATTAACTTAAGAAAAAAAATTCTGAAAAGAAGAGCTCAATACAGCATGTGTATTTTATTTTACCACGCTTCTTTTAACTTCACCTGTTTGTTGTCTGGTACAAATCTTGTAATCGATATTTAGTAAAAAAAAAAAAAAAAAAAAAAAGTCTCTCATACATCACTCATAAAATAAAAGCATGGGTGCTTTTCATCAATTAATAAAATCTTAGCAAAAGCGCCAACACTTTTATTTTACGAGTGATGTATGAGAGACTTATTTTTTAACTTAATATAAACATGTTTTTTAAAAAGTATTTATATATATATATATATTTTTACACATTTAAGTCCAACTGGTGAACACAGCTGCCATAACTAAAAACTACACCCACAAATCTTTCAGTGTTATCCTATGCCATACCACCTGCACTTTGGAACAGGTAATCCACCTGAAGCTAAGTAAGTATGGGCCTGGCCAGTAGCTGGATGGGAGACCAAATAGGAAAAGCTTGAGTTGCTGATTGGTGAGGTCAGCAGGGAGGGCTTACCCAGTTATCTGCCCGTGGATCCCAATGCAGTAACAGGGACACAGTGCTGTAAAATGTGTCACCATCCTTCAGATGAAATGTAAAGCTGAGGTCCTGACTCTCTGAGGTAAGAAAAGATCTTGAGGAGGTTTTAAGAGTAGAATAGAGTATTTTCTGACGTTGTGGCTAAACTGTCCACCAAAACCTCATTTTTCTGGCCTCCTAATCATCCTCTGTCCCTTATTGGCTAACTGTCTCTCTCACCGTTTACCACCAAAGAGCTACTGTGTGGTGAGTGTACTGCCACAAACATATGTCTGCCATTGCATCTTCAAGGTGCTACACATTGGTGGTGGATAAAGAGGCTCCCATCTGTCACACTTGAAATTGTTAGAAAATCACTACAATAAATGTAATAAATTATTATGCAGAGATCTTGCCAACAACATATTACAGTGATCCCTCACTATATTGCGCTTCGACTTTCGCGGCTTCACTCCATTGCAGATTTTAAATGTAAGCATATCTAAATATATATCACGGATTTTTCGCTGGTTCGTGGATTTCTGCAGGCAATGGGTCTTTTAATTTATGGTACATGCTTCCTCAGTTTGTTTGCCCAGTTGATTTCATACAAGGGACGCTATTGGCGGATGGCTGAGAAGCTGCCCAATCAGAGAACGTATTACTTATTAAATAAAACTCCTCAATGATATACGATATGCTTCCTGAGCGGTGCTTCGCACACTTAAAAGCTCTAACAACGCGTATTGATTTTTCATTGTTTGCTTTTCTCTGTCTCTCTCTCTCTCTGTCTGACATTCTCTGCTCCTGACGCACACTCCTTTGAAGAGGAAGATATGTTTGCATTCTTTTAATTGTGAGAAAGAACTGTCATCTCTGTCTTGTCATGGAGCACAGTTTAAACTTTTCACTAAAGGGTGTTATTTCATGTCTATAGGGCTCTAATAATGTTAAAAAAAACGTATTTAGAAGGTCGTAAACAGGTTTTCCATGCTTTAACTGCGAAAATATTAGATTTATAATTAAAGAATCCTACTTCGTGGAAATACATTTATCGCGGTAGAGTCTGGAACGGATTAACTGCGATAAACGGGGGTTTACTGTATAATTGTGCGGAGAATATTTATAAACAGTGTGGGAGAGTTTCTAAGGGCTTAAAATATATAAAAATAACCATACAAACATATGGTTTCTACTTTGCGGATTTTCACCTATCACGGGGGGTTCTGGAACACAACCCCCGGGATCAAGGAGGGATTACTGTATAAAGATTTGAGAACAAGGGAAAGTAGGCAAACAACCTCAACACAAACAAAACAAAGCATTGGTAATTTTATATTTATTTGATTACAAATTCTATGCTTAATTTGTTATTCCATATAAACAGTATATTTCATAATAGGCTCCATTTATTGAGTGTTTGCATGACTGTTTTCCTTCTATACCTCCACAAACCAAAAATCTATTACTCCTATAATGTTAACATCAATATTTGACCACTCCACCACTTTTATTTACTAAGCAGCTGTATCATCAGGTGTCCTTGGTATAGTTAAAGGAACATTTGTATAACATTTTGATTATTATTAATAACCTGACATGGGAGACTATCAGAGGTCAGAATCAGTCCAAATACTGCAAATGTAAAATCACTGCCACTGGAATATACCAGAAATAATAATAATAATAATAATAATAATAATAATACATTTTCCTTATTTGTAGGTGCCTTTCTAAATGTGAACTAATGAAATCTCCTTTAAAGGGTTTAATTTAAAAAAAAAAATGGAAACTGTCGAAAGGGAGGAGTATATTGATTGTGCAACAGGATCTTCATGTTATTATTGTGAGGCCCTACCAAAGTGGAGAAGATGGTTTGGAGAATTTGCTCAAGTTGTAAAAGGTTTGATTATTTATTTAACGCATGTATATACACACATACAGCAAATTAGATAAAAGAACTCCATCCTCCCAAACATATTACAGATGTTTTCAGGTATGCATGACAAACTTGCAATGATTCCAATTCAAGAAACTGAGGATGAATAACAAATTACAGAAAAAGTGGAATCATTTTGGTATTTGGGTGGCCAAACATTCTGTAAAGAAATGAGTTCAATGAATAACTAAGTGTCAACATGGCCCCATCCAGAAGGATGTTGCTGACGACCTCTACAGGACCTCCCAAGCGTAGAATAAATGAGCTCACATGCACACAGATCATTAACTTATTTAAAAACATTGCCAGGATAAGCTGAACACGAGTGGCTTTAAAGATGTAAGGCTGACTTCAATGTGCTTTAAAATGACCAATTATCTCTCTTCTTATAAAAAAAGTCAGACCAATCAAGTATTTAACCTACCTAACTACAACAGAAAGGAAGTGGGGAAATATAGTCAGGAAATGAGATGGGGTCGTAACAACAAAAACATCTGAAAGGAAGGAGACACACTTCATTCATGAACAGGGACAGATTTGCTTAAAAAATGAAAGGAAGATGAATTACTTTTAAAGATGTGAGAAGAGAAAACGGCATGACATATACAGTATATAGGGTAAGGCAGGCTGCATTATCCAATATGGATGTTACAAAATAATCTAGGTAGAATAATGAATGATGACCAAATTACTGTTAAAGAAAATGAAAAATAAATACATCACACTATTAATTTTTACATTTATGATTCATTTTTAGTTTAGACTAATCTAGGAAAAAATGCAACTGGGGAGCGTGGAGGCCAATTTTTAAATTAATAAAACATTTCCATAGGTGCTTGTCCTGCTTTTGACATATGGGCTTAATGTCATCTGGCTAAACTCAGCCATGCCAAAATTTCAAGTTCTCTTTTGGAAATTGCAGAACATGGATTAAAAAACACTTTATTATAATAAACTATCACATGCGATCCTAGCCAAACATTTGTCCAAAAATAAAAAAGCCCATTACTCAGGTCACAGTGAAAGGCATCAAAGAAATGTAGCTCCCACTGAGAATATTTTAATTCACTTTATTGTGGGAAAAGGTCAGACTGCACAAAGGATTTTCATAGTCTGAATAAAAGGGAGTTGAGGAGAACAAAAAAGAGAAATAATTTATATGCCAATGAAACACTATAAAACAGTGTAAGGTCAAAATATACTGTGGTGTGTGCATTGTGTGTTTAAATAAAAATCCAACTAACATCTGACAAGTTATTTGGAAAGCAAAAGGCAAAACTTAATTTGCACCCAAAGGCTTGGTCACTGTATTACAGTAATTTGCATTTCTAACATTTCTTATATAAAACATTAATCTTTCAGGCATTTCACTAAAGCAGTTTCCAACCACAAGACAACATGAGTGCTATGGCCACACTGCCTGCCATTTTCTACAAGTGTCAGATTCCTGTTGGACGCACTATCAGCAGTGCCATGTATCCTGCCTATTGGCACTGTGTCTTCTGAACATCTCATGCCTTTCCCCTGGTGAAATGGTTAAAGTTTTGAAGAACCGGCCAACAGCCACGACAATCCAGACAGGTAGCCATGTACCTCACTTGTTCCTTAGCATTATATGTTCTTTTATAACAGCTGCACAGGTTTTCCCACAGCAACAGCAGTTAGATATCCTGATGCAGGCAGCTTAGGAACTAAATGATTAAATAGGTTTAAAAATGTTCATGACTGTGGGAATCAGCATGTTCTTCCACACACCAGCCAATATGCAATGGCAGTGTGCTTTTCAGCATCTGCCTTCATGACAATAACAGTAGAAATGTGCGCATGATGTTATGATGACAGCAAGGGTGTTATTTATAGGAATAAACCTATTGCAAAAGGCAGAAACTGATGAAAGTTACATCATTGAGAATAAAGTAAAAGGAGTCAAAAATATGAATGCAAAATAAATCGGGGCAAATTAGAGATACTAGGATAATGCAAAAAAGTTTCAACCTCCCCCTAAATTCTCACTGGTTCAATGTCTGGCTTTGGATGTAGTGAGGAGATGCCCCTGTGTCTCACAGAACTTCTAACATCTAATTAACAGAAGCTGCTGATGGGAAGATATATTTTTTAATGACAAAAGGTGCAAAAATATTGAGTTTTAGTACCGTAGATCCCAGAATATAAGCCGACTCGGTATATAAGCCGACCACCTTTTCTACCTACTAAATTACATGTATTTGCCGATGACCGGTATTTAAGCTGACCCCCTTCTCCAAGCAAAATTTTCTAAATTTCCTTAAAAGTGTCTCTTCAGGTATATTTATCATGTTTATCGGCGAGAATTTGAGACTGCCGGCATTTTTGATGGAAACTAGGAAGTGACTGCAGAGAAGTTTGGTAAAATGAAACCTTTGTGTTGAAACTATACTATACCTAAATACGGTACATCGGCGGGTGGATTTCCGGAGACTCGTTATAAATTTGATTAACTTAAATACGCAATACAGTGGACCCTTGACTTACGAACTTAATTCATTCGCGAGGGCTGGTTGTAACTTAAGTTGGTTGTAAGTCAAGACTATTTTTCCCATAAGAAATAATGGAAATACCCATAATGCGTTCCGAACCTCCCACCGGCATGCAAAGTTACGTCTTCATCTGAAAGATGGTGCTGTGGTTTCATCATTAATTACTTCCATATTCATCGGCAAAACCGGCATTGCGCTGGAAATCTTGAATCTGAAACGATATTCGTTGTATAAGCTGACCCCCAAACTCCAAGCCAAAAATCTAGGACGAAATTTTCGGCTTATATTCCGGAATCTACAGTACTTTATAATACAACATGACAATTGTATGTTAGAATCATATAATACATATACAGTATGTGCACTTTTTGTGTCAGCAAATTTTTTTTTTGGTTCTTTATTTCGCCTTATACAATTTCTTGTATTAGGAATTTGTTAGTTTTCGCATACCCTTTTGGGGTCAGAGTGCAGGGTCAGCCATTGTACAGCACCCCTGGAGCAATTGAAGGTTAAGGGCCTTTCTCAAGGGCCCAGCAGAGTAGGATCTCTTTTGGCAGTAACGGGGATTCGAACCGGCAACCTTCTGGATACCAGCACAGATCCTTAGCCTCAGAGCCACCACTCCGCCCAATTTTGGCTAAAATTGAACCTGTGCACTAAGACTCCTGAGCACCTTCTCCTATTCATCAAGGCTTCTCCCAGAGGAATTTATAAACGACGAGGGAAAACAGACCTTTGGATTTTTCTTACTTATTTATATTTTTTTAAATTTTAATATCCCTTGCTTCAAAACTGACCCCTTCCTTAAACTACTGAAATAAAATGTGAAGGAGAAATTTCATGAAGCACTGTAGTAACAGTATCCTCTTGTCTGTTCTTATTCCAATGGTATAAATTAAATGTTGTCTTTGTCACACGCATGCACATAGGGGGCGGCTTAAGGGCTCTAGTAGTAGTAATTCCCAGAGGTTCCATGGGTTGGCGCTATGTACTAATGCTTTTTCACTTCCTCTTCTGCGGACCGGAAGATTGACAGGTTTAACACTGATTGTGTCACTTCCAGCGCCTGTCCACCTGGACCCGTTTCTTCTGCCCAGAAGTACTCAGAAATGAAGGCAGTGCCATCTTAATCAGTCTGTTTATGACTCACATCTGAAGACACTTTTTTTTTTCCAACGCTCGGGTGCTTCAACACATTATGTGTCTTTATTTCTCTCTCATTACATTTTGTTTATTCATTAATTCTTATAATTATTCTTTACACTATATCTAAGTACTGTAAATGATTCATTTGTACAAATTTTGAGAAGTAATTTAATACATTTCAAAAACCTAATGCTTACTATAAAGATCTAAAGCTAATATGGTATGTAATATGTGCAGTAATTTGTGGCACTACATCCTGGAGCCATGAGTTTGCACTCCAACCCCAGCCTGGTCACTGTCTTCATTCTATCCATGTCAGTGTAGGTGTTACTTGTAGTACTCAAGTTCTGCTTTCACATACCAAAAACACGTAAGTCAGCTTGATTAACATCTTTAAACTGGTCCAACGTAATTGCCTTGCAATGGACTGGTGGCTTGTCTGGGGTTTGTCCCTGCCTTACACTGAATACAAAACAAACTCTGCTCACAAATGACCCTAGGACTGGTCTGTGAGTGCACAAAAAATGGATGGATGAAAATTAAATGGTTTTAATATTTGGGACACATTTGATTTGCTAAAACTATTATTAATGGGGGAAAAAGAAACACTTAATTCCCTACTTGCAAGATGTTATTTAAAAAATTCGTTTAAAGTAATATTTTTTGTGGTGACATAAAGGTATTTTGATCTGTCCTAATTTAGACTGGAGGCCTTTCTATCTTTTAACTACATTGTTGCATCTCTATATAATATACATTGCTCTCTGGCAGTAACTACTTTAATTTCAAGCCCGAATGTATTGATAAAGTGGAACTCTTACTTGCATGTCTTGAAATAAGCCAAAATATTAGAAACATGGCTTCTCAGGGCTAGAAAACAAGAGGATCCACACACTTTGCTGTGTTCTATTCACCTTACAATCCAATGGCTATAAGAAAATTCTTTACTGTGGTGTCTATTCATACTGTAAATCTCAAATGGTTAAACTTAACAACAGTCTTGGGCTTGAAAAATGGACATATCTGGCAAGGTTTTAGGCTTTTCCTCCAAGCTCAACAGACTGCAATATAAAGTGCCAGTGCGGGCAAGATATACATTTTAATTTATAGAAAGCTATTAACTTTAGAACACAACTTTGCATGGCAAATGCATATATAGCAAGTTGGTGAAGAAATAACTGGCTTGATAAATACCAAACTTATCCTTTAAGTGACCCTGAGGGGCTGGGGAAGTATTTGCCAAATATGCTAGGCTGATTATTGTGGCCAAAATGTTACTTGAGCTGTGAGAAAGAAGTGTGAACCACTGCACCACTGTGCATCCTGAAGAGATTAACAGAAATAGCCTGAATTCACTATGGCTTGCCCTTTACAGATTCGCTCCATCTTATATACCAGAATGTCTGACACCTTATATTCCAAATCGTAACCTTAGATTTTCAAATGAGTGTCTGCTTAGAATTCCAAGAGTTAAACTTAAAAGAGGTGGTGAGGTGGCCTTCTGCTGTTATGCACCTAAAATCTGGAATAGCCTGCCAATAGGAATTCGTCAGGCTGATACGGTGGAGCACTTTAAAAAAACTGCTAAAAACACATTACTTTGATATGGCTTTCTCATAACTTCATTTTAGTTTAATCCTGACGCTCTGTATATTCAATTAATTACCATTACTATTCATGGTAGCTCCAAAATCAGTACTAACCCCTACTTTCTCTTGTTCTTTCCCCGGTTTTCTGTGGTGGCGATCTGCGCCACCACCACCTAATCAAAGCACCATGATCTTCCTACATTGATGGATTAAGGACCAGAAGTCCACATGACCACCATCATCAAGTCCTTCCATGAGAACCCTAAATACAATGACGACGGATCATTTATGTTAGGTAGAATGCCCAGAGGGGACTGGGCGGTCTCATGGTCTGGAACCCCTGCAGATTTTATTTTTTCTCCAGCCGCCTGGAGTTTTTTTTTTTTTTTCCTTGTTTTTTCTGTCCTCCCTGGCCATCGGACCTTACTTTTATTCTATGTTAATAAGTTTTGTCTTATTTTAATTCTTATTTATTTTGTCTTCTTTTTCTTTCTTCATCATGTAAAGCACTTTGAGCTACATTATTTGTATGAAAATGTGCTATATAAATAAAGGTTGTTGTTGTTTATTCATTGACGTTTTAGCTCACTTATTGTCACTGCTACAAAATAAACATAACACTAAATCATGTGGATCATTCACTCCTTTCAGTTTGTATCAAATGCTCAGCACTCTGGGCATTATTATGAAATGGGTAGGAGCACGAATTACACACACGTCACATGCATGTCCATAAAAAAAAAAAAATACTATCTTTAAGACACAAATACATTTCCAGTTTCGTCTGGTCTGTGTGTTTTGTGTTAACATGTATTCACTCATTTTTAGTCCATTAATAAGACAAGAGTTATATGCAAGGGGGGCTGTACCATACAACAGTGGCTGCATTAGGTCTATGATGACACGCTGTCTTTGCAAAGCATTAATGGGGTACTTGGAAAACAAAGTTTGTCAAAGCTACCACACGGCAAATTTCCAGGAAGTTTTTCCAAAGAACACTGCATACTTCCTTTAAAAAAACGCTTTAGCGAATTTCACTGATCGACACTATTTATCAATAAACCAGCATCAGACATTGCCATATATGATCAGAATCACTGAATTCTGTCCACAGCATAGTGGGGTGTAGCTAGAAGGTTGGCTGACTAGAATAGTTGGAATTCTGGGCTACAATTTTTTCTCTTTTCCGTTGTTATTAGAATGCAAAATACTGTCTTTATTTGTTTAAGAGGAAAACTTAGGCAGCAATCAAATCACAATCTGGAAACAAAAACCAGATCAAATGGCCTGTCCATTAGTGGGGACAGGCACTCACATAGGGGACAATGGAGAGTTGTCAATTCCAGTGTTTGGAGCCCTGTCCAGGGGTTGTTTCCTTTCCAGTGCTGCAGGACAGCTACTGGCTGCTATCAACCCTGAAATGGATAAGTGGGTTAGAAAATGAATGGGATGGATTACTTGTACATGCATGTCTTGGGATGTGGAAGGAAAGTAAAACTAGCTGAGGAGTGATGGGGGAAAGTATGTGGAGTGTGTGAAAACTCCAGTTTAGATAGTGATCGGGCTGGAAATTCAATCCAGCATTCTGGAATTGTGAGGGTGCAGTGCTACCCCTGCAAAAACCACGTATCAATGGTCAATCAGTTTATGATCATTTATTCTGATACAGTTAATTTAAAACCCAATGTTATTGATAAACATGTAATATTATTATCATTTTTGTTATAATTGTCAAATGTTTCCCTCCCACAGAGAAGTCATACAGTTTTAAAAACTGCTGAACCAACAACACAAAATGATTTATTTGCTGAGATTTTGTTGCTATGCAGTATATACAATTTGCCAAAAATATTTTGCATCATACTGTGTACTTCATAGCAGCTTCTCACACCACTCAATCCATGAGTGGAATGCAATTTATAAGAGCAGAAAGGAGCAGAATGCTGAGCCAAAGGGCAGCAGTGGAAGCTTGTTAAATACTGTTATTTTCTGATGCTGCTGAAGTTGCGCACAACATACACAGAACACCAAAAGGCAGCTTTTATTTTCATTTTTGCAAAGAAAAGAAAGGCAAACTAAGATGAAAGTGAAAGATTTTGTCCTGTATTCAGAATTTTCTGTCGGAAATACACACACAAATGTAAATATACATTATAATTTGATAGGCCATTTCTGATTAGTAACTAGAAATTACGTCATAGTTAAATCCATCCAGAGCTGTTTCTATATTACCTCCTGGGCCTCCAATATACTGAAAAATGGAGACCTTGAGGATTCATTTTTTAATTAAATCTGTATAAATTTTTGCTTCTAAATAGAATAAAACCTGGTTCCTACTCTAAGTATGATGGATTCCTGTTAAACCTACACATGATGTGTGTGTGCACACAGGCACAGTTTGGTTCAGATGTGATTTTAACTTTACAAATGTTCTGATTTTACAAATATTCATCTAACAACTAAACACATGCTAAAGCCTGTCTCTGTGCATATTAGCACAAAGCAGAAGTACACATTGGTGATGCCATCAAAAATATTAAGAGCCTAGATCTGCAGCATGGAATTCTGGGCAGGAATTAGACATGTAAGATGAAGCAGTATATTCCTAGACACAATCATGTGTTTCTACAGACCCCAGTTTGCTTTATGGGAGACCTGGTGGGGATAAAGTCATTCAAACACAAGCACTATGCAAAAGCTTAAAGTCAAATCTAGCCCTGTATCAGAATATTAATTCTAAAACTAAGCAGACATTTTATGTATTTGTGTTTCTGTTGAGGCCACAACAACCTTGCTGGTTCTCTTTCTACTTGTTCTTCTGAACAGAAATGAAAAAGAACACATGCAGGTAAAGTTATTGACTTCAGGACACGATTTTCAAAATAACCCAATCATAACTGTGAAATAGTGCAGTAAAAAAGGAGTTGGAGTTAAATAGTATAGAGGGAAACTCAAATTCTTAAAAAAAAAAAAAAGACGCTTCACTGTATGTCAATGCCTTTATCATACTGGGCTTTCACAGGAAGAAATTCATTATCTGGAAGCTGTTTTTGCTTAACAAATAAGACATAGTGACCTGGGGGAACTACACAGCAATAAGGTAAGTTGTTTCAGAAGGAAATTAAATTGCTGCGGATATGTGCAACATTCTCATGAGCTGTACTGTAAATACGTTTTGCTGGTTAACGGATCCAGAAAGCACCTGGGAAAAGAGCTGCATCATTTTGATTAAAAAAAAATTTTTAAGTCTGCAGCTCATGACTGTTATGTTTTTTTAAAGCTATGCAAAGAAGAATTTTGAAGAATTAAAAAAAAAAAAAAAAGAATGGGTCAAAGTAAAATTAGGCAAAAAATGATAATACCAAAAAAGGGTGAAGACATAATTAAACAAAACTAAGGCATTTGCTGTAAATTTTAATTAAATACAGTGTACTCTAGCTTTAGTTTCTATCTTCTGTGATGAGAAAATAACAGGAGTCAAATATCATTTGGCAAAAAAAATGAAAAAAAGTAATTTCACATTTCGAATAATAGTCTTTTTTTCAGCTAAAATAATTTTTTGCAGTCTTTTTAATGTGGAAGTAAACAGATTAATAGATTTACATAGAGTTTTGAAATAAAACTACAATTATAAACAAGAATGTTAAGTTGTAAATACTTCATATATTTTAGAGAAAATACAGCTTTTAGTTCATCAAAGTAATCATCCTGGGATAACAGCTTATCAGTATTTATTATATTATTGTTACTGAAATTTGGTATGAGTAAAAACAGTAACATTAGTATTGTAGTAAACTATACACATATTTTACCAAATATAATAAGCTACTTAATCTGAGTTGGCTAAGCCCTGTTCTCCTTTATAAATTAAACAAATGGTGTACACACTGAGGTGGTCTGTGAATGAAAACCCCAAGCCAGACAAAATGAGCACGTGTGTTGTTGATTTGGAGCAGTATCTCATCGCACTATATCCAGAGGATTTTGAGACAGAAACATTTTCATTCAGACTAGTTAAAATAGACTGCCCACAGATATGTCAAACTATATGTAAAATAAAATAGAAGCAAAAATATTTTCAGTATGCATGGTTGGGATTCTGTACGTGACTGTGCACTGCAGTAAAGTGGAAACAGATCCCTGCAACCCTGACCTGGATATGCGAGTAGATATGACAGATTTACTAACTTTCTTGAGGAAGGAAGATAAACAAAATGGACTGACTGGGTGTAACACTGTTACTCCTGTCTGTATTGTGCATGGTTTCACAATGAGAAGAAAACAGGCCCGAAAGGGACATTTTACATTATTAACGGGATTAATAAGATGAGAGACAGAATGTGTTGGAAGCAAAATCTAAAAATCTGTGTAAAGCTACGGTGCATGAGGATGAGACTCACCCTGCCAAGGTGATTTCATAGCAGGATATGCTCTGACTCTAGAGATAAACTGAAACTGGATGTATGTATGGGCAGACGGATGCTGAGCTGGCCTGTGTAACCCAATCAAGTCTTTCTACATACATGCATTAACAGGTTTTATTAGAAGCATTTTCCCATCACTACCCCAATGGGCTTCATTTTCCTAAATTTCCATTATTCGATAAATTAAACATCCAGATTTAGAGCATCTGTCACACATAATGACCATTGCTAACACTTTAAGTACTCGACAGTGAACACTGATCAGTGCTTCCATTAAAAAGAAAAAAAAAAACTGATATAAACAGACTGAAAGCTGGAATGTGTCAGTACAAACTGCACAAACAAGATATGTGATGCTTTGTGTGACACAACTCCCTTTTAAGTCATGGTGTATCCGCAATGTGCTTATGTCTGTGCTGTGTATTCCGATTTAACAGACCTCCCTTCATCATTCTGTATTACAAATGATATAAGCTTTACCTTAACCTCTGTGGTGCCAAGAATTTTATTTTAGCAGTCTTCCACTGAGCAAGAGTCCTCTTTTAGATTACTGAATTAAGACACTGCAAAGCTGACTATTAATTTGTTTACTTTTTTGGCTCTAATACAAAGGATTCTTTGTAATCCTTCACACAGAAGCCATAATAAATTCCAACTCAGGAGATTCATACCAGCTCACCAGGAATTATCCAGACTGAACAAACAAGGTCTAATGCCGTTTTGCATATAGGAAGGCGCTGAGAAAACGGGCTGGCCAGATCCGCTTCACGGTTAGCCATATATCAATAACGTAAAGCTTTGTTTTCAATCTGTTAAATGAACCACAGCACACCCTGATCCTTCGGCTTGTAACACAAGCGTGGCAAAGATCAGACAGTACAAATAAACCCTGCAGAAAGGAAAACAATTAAGAAATCTATTAGCCTTTCTAATGCTAAAACAAGCTGGCTCACTTTAAAAACAAAAAGCCATGGACGGACAGTGAACACAACAGAAGTTAAGCTGTTCATCTCCAAATGATTCTGGCCTAACTAGCAAATAAAAAAAAACTGTTTATTTTGATTTCTTCTGTGATTAGGAAGCTTCTCCTGCTTCAGAAAGTTATAGCTTTCCATAACAAACAGCTTGCTTTGCCCCGTATTCAACCACCCCAAATCTGGAATAAATGGGTTTATAAAATGCATGTCTGGCATAACAGGAAACTACAGCCTTCTAAACAGTTGACAACTTAAGGAAAAAATAAGAATAAAACATATTTCCCTTCCTCTTTTGGGGAATTAGTTCTAATAACAGCCGGCTCTGCACTTCAGGTCATAAACTATTCACCTCAGGGGCCACAAGGCTCTCCCTAGAGAAGATGGCAGGCCTGAAAAGGGGGCAGAGTGCGTCACAGTGATTCAATTATCTTCCAGGCTTGACTATTTCCTGGCTTCTCTGATTTCTGTGAAAGCGCACTGCACGTGATAATAAGCAGAGCTCACTCCATACTCCTACCAAGCTATTTTTAGAATGAAGCACTATCTGCATGTTTTGCAACTTGACTACACCCAAGGAATTAAGCAAGACAAACAAGCTTTTGGCAATGTTGTTTTTAGGCAATCAGATGAGGAAGGATTAGAGGAAACGCTTAGCTTCTGTGTTTACGGACAAAATTTGAGGTTGATTTAATCTTAAAGGGATATTATTTCACAGGCAGAAAAAGGTGTAAAAAAAAATGCATTTGCAACAAGAATAGAACTCTGGATTAAAATTTAATTAAAGCAGTTTGATAGGTCAACGTGAAATAAAGAAAATTTTGAAAAGAGTAGGGTAAGTGTAGTGTGTGGTTACATCTGACATATGGGCAGGACAGTCAGATACAATCATTCTGTCAGTGTCATCATGTAATTGTTGGCACTGTATTGTCATTTATTGGTGCACAGCTGTTTGAAGTCTGACTGGGCAACAGCTTGCATCTTAGGTGTTGAGCTGTCTGTACAGAGGAGATGAGGCTACTGCTGTCGCCTGTGTTGGATGAGACCACCACACATGAAGACGCTGAGGTGGACAGACTCCATCAACCACCGGTGCTTTTGAAACAATCCTCCTTGCAACAAAATGCTCAACACTATAAACCTAAAAAGGGAAGCGTTAATTTCCCTGTGCTCAGAAATCCATAATCCAGCAGTATTGGAACTATTGAGCTTCTTTTTCATGCTGCTATACCAACATTTCTCAAGTATTTTACATGAAAGTGGAGCGACAGCTTAATAAAAGAATGTACGAAAGTGATCACTTTCTGTAATTACTTTGAAAGTTGAATCTGATACCATTTTTTGTTGTTATCGTGCATATAATGAAACTACAAAGCGTACAGAGATTCGTTTAAACTATAAAGCTCTGCGGCTGCACATTCATCTGAGCGAGTGCAGAATTCTCATTTGCCACGCAGCTATCACATACAAACAGGTTGCCTATGGGTTTTTTTTACACTCTGCTTTCTAATAGAAAAAAGCTCCAGACATTCTCACATACATTCATTTGCAACAATTTATCTTTTTGCAAAACCATAAATGCCAAAAGGCTGTAATACCTAAGAAATACGATTGGTGCTTTTACCCCCTAACCGAATGAAAGGTTTGAGTCTACTTTCTAAATTAAGATAAACTTGAACCAGTAAACACTGTAAACTGGGTGACACCAATCATAGTTACATGTGTAAGATGACATGTTAAAGTTGCATCAATAAATCACAAAATGTTAATCTTGGCTACTATACTGTAATTATACCTACTACAATGTTGATTTGATGACACTGTTTCATGTTGATGCCAAGTATGGAATGGTTTTTTAAAGTTAGCCTTATTCAAAACAATGTATACTGTATGAACATAAGACATGCACAGTTCAAAGTGCTGCTGAAACAAGCTCTGCCGACTAAAAAAAAAAAAAAAAAAACAACCTTATCCATCTAACTAAACCAACCTTGAACTTGATTAAGCAGGCAGGAAAATGTTATGTTTGGTTAACAATTCTTTGGCATTTTGATCTTTTAAGTTGCCACAGATAAGAGTTTCTGCCAAATATGTAACATAATATCATAATTCCTATTTATATCATTAATGCACCAATTTTCATGACCTGCACTTATTGGGCTCCCTCGTGTTTGAAGACTGTGTTCTGCATTTCTAAAGATGTTTGTTTTCACCTTGCATTTTTGCTAATTGAAGTAGCTATCATGCCAAAATTTCTCCATTACCATATTTCAGTCATTTACAGAGCGTGTGTCTTGGTTTCATTATGCCTGCTTGTTACACAGCTCTCCTTTCTCACTTCCTCATTACCAAGGATAAACTAGAGGCTAAATCATTTACAGGACATGTATGAAAGGGAACATAATCTCTCTACTGCTACCTGCTACCTTTCCCTGGAGAAGGATGGGGCGATGTTGGTGCATTATTTGTTAAACTACACAGGAACTCACAAGCCCTGGAAGGAATAGGCTATAAATAAACATATAGTTTCAGAAAGCATTTACAATATATAAGAAAATAAAGCACACAGACATCTAACAGGCTGCTTCCATTTCTGAATTTCAGTGGTAAATACATTTGTTTGTTTTCTCCCCAGAGTGTTGTATTCCAATCATTTTGGTTCCCAATAAAGTCAGAGAATGTAAAAGCAGCAATTCTTGATGCAAATGATATTCTTTCGATTCTTTCTGATTAGACTGAGAAACCAAACACACTGTGTGCAAAGAGTATAAATGAACTCACAGACAACATCTGTGCAAATGATAGGTGAAAAGCTCATTCTTATTTAGGTTGTGAGAGGGGGTGTGGAATGGGGGGAGTCAACATTCAGAATAATAATTAGTAATTATCTTGATTAGAAACTGTCTCTGTATGAGGAAAAGCAGGCAATTTACATATAAATCTCCAATCACAATGCTTTGTTGGCCTAAATGAGCAGTTCCACGTGGATCTTTATTCCTTCTTAGTTTCTTACCTTTGCTCTTCTCAGATCGAGGACTGAGGTTAATCTCATCAGCTACTGTTAAAAAGCAAATGCATAAACAATTAACTTGGTTAGTAGCAACATTCTCCATGCATGATTTCCAAACCACAATTGCCTTCACATTTATCATGTCATGCAGATCATTTTAAATGGCAAGCTGTCAATTTATACTTATAATTGAAAAACTGTTAAAAGATCATGCATGATTGTCAATCAATGAAATCACAAGCATTTCATGTTACAAATGTTAGCATATCAATTAAACTGAGGGCAGAGAATCACTGTGTTTAAGAACTTAGGTGTTTTGTGTGTATATATATATGCATAATATAAATACAGTATTATTAAAAAACAAAATTGGATGCATTATTAATTTTTTTTAAAACTGCTATATACAGTATGCAAGTCATTATATAACCATTATGCACTGCCACTCTCCAAGCATCAAGATACAATAAGGTTACACAAAGGCCTAGAAACAGACAAACCTGTATTGCTGAATATATGCAAAATTGCAGGTATGTTCAATAAATGAAGAGAATTTGAACTTTCTGAGGATGTTTTAAAAACACTGAAGTCTCTTCATAGTGGGGCACATTGACTTGCTCTGTTGTCTTATAGTTCCAAGTTCTAAGAGCCCTATCTATGTGGAGGGTGTGCACTCGCCATGTGAATGCTAGGATTTATTATTTATTATCTCTGATTATCCTTCTACATCTCAAAAAGGGGGAGGCACGGTGGCGCAGTGGGTAGCACAGTTAAAGAGACCCGGGTTCACTTCCCGGGTCCTCCCTGCTTGGAGCTTGTATGTTATCCCCGTGTCTGCGTGGGTTTTCTCCGGGTGCTTCGGTTTCCTCCCACAATCCTAAAACACACAGGTTAGGTGCACTGGCGATTCTACTTTGTACCTAGTGTGTGCTTGGTGTGTGTGTGTGTGTGTGTGTGCGCCCTGCGGTGGGCTGGCACCCTGCCCAGGGTTTGTTTCCCTGCCTTGCGCCCTGTTTTGGCTGGGATTGTCTCCAGCAGACACCCGTGACTCTCTAGTTAGGATATAGCGGGTTGGATAATGGATGGATGAATTTTAAAGATGTGTGTTGAATGTCAGCTCTAAATTTGCCCAGTGTGATTAGAAGAATGTGCAGACCAACAGACTAGTGCAACGCTCAAAAATGGTACCTGCCCAAAACCTGCTGTTTCTGAGACATAATAAAGAGTCTAGTGAACCTGGACTGGATTGTGGGGAGCAGGGCACTAGAAAGTGAATATTCATGTGTGTATACTGAAGTAAGCAAATATTCAGATAGCAATGAATGGAAATATGTTCTTATCTTGTACTCCATCAACCCATTTTTTGTGCCGAATATCCAATTTCGGGTTACATTCAGCCACTGTCTATTGTGGCCGCTGTAGGCAAAAGCAGAAAATGAACCCCAAAGAGTGTACCAGTTCATTGCAAGGCATATATGTTAACTATTTCATCTTAATATAAAAACTGTACTTGTCATTTACTATCTTTGGTGAATAAAAACAGAAAAAAGAGTTGAACAACTGTCATTTAAGCTATCTGTGTTTGAATGTTTAAATAAAAAACAGCGTATGTTAAACTGTTTCATTTGTGCTCACTGTGAATTTTGATACTTGTTTTCTACATGTTCACTTAACCCAGTTCAATACCAGGGGACACCTGGAGCAGCACAGGGCATAGGGCACCACACATTCACACTGAGCCAGTTTGGAATTGCTGATTAACATACTCTGCACATCTTTAGGGCTATGGGAAAGGAAATCCAAACAGAGAAGGGAAGAAGCGGCCAATTTATCACAAGTAAATAATCTTTATTGGCATTTGTTGCATACTTGATTTCTCATTAATTTTGTTTTATGCATCTATATATACACACACATACACACTGTATATATTATATGCTTAGACTTGTGCACTTAGAAACACATGCAGATTCAAATGCTCGGCTGACTGTGAATGCCTAGTTTTGGTATTTAAGCTGTAGTAAAATGAAAAACATATCTAAAACTTTCATTGATATCCTTCAACTTTATCAAACTGTCTGTTATTGAATGAAGGAGAAACACCAAGAGGTGATTCATACAAATAATTTTTGTAATTGCAATTTTTCCTGTAAGAAAATAGATATTCAGGTCTCAGCAGGTAAGATTTAAAAATTACACATTATTTTAACATAACACATTTATAAACTCTATCATTTACTTACTCTATTTTTAGTATAAATTCTAAAAAATGCATAGGAAAGCAAACTAAAGACACCCTGATGAGTTTACATGATTGTAATTAAGAAGTCTTTTTGTAATTTTTCAGTGCTATGCTAGTCTCCATTTCTTCTTTACTTTACAGTTACAAAACAGAATCCCTGCTGCTCTCTCCTGCTCAAATGAGTCCTCAAACATGTTATTAAAAAGTATTAAGTGACCTCCTTTTTGACATGGTGACAACACTTGACAAGCAACCAAACAGGAAATTAAACAAGGGGTCGGCATTTCAGCTTTTACATTGCGAACTAGAAACTTATATTTTTACAATAACAACAAGTACTGCACTGCTCTATAAGTCTTAAACATTAATAATCCTGCAGTCGAACAAAAAACAAATTACTCATAATAAAACCTATCTAAGGTAAAAGACTACCATGCCATCCACTGTCGATTTCTGCCTTACGATCATCACTGCTGAGGCATGTCTCAAACCTCACTAAAAAGGAAAAATAAGACACAGAGAATTGGACAAATGGATGAATGTTTCTCACAAATATTCTGTTACATTAAAAGTTTAACTTCAGACTTCAGTTTCTCTCCTGTAAAATCCACAGCTCAGATAAGTAAGCCCCAAGTTGGGAGAGAATCGATTCTTTGGATGGCGATGATTATGGACATCTAGCATCTCCTTTCTTTCATGACTTGCTAATCAGAAATATGTCTCATTATATTGAATTTCTCATGCACTCAGAGCCTTTGCAGAGGGATTACTTATTATGCTAATTTGGTCAACTGGTAATTCCAACGCATGTGGGTCCTGTAGTGTCTACAGCTGTTTCCTGCCTTGTGGCCAATGTTATGTTTCTGGCTCCCCATGACCATGAATCTCATTTAGCAGTTTTGAAAATGTTACCTGTATTTATTTTTACTATTTCCTCATCACCTTATCAGCTAAGAAGGAAGGTAGCCCCCTTACTTGAAAGTTCATCAAACTTCAGAAGTTTTTCAGGACGTAACTTTATATCAGCCACAACATTAAAACCACTGACAACTGACATGAATAACATTGCTCATCTCATTACAATGGCATGTATTAGGCAGCAACTGAACGGCCAGTTCTTGAAGGATATGTGTTAGTAGCAGGAAGAATGAGCAAGCATAAGGATCTGAGCGACTTTGACAAGGGTCAAATAGTGATTAATGGCTAGACGACTGGGTCAGAGCTTCTCCAAAACTGCAGGTTTTTGTGGGGTGCTCCCAATATGCATTGATTAGTACCTACCAAAAGTGGTCCAAGGAAGGACAACCAGTGAACCGGCCGAAGGGTCAAGAGGCACTCAGGGCTCATTAACGTGTCTGAGGAGCGAAGTCTAGCCTGTCTGATCTGATCTCAGGGCAGAGCCATTGTAACACAAATTGTGAAAAACGTAATGCTGGCAATGAAAGAAAGGTGTCAGAAAAATTGTGTTTTATTTTAGATCATGTGTATGGCCGGGTGAGTGTGTGTCATTTACCTGGGACAGCAGGATGCACTACGGGAAGAAGGCAAGCTGCTGTTGATGCACTGGTCATTGTTTTGCTGGGAAACCTTGAGTCTTGGCATTTACATGGACGTTACCGTGACATGTACCACCTGCCTAAAGATAGTTGCAGACCACGTACACATCTTCATGGCAACAGTATTCCTTGATGGCAGTGGCATCTTTCAGCAGAATAATGTTCCCGGCCACACTGCAAATACTGTTCAGGAATAGTAAGAGGAACATGACAAACAGTTTAAGGTGTTGACTTGGCCTCCAAATTATCCAGATCTCAACCAACCAAGCAGCTTTGGGATGTGCTGGAAAAACAAGTCCAATCCATGGAGGCTCAACACTGTAACTTACATGAGTTAAAGGAGCTGGTGCTAACATCTTGGTGCCAGAATCCACAGGACAACTTCAGACGTCCATGCCTTAACAGGACATAGCCGGGGACCTATACAATATTAAGCATGTGTTTTTAATGTGTTGGCTGATCAAAATATAAATATTTTATCTCCCAAGTTTCTTGTGCTTGTTTCCCAAATAATGACATATGCACAAATCAGTTTGTGTATAGACGAAGTTGATAGATTCTTAGGAATACCTTTGTTTAGGATAACACTGAGTCAAGTTTCCTAGGATACAGATCCCAACTTTCACTCATATTTGACTTTGGCCTGATAATCGATTCATCCATCTATCTGTAACTTTACTTGAACTGCTCAATTTAATTTCAAGGTTATAGGGAGCCAGATACTATGGTATCTCCAACTAGAACAAATTCTAGATGAGGCACACTTGAGCACATACCCACAAACAGGGACAATTTTGGGCTACTCATTAACTCAGGCATCATGTCAAAGGAAAAGTCGAAGTAGTAGGGGAGGACTGAAACAAAAAAACTGGGAAGAACTGAATTAGTTATCTATCGGTCAACTCTATGAATAGTCTGCCAATTCAAAAAAGTTTTACTATTTGTCACTGGATACTAAATATAAAGATATTAAAAACCAAGCTCTTGAAATTTTGTTACCAACACCATCCTGTTTAAACACTTCAGACTTCTAGTGTTGCCTTACAAGTTGGGAAAAAATTGAAATGTAGTTCTATTATGCTTAGACCATTGTGCCATTTCCTTTAAACATTAAGGAAGCCATCTTTGCTACATAACTGAAAATACTAAGAGATGCAACAAATATTGTTGCGTATCTTGAAGAAGCTTTAATAACAGGAGTTTCAGTCCCATAGCAGAATTTATTTCTGAGTTGCACATGTTTGGTTGAACTATAAATGTAATTCAAATAAGCTGACAGTATCTATACTCATTGAGAGTTCTTAACATATATAGTCTCAGTTTACAGTGGTGATCAATGGTGAACATAATTCATCCTTGTGCTCACCAACAAATGGTCTCATTATTAAATCTGGACTGCATTACCAAAGCTAAACGGTAAAATTATACTTGGGTAAAAACTGAATTGCCAGCGCGTCAGTATTTTGTGAGACAGGGAGAGTAACACAAAGTTACCAGAAATGCAGGTGGCTTTAGCAGTAACCTCAGAACGAGTTTTATGTCTAAGTCAACAAATTGAATAATTAACAACATTAAATATTAAGTTTGTCCTTTTCTTCACAAATACTTAAAACTTAACTGCCTGTACACAGATTCATACTAACATCTAAATCAACTGAAAGCTAAAGAAATTTTTTTTTTTTTTGCTTTTACACCCTATCATTTAAATCTCAGAACACAGAAATAATTCAGTTTAGGGTTGCGGGTAAATTGAGATTATCTCAGCAGCACTGGACATAAGGCAGGAATCAATCAGATAGCTTTATAAAATTTAAATGCCTACTGGATTGACCAATGTGTCGTTTATAACACCATAATTCGATCTTAAATAAAAAAAAAAGTACAATGACCTTTTAGGGGGAAAGTTATAAAGATGGGAAAGTAATATAACTGTATCTCCTACATGCGCAGGTCATCAGGCTCAAAGGCTAGAACATTGATTGCATGCTGATAAAACCTTTCTCTTTTCTTTTGCAATATCATACAGGCAGAGAGCAGATACTGCTTGAACACAACACTTCCAAAGCTTTCTTTCTATCTTGTATAACTTGGCCATTTGCAGGAGCTGTGATTATTCTATGACAACAGCAGGATTTAGTAGGCCTCTTCAGCCTCCCTGGCAGCAGCATTGCACTGCCTTGGATTAAAGCACCTATCTGAGTAACTCGTATTTCCAATGGACAGCAGCTAAAATGCTTTTAGATAGAGTGTATTTTTTCGCACACTACTGAGCAAATGAATGGTAATGGAGTGAGTTGGACAATATGCATTTAAACTGTGTTATTGGCAGGTTTCTTACTGTGTTGAACTACTATAGCTGCTGATATAGAAATTAAAGACTGTGGCATAAGAAATTTCTTTCAACTTAACAAGCTGGCAACAAAGAAAGCTTAGAATGAATGAGACTACGAACACTTAACAGAAAATAGCATTCAGTGTCGTAAAATTAAATGAATCTGAGCTGTCGAAATGCATTGATAAACACAATATGTTGCTCAGTACAAGAAATATTTCTACCGAGGTGTTTAGCTGAACACTCAAGTTAATGAAATGGGACACTCATTTACTGTACTGCATTTCGTTTTATGTTTGTTTAGCAGCTGAGCAGGCACTGTCATCTATTCAAATTTAGATTTAGCTCTGCCCTTGCATTCTCTTGAAATTGAATAAAAAGCTATAAAAGTTGTTAATCTGATCTACTGCTGGCATAAAGAATATTTATTTCTTATTCTTATCTCTTCTGATTTTTCACTCCACAAAATGCCTTTCTTCAGAGAATTAGGTCTGAGTAAATTAAAATGCTTCCTTTCATAAGGAATAAATCCTAAACATGTTCCTTTAAATAAATTTATCTTTCTTCGCCGTCTGCAATTTTTGGTATAGATGAGTAATAACTATCCAACCTATCCATCCCAACCACACCAACATGTCCCCCCTCTAAGCAGGCAAAGTCTAACCTTATATATTTGAACTACTTGGCAAACAGTGGAGGAGGAATTTTTCATAAAAGAAATGCTTGCAGTTATCATTTTTTGTTTTTCTTCAAATACCTAAATCCATGCTTTTTGATTTCCTTGTTTTAATGAAGTCCAGTTGATTGGCATCTGCATACTGCCTGGTCCTCTTCTCCGACATGCTCTGACGTCCAAATCCCTCTCTCTGGAAGGTATTGTCTGGGTCAACATCAGGGCTTAGTGTGCTAAAAAGGAAAGTCAAATAAAACATTTCTAATCAGTAAAGATGTTGTAAAAAACTTTAAGGATGTTATGATGGCATGGGCCTACAACAAAAACAGGACAAAATGTACACATGGAGCAAAGCAAATATCATGAACCACATTATCCGACATTTTTTAAAATCATTTTTACATATAACTGGGAATTCAGGCATAACACTGAAACAACTGGCTCAAGACAATAACAGAATATCACATACACCATAATCACCCAAAAGGGCCTTTCAAAGTTTGCACATAACCTGCACACCTTAGGGACGCAAGTGTCCTAGTGTTTAGGACAGTAAAGCCAACATTCTACCCCTTATAGTGATGAGAGCCTAAAACAAGTGCCACCTAAGCACTTTATACATTCTATATCCCAAAACACTAATTTTAAATTATAAATTGCTGTTCCAAATCTGTTTACTCTAGCATGATTCGTTAATATTATGGTCTAAACTGTATGCAGTCAACCATAATTATTTTAGACTTTTCAACTATGCACTCACTTCAATCAGCTTATACTACTGCTTTATTAAGTATTAAGAACAAGCCACACTACTACAGAAATAAACGGTCAACTACCTTGAATCAGTGTGAATGATGTCATAGCCCAGACTTTAATGAGGACACTTCTTCTTTAAATATATCAAAACTGAAAAAAAAACTAAATAATTTGATTCCAATGTATACAGTTGTTATCACTGCTAACAAGTTAGTGAGAAAAAATATTCTTCTTCTTGAGATCTTCAATCTATTAAAGGTGACTGAAGTTGGAAACAAATAATGATTAGAGTGAACTATCTTTTGAACTCCTCCTCCAGTTCAGTGCTATTTAGTATACCATAGCTCTTCAGAGAAAACTGATGACAAAAGCCGCAAAGTTACAATTACAAGAAATATGGAATTTATCAACTCTTAGTTTCAAAAAAAGTTAAAAATGGACAGTGACTTCTTTATTGCCTTCTCTAGTTTAGCTTCTATTAAAAGGCAATCAAAACAGCATTAATTAATTGTGTAGTTATTAGTAAAAAAAATCATATAAAAAAGTTATTTTCATAAATACCAACGCAACAAACCTCAGCATATGCTGGATAATGCTTATCAAATGAAATGTATACAAATATTAGAAAACTAAAAGGGCAACAAATATTTGCATGCTTTCATGCACTCCTTATGTAGTTTTACTAGTCTCCACTAGGCAGCAATACCAGCCACATGTTGAAAGCCATTGTAACTTCGAACTCAAGTCACTCCACGTAGATTAGACTTGGTAAGAACACTTGCTCTCAAGCAAAGAGAGACAAACGTTCTCGATACAAACCCGCATTCTTTTATGAAAAGCATTTCACCGAGAATCCCAGATAAGACCTATTAAATGAAATTTCAATTATCATAAACCTGCAGGTAAATATAAAACATGCCAGCTTTAGAAATGAAAAAGACAATGCAGAATATGCAATTCCTGCTGGCGTTTGTTAATAAAAGTCAGTCCTTGCTGAATGTATGGCTTTCTAACACAAACCCAACTATTTAATTAAAGATCTTAGGAACAATGGTTCTAAATTTCAAACAATGAAAACCCCTCTCAGAATCAAAATAGCTATTTACAAATGGACACTTCAATTAGACATTTTTGTCTAACTTCAAGCCAGGCGCACAAATCTAACAATTCTGAAGAGTTCCAAATTAAAATGAAATGATATGAAATTGAATAAAGCTTTCACAGCCCAGTAAAAGGAGACATTCATTAAGCACTGCCAAAAGATGACTTGCATTTCCACAAACAAAATGGTATGTGGTTGATTTCATTCTAATGGCGTACTAATTCTAAGCAAAAACACTATTACCGTCTATTCTGTTGCTTATTATACACTATGAAGACAGCGTGAAATCATCAAGGTAAGATAAAATGGCAAGCAACTTTGGAGGATCCATACTGTAGTGTGTATTATGCATTTTTGCATGTAGTGAACTAATTTTAACAGAATAATGGTGGAAAAAATGACCTCCTAATGCTAAAAGTCTATTAAAAGTGAATTTTCTAAAATTCTAATGAAAAGAGAAAAATAATACAATCTACATAAAGAAAAAGAATAGTCTTCCATCTTTTACATGCCAAAGAGTATCAAGGAGTTTAAATCGCACTGGAAGAGAAGTGTAGTCTGGATGCCAAAACACAAGTGTTGTCGGGACACGCAACTTTAGACCATCAGATCAATGACGACATTGTCTGATGTTCTGTGAGTGTGCTGTGAGACATAAGTAAGCAACTCAACTGAGTTGTATTTTAAGAATCAAGTTGTTAGGGAAATAAGACTTGCAAAGACAATAAACAAAGTAGGAAGGACCATGGAAGGAGTTGCACGTGGTCTTCTCTGGACATGAGATCTGTGAGTAACTGAGAAGACAATCAAACCGCATATACAACCTATTGACGTTGACCAGATAAATAACCAAGTGATTGGATTGCTTCCTGGAGAAAGCCACGTCTTTCTAAGTAGTGACAGTATTGATTCTGAACACGAAACTGAGCATCTTAATTTCCCATTAGAATATTTAAACACTGTTAGCCCGGCCAGATTACCACAACACAATCTTAACCCTAAAGTTGGGACAAAATTACCTTTTAAACTTAAACGACGCCAATTTCTCATTAAGGCTGCATTTGCCATGACGATCAACAAATCCCAAGGACAAACCATGGACAAAGTAGGGATTTACCTATCTGAGCCTGTATTTGGACATGGACAACTTTATGTTGCCTTTTCAAGAGTCCAGCGTTCGTGTGACGTTAAAGTGAATGTTTTAACTACTCCATACCAGGGAGAGCTAATTCAAGGACAGGAAACCATCTTTACCAAAAATGTTGTTTATAAGGAAATTTTTGATTAACTACTTTGAATTTACCATTTTAAGAATTTTTTGTTTCTAAATTACTTCATTTAAACCTTTGCACTCCGATATTTGTTATACTTATAAGTGCAGCAACTCAAAGACATTTTGGATTTAAATGATATAACAATTACATTTCAATTTTAGTTTTAATAAATTGGTTAATTTTAGTACAAATATATTTATTTAATTAAATGAAAACTTTCCCAGGACGCTCCCACCCTCCATCATTTTTCATCCTTCCAAAGATCGGAGGGAACAGAAAGTGACTTCCATTCTTGGATTTGCGATTCTTTAGAGAATCAGGGGTTTACTGGTAATCTAATATTATTCAGCATGTAATTAAATGTTTTGTATGTATGGGGCATGTGCTGGGTCAGTAGTAAATTCTTGACTTCAGAAACTCAGCACCAAAGCAAATAACAACCCCACCCCCGCCTCACAGCAGCCCCCCTTCTACGCCACACAATTGTGCACCTGCATGTCTATATAAGGAATTTGGTGAAGTCCTGGGTGCCTCCTCTTTGGAGTCTTCTGGGAGATTACTTTAAATTTATATGTTTGAAGAGTGGGGAGGGTGGGATGTCCTATGGGGAATGGAGTTGGAATCACAGTAATAAGAGACAGACTACAAGGTTTGTGAAAACTACCATTTACTTCTAGTAACGAACTTAACAAAATGTTGGTAGCGTAGTGTTTTAAAAACTGGGGTTTTCTGTACTTTTTCAGTTTGGGTACATTGCACAAACCTACAGGTGGAACACTTTAAAGCAGAGGTCCGTAATTTTCTGGGGTTTCTGTGTTGCCCCTGTCAAGACAATTTATATTGTTTTCAGACTATTTCATCTATTAAGCACTTTTGTGCACCACTGTTTTCTAAATGCATTTCACTTGATTTGCACTCATTTTTAAGTTATAAGGAAAAAGTCAATGAAAATTTTGAAAAAATAATTTTGTTTTTATTTTGTGCAACAGATACATTTACTATAATCTGCAAACTAACCACATTCAGTAAAGAAAAGCTGAATGATGGAATAATGTTAGAAACAAAAGAGACATTAGTTCAGGTGTCAGAAAATACAGTTTAATCAGTAATTGATATTACCAAAGTTTGTTAAACCAGGCACTGCTAGTAGTAGCTTTTACTGCACCAGTCATTCAGGATTATATGTAAATACTTGTCACCTCTGTAATTCTATAATTGGCTATGTAGCAACTGTATGCAATAAGGATTTAACTCCTGGAGACTGAAGACTGGTTACACGGGAATGCTTATAGCATTAATATACTGTAATGCAGTCTTCATTTCAGGGGGTTCCTGCTCTTTGTGGGTATTTAAAGTTTCTTCTCATAACAGAAATACAAATGAGCCTCAAAAATGGCTTATTCTAGTTTGACACCGACTCCCACCCCAAAACATGCATGTTTTACAGCTCTGGAAGCTGTCACAAAATGATCAAAGAGTGTTCAAAATTCCAAACTGAGCAACGCAGCCCCTAGGGACAAGTAATGGACACTGGTCAGGGTCAGTAGCTTCTAGGGTCTAACATTTTACAATTATTTATGGGTTTCTCTTTGACCTTTTGGAAAATAAGCCAATGATTACTATCAGAGTTTCACTTTGCATTTCCTATTTAAGTAAAAGCATGTATTGTCTATTAGCTAAAAAATCAATATGATGACAGATATATTCATGAAACCTTTATTTCTTTTAAAGAATGGGGCCTGTGCAAACTAAAGCTTCATAATTTTTCCCTGACATACTGTACCAAAACTTTCCCAAATTTAAAAACTCAGATGGAGTTCTAAATTTTAAGCAGTGTTTCCCAAACTCGGTCCTGGAGACCCCCTGTGGCTGCAGGTTTTTGTTCCAACCAGCTTGTTTTTAATTGAACTCCTAGGCTAATTAAGTGAACTGTTATTTCCCAAGTTCTGCTTTTTGGGAACAATATAGAAATTAGAAAACTAAGTCTGGTAAAAAAAAAATATATATATATATATATATATATATATATATAAAAATGTACCAAGCCGTTATATGGGAATAATGTATTTTTTTCTTTTTAACAATATTTTCATCTTGATTTTCATTTTACTTTTCCAGGTGTTCTAATTGTTTAATTAATCCATTATTTACTAATTAGTGGGTCTGACACTAAAGTACTTGCAGCCTTTGATTATTCAGGTTTGTTTGCCAGCGTGTTTGCACTGCTCATTTTTAATTGTCATTAATAAGATACAACGAAGGAGAAAAACTGCACAGAGAAAAAAATAATGAAATCAACAAAACAGAGTTAAGCATTTAGAACTATATCAAAAGCAGAAATATTTCTAAATGTCTTATAAATGTAAAAATCATGCTTCTGTGCTTCTCTGAATGTAGAATACCAGCTAATTAATTCAATGAGATCAGTGTTATCAGGTGTTGTCACTAATTAGGAATCTGGTTGGAACAAAAACCTGCAGCCACAGTGTGCCCCCAGGACCGAGGTTGGGAAACACTGGCATACAGTATACAGAGGACCGCAGACTCACAAATTACAAACTTACTGTATAAGATTATTATAATATGGTACATTTATAGTCTTCCATGTTTATCAGAGTGTCTTGTGCTCCTCTGCATAATAGTAAGTCAACACAGTAAAATGACCAGATTCTAAAATAAAAGTAAAACTATCTATTACATCTGAAAACACATTACAAATATTTTTAATTTTTTAACAGTTATGACACAAAAGAGTAAAGCCTTAATTTGAGATTCAGCATGTGTCACACACATGCAAATTGGGGACAACTTAAAAGCTCTGGTGGTGGTAATTCCTTGCTGATCTGCAGGGTGGCTCCGTATACTAAGGCCTCTTTCTTCCTCCCTCTGCAGGCCAGATAATTGACAACCTTTCCACCTCTGACATCATTTCCGGTGTCTGTCCAACTGGACTCCTCTATTTCTGTCTAGCCTGTATTTAACTGTAAGTGTCGCCATCTTGGAGCAGTCACTCTTGAGACTTGCATCTGTGAAGATGTTTCTTTTGTTTTTTTAACACGTTTACAACTTGCATTTTGTCTTCATTTATACAGGATTTGCCTGCAGGTGCCACATCTCTTTATAATTGTTTGTGATTTTCATGCACGTTATGATTTTATAACAGACCGATAAATGGATATAGGTGGTCAGTTGGTCAAACAGACAGACAGAGAGACTGACAAAACAGTCAACCTGACTAACAGCATATTCAAGATTAGTAAATTATTAGCATTTACATATTACAAAATTTTAGGACAGGCAGCTTAGATGACTTGCTTATTTTTATCTAATAAGCCAAAGGCAGAAAGTAAGCTTTTATGCAGCTCTACAAATGTCATTTATAGTGGGAGACTAATAAACATACCAGAGCCACTCAGGTTTTATAGCTTGAGTTTGTGCAGACACTTGCACTATATATATTGCCCTTAAAAATAATAATTCTAATAATAATTCCTTACATTTATACCATTTTTCTTACTCCTCAAAACGATACAGTGAGTGACGAGCCATTTCAACTACCGCTAACATGTAGCATCTACCCGATTATGTGACGGCAGCCATTTTTGCACCAGTACCACACTTTAGCCATCGGATTGTAAAGTGGTGAGAGAGACAGCCAATTAGAGAAAGGGAAAGATTAAGAGGTCAGAATGACTAGGCCGTGGTGGGCAGTTTAGCCTGGCCATCAGGATACACCCTACTCTTTACAAAGGATGGCCAGGGATATTTTATTTCCAAAGAGAGCTAGGACCTCGATTTTACAGCACAATGTCTTCATCACTGCATTGGAGTTTTGGGATCCACATTCAGACCACAGGATAAACACCCCATGCTAGCCTCAACAACATCTCTTCAAGCAGCACCCCAAGCTTTCTTAGATGGTTTCCCATTCAAGTACTGGCCAGGCCTGAACATGATTATTAAAACTAGGCTTAAGGAAATGTTCCGGTGAATGCAAAACTGCTTAAAAAGATGGATGCTTCAAGTAATCTTAGCGATATGGACAAAGCCGCCTGTTTTAGTCTTATTAACCTCCTTTTCTAAGCATGACTCAAGCTCAGAATTCTTTATATAAATATAGTTAAGCCCGAGTCAGGGAGATGTGTAATGATCTATTTTCATGATCAGTGATAAGCCTGGATATCTCTCAAGACAATATTCTGCTGCCATCCAGTGAATGAAACACAGCCAGGCTGCAAAAAAAAAAAAAAAAAAATCATTATATTTCTATGTGCTCTGCCTCTTTATAGTACCTCAAGGAAACTCATCAATATTCATGACTGATGTGGAACCTTCAACCAAAAACACAATGCCAAATGAAACGATGCAAGACCAGTTTTGGAACAAATGGTAATTAAATTGCTTGAATTGAGCGATAGTATTGACCATGTGAATTGGGCATCAGACAATGACATTGACAGTGAAACTGACACCTGTTCAGTAGACAGCTGCCCTGTCAAGCTTCAGTGATGTTCGTGTTTGGTGTTGGCTTCATACTACTGCTGATAATCCTGCACCACCTTGTTGCCCATTTACTGGTAACCCAGGCCTCATAAAGTCTGTTGATCATGATTATCTGGACTATTTTTTTTTTTTGATACTGCAGAGCATAGTGTGTAAACCAGACGAGGGATGGCACTGGACTACAAACCTGCTTGTTGCAGACACCCACTTTGAGCAAAGTTATGAGTGTTATCTTTCACTCATTATAAAATACCTGTATTTCACTAATAACGATAACTTTGATGAAGCCAATCACTCAACAATGAAATTGTACAAACTGTGGAATGTGTATCACTTATCACGCGAAACACATATAATAAATTTACATCAGTACAGCAGTGGATACCAGAGGTGCCTTTCCTACTGTGATTATGTCGATGTTTTGGAATTTACATGTTCCTATTACACATAACATTTCTACTGTTGAAAAAAATTCAATTCTTTTATCTAAGGAAGTTAAGCATGTCAGCTGGTGGTCACTGTCTTTTCAGTGTTTTGATACACAAGACTATGGTGTTCGATTATAAGCTGATAATGTAATCTAAATGACATCATTTCTTTGTTATAACTACATAGACTACTCACAGAACTGAGAATTGTGTCCATTCAAATTGTTATGAATAATGCAAATAACAGTATACAGTACATTGAAAATATTGCTAGGACTGTGGGCAACATAAAATAATAAAAATGCAAAGGAAAATTAATTTAATAAACACCACATGGGCTACATAATTGCATTGACCTAACTGATAACTTCATGTTCAGATATTAGATATCCAATCTAATGTGCAAATATCATCCTGATCAAAACTCCATGGGGGAAACTCTCCGATTAAATGTACATATGTCACAGTGTTGAAAACTCCAAAGGGGCACAGTTTAAAAAAAAATTCAACAAATCAGGAGGAGAACCAAGAAGGCAACAAAAAACAGAGCACCAGCACTTATTTGTTTCTACACCTGGATGCTGAATGTGAGTGTGAATGAACAATGTGATAGACTAGTCATCTTGGGCTTGTTCCTGCTATGCACCCAACAATCTACTACCTGAAATGAATTAGTTGGTCTATGGATGAAAGACCATCAATTCATGCACAAGTACTTATGAAACTGGTATAAAGAAGTATATTTCTTTATACAGAATTATGTGCATGGAGTAAGATTCAATTGTTAAGCAACCACAAATTTCTAAACCTTGATTAAGTCAGAATTCAGGCCTTTCTTAACTTGCCATTCTTACCTAATGTGTGCTTCTTTTCCATCTTCAAAATGCAAACATATTTTAACATATTTACCTTGAATAAAAACACAAAACCAGAGAGGTGATTGCATTAGCATTCATTTTATTACAAAATGATGTAAACTGCTTGATTATGTTTAGCACACAACATGATAGTTCAAAAATTGAACCATTTTTTAGGATGTAAAATGTTCCCATTTTTTATTTCCTTGAAAACCTAGTGACCATGATGTAGGTTAACTCTCAAAGTGAAAGACACAAATAATTCACCATTCCAGCTTTACAAATGGATATAGAGATACTATAAGGATAAAAGGATTTTACAAGCTTTTCATTTATCATTTAGTTTTCTTTTTAAATCTCTCAAGACTGAAACAAATTTGAATGAGACAATACAGATGTGAGAAGAATGTGCTCATTGTACGTGGTGTGATACTGAATCCATATACTGCACACTCCATCCCCCCCGCTCAAACTCGACCACAGATCCGATTTTTGCATCAATAGTTTTAACATTTGAGATCCATCAGGCAAGAGGAGCCTGAGCCTAAGACTATTAGGATGCCATGACTGAATGAACACAGAGATTTCACAGACACTGTTAAACATGAACACACATGAATCAAGTATCTAACTTCTAATGGGCCATTGGGCTTAATCTGATACTTAGCACAGAAAGCAGCCTACACCTACTTAATAAAACTGTTCTCAAGGGTCGGACTTTATGAAGTGTACTGACATGCATGCTAAAATATAACATTATTCAATTCATTACAGTTGTGAATCAGAGCTAAGCAGCTGAGCACATAAACGTAATAGCATTAATGTCATTTTGTCACCCTGAAAGTCAACATACTTTAACAGTGTAGATGTGCTTAACCAGCAAATCACAAAATGGCATAGTATGTACTAATTTGATGCATAGCATAACAAATTAAGAGTAAAAAATAAGAATAGTAAAACTAACAAACATTTTCAACTAACTTTTAATGTAAGTTTTTACTAAGAACATAGACAAACAAAGACCCATATTTTTCTGCTTGCAAGACACTTATCAGTAATTCTATTATAGGAATCTGGTTCACATTCTAACCCCTAGTTATATTAAAATTCCACTTCTCATTGCTGACATTTGACCCCTTTTGTTTGGACAGAAAGTTTGCATTGACGTCTGTACTTATAATTTGAGGACAGGAACTTCAAGCTGCTCTTGGGATTCAGAACAGATGCCATTCTTGTTTGGGTTAGCATCTGTCCAAAACTTGTAATTTTACTTGTAAGCCCTAAAGATTAAATTTAACTTTATATGTTCTTTATTTTTTTAGAGACAGCATATAAGTCAGAAAGCATTACAAGTAATTAAAAGTCACTATGTGGTTTCAATAAACACAACCTCTGCAAAAATAGAAAATATACAATATATAAAAAGGACTATTTTCAAATATGTCCCAAAATATATCAACTATATACAGTATTAATATGCTAAAATCTGTGTGTGTGTGTGTGTGTGTGTGTGTGTGTGTATCCAGTCCCTCTGAACAATCTGACTGGCCATTTTGACTTTACTCAGTAGAGGAAGAGCCAGGCAAGAGAGGCTGAGGCACACCAGGATGAATAAAGGCATAGGAGGCACACTGGGAGTCATCTTCACAGTCAGAAAACATTAGCAAGAAAATGAAGGATGTTTTCAGAGTGGGTAATGGTGGACCATCTACCATTAGAGGTTGTCAAAAAGCAGACAGGAGGCAAACAAAGTGCTTTGAAATGACAGAGTCAGAGAAGCAGGCTTTAGAGGAACGAGATCAAGACATGGAGTGCCAGGCAAGAGAGGTTCAGACACATATGGATTCTGAGGAAAAATGCATGAGGTTGAATGTACACATAGGGCAGGAGATATCAAACATCGAATATTCTAAAATGTATTCTATTGATGTCTTCCACAGGTAATATGGCTAGTACTGTATACAGTATTTAAGTTTTAATTGCAGAAAAAGGATTACGTGAAGGAAACTGTCAATGATTTTTCAGGATTCCAATAATACAGATTTGGGTTTGCTTTGTTTAAGGTCACCTTTATAGTTTCACTGCAGTTAAATTTAATGTGTTAAGATTTGCTTGAAATATGTGGAATAACTATGGTCCTTTTTGATGTCTGAGAATTTTATTCTTTCTTATGAGCGCTCGTCTTGTTGTTGATAGGATCTGTGCATTTCTTAAACCTCAAGAGTCTGACGCCTGATTGCAATGCTGCCCATTATACCTTACATTTGATTTTTGAGAATAATGATATATTTACACAGCAGCTAACAAAGATCTAATCTTTTCAAAGAAGCATAACTTGCAAAAAAATAACATGAAAGGATAACTTTTAAAAAAATGACTTACAATACTTTCAGAACCACTGCTTTGCATTCAAAACCTCAACATATCATTGTTGCCAGTTCTGGCTCATCTTTCATGCCCACATGATCTATGTACAACAGCATCAGCTACAATTTTCTATTTTGTATTTCACTTCTCTGCCATTATGAGCTGATAAACTTGCAGTTGTCCTGAACCGAAGCAATGTTATCCTACAAGAGTTTCTGATAAAGATGCTAACCATTGGCAGTGTAAAGGCTGCCCTGGACCCTTTACCGACTGGGTGCCGTAATGAAAGGAAGCATAACCCGGCTGAACCAAGGATGGGGCTGAATCAACATCCCATGCAAAGGGCCAGATAACACATCTGGGATATCAAGATCAGTTCCTTCCCCAGTATAACAGACGGCAGTGCTCAAATGGCATGGACCCTGAAGGACACTGGCAGGGATTTATGGGAATTATAGTCCTGAGGGACAACCCTGTCAGGGTTCTTGGGTGCTGCCAGGGGGCACTGAAGGGAGAAGGACTCCTTGTTTCAGGAGGCTTCCATCTGAACCATCAGTGCTTCTGTCAGTCTATGCCCTGGTACCAGAAGTACTCCTGTGTCTGACATAAAAGCAAGCCATCCAGCCAGTAAGTCAGAGGTGGGAGGCAGAAGGCAAAAGGAGGAGTGTTTATTGGAAAGCTGTGGAATGTATTGGTCTATATGAAGGTATTTTGTACAATAAAAAACCTTTATTTTGCACATGGGATTGTTTAGTGTGGTGTGTCTTAGATATTGTCTTTTACAGCAGTCAGAAGGTCATGTTTTTGGATATTATGATTCAACACATCTCAAAACTGCACTATAGGCTGAAGGCCGGAAGTGAAAACAGGCCAAGGCAGCAATTGTACACTAGTATTCATCCCACAAGACAACTCTGACTAAAGTAGCTGTGTGTGGTCAGGTTATGTAGGAGGTGAAAACAAAGGGCCTGTGACAGGTCACCTTGCTCTAAGACCAGCAGCATGGAGCCTGTCCCTCTCTGTTCAGTCACTATCGTGAATATTGTATCTGGCAGCAGTTTCAGCAGTGAGGGCAGCAGAACTAAAATGCTCTCTCAGATGAATCGGTCCAAGCCCTACTCATGTGTGGTCACCCTAGTGCAAGTGGACCTTGGATGGTCAAGTGTCATACCAGTCTGCTGAAACACTGTAGGGACAAAGTGAGTGGCTTAGTCTGGCAACATCTGTCTGCAGGCATATGAATAGCCCTCTCTTCCTCAGCCAGCTGAGATTCTGAGTCAGTAATGCAGCTGTGAGAAGGACTTATCTGGAACAGAAGAAGACATCTGTAGAAATGGAAGAAGAATAGTGGTAGGAGGAGGAAAAGAAGGGTGACTTTTAGAGCAAAAGAGTACTCTAAATGCTGTGTGATGGCGCCAAGAATCAACATTTATCTGTGTTGTTCCTAAGGCTATGTCTTTGGTAGCTGGGCTCTGTAAAGGGGTATGTAAAGACCATATCCATGTTTATCTATACTAATAAAAGGCAAAGCCCTCACTGACTGACTGACAGACTGACTGACTCAGTCACTCACTCACTCACTCATCACTAATTCTCCAACTTCCCGTGTAGGTGCAAGGCTGAAATTTGGCAGGCTCATTCCTTACAGCTTACTTACAAAAGTTAGGCAGGTTTCATTTCGAAATTCTATGTGTAACAGTCATAACTGGAACCTACTTTCGTCCATATACTGTATACGGCCATAGCCTGCAGCTCGGTCGCCGTGTGAGGCCGAGTTGCGTCTCACATCATCATGCCTCCCACGTAATTGAGTGCCTGCCCATATAAGGTAAATATTCGCGAGTGAAGGACTGTGCTTAGCATATTCATAAGTGCAGCTACTGCGGAAACCCTCCCTCAGCGAAAGTGCGAGAGAAACTTTTAAGTGCCGGGTCTGAGCTAATATTAAATAAAGCCGTGGACATCGCAAGATCGCACGAGATATTCGCGAGATACAAGTTTAATGAGAAGACGCAGGGTATAAAGCCTCGATACTAAAGACCTGGTGAAGTCATGGAGAACATGGAAGGACAAGTTCACATTATACACAAAACTTGCATTGCAGGAGGCAGAGGAAAACATTAAGGTCAGATTATTCCGTTATCTTATTGGAGAGAGCGGCAGAGAATTGTGTCAGGCGCTGACCGGTGATGTAAGACATGATGAGTTAACCATGAGCTTGAGTGGTGGGCCGTCAGGGCCTGCAAGGCCTTTTCTGCTGGCCTAAAAAAATATCTGAATCACAAAATGATGTTAATTATATTTTGTCCATGAATACTTATTAAATAATTCCAAATAGTCTGTCCGCTTCCTTTCATAGCTTTTCCGATGGTTGTGCTGCTTCCAGACATGTATTTTTGCATTAAAGCATTTAACCAATCACATTTCAGCCATCATTTGTTGCCAGGCAAAGAGGCCTTCACAATCCGTTCTGCAGGCCCTCTAACACAGAATAAATGTCGATTAAACTGTTGCTTCAACCAATCAGATTTTGAGTTGGTGTCAGTAGGGCCCTCTAGCAGTCGTACGACAACATCACCGCATTCAGACCCATTGATTGGATAGAAGCCGATATGAGGAACTCTACGAGGCCACTGAACGCACCGCAGGCGCTCCGAGCGCAAGATCTTCACGCGCACTACCGCCAACTCCATGGCAGGATTCTGGACAATATTATTTGCCAGACACAGACCAGATTTCAAGACCACGAAAAACTGATGTTTGTCACACTCCTCGACCCCCAGAAGTTTCGGGAATACAAGAAAAATTTCCCGCATGCAGCCTTCTCCAGTTTAACACAAGAGCCACAGAGCAGCTTTTGATCTGTCTCGACTAAAAACAGAACTGACTGTAATGTATGCCATGGATGATTTTGCAGGAAAATCTCCCACTGATCTCCTTGACTTCCTTCATCAGAAAAATCTGAATGAGAGCATGGGGCAGCTGTTCACATTGGTATATTTGGTGGTGACCATTCCCGTGTATACTGCTTCTGTCGAGCGGACATTTTCAGCCCTAAAGCAAATTAAAACTTATGCCAGAAATACGACAGGGCAGGTTCGACTTTCAGCATTAGCTTCGATGGCGAAAGAAAGGGATTTTTTGATGGAACTGAAGCACACGGATAATCTGTACGACAGAGTAATTGAACTGTTTTTGAGGAAAGAGAGGAGGATGGATTTTGTTTACAAATAATCCTAATTTTTGGTGAGTAAAATGTTGCGATTTTCCTAAATAATATTGCAAGTTTATGAGTTATTATTGATGTTTTTTATGTGTGTCGCAGCTGTAGCTGCAGTAGAAAGGAACTTGTTCACCCCTGGTTTGTCTATTCAATAAAGGCATTTATTGTGGCTACAGGAGTTATCTATCTGCAATGCAGCGGCTCTTTATACTGTATTTCTGCATATTAAGATGGTTTTTATAACCATAAATTAGTTTTTGAGGGGCGGGTTGATTCAGATGGAGCACTACTGAAGGCCTAGGTGTGAAATGCACGGTTCGCCACTGGACCAGATGATACGTAAATTTGATGAATATTACAACCCGAAAATGAACAAAACTGTAGAGAGGTTCAGATTATACTTCTCCCAGTGCATCTCTCTAAATCCTCCATGCGGGAACATTATCATAAGGCTTAACAATCTTATTGTTACACCTTCTACGTACACCGAACAGTCCTTATTACAAAGTCTTCCTTGCTTTACCGCTGGCTGCTTCTTTCCATTCACCTTCCTAGCTCTTTATTTAAACAGTTTTCCTTCTCACTTTTCCGCTCCTTCGCTGTCTTCTCCCTTTTCGTTCAAAATATGCGCCTCCTTGCCTTTTTACAGTCAGCTCCCCTTACGTCACACCATGGAACGTTTAGCACAAGTTAATACCGGGAATGCCTGTTAAACATCTTACATTCACGAGTACCGATTTGCGTAGTGAACACTTCGATGAATGAAACCTGTTATCTTTACAACGGTTGACAAACACGGAATGTATCTTCGAAACAACACATCCTCCAAATACGAACCTGATTGAAAGAAATAATGATAATCAAATCCTTGATGACAGCAACACTCATAACAGTGACAAAACAATTACACTGACAATCAGGTTATGTTATTTTTAAAATGTTTCCTTTTCTTTTTCATAACTTCTTTAACACACTACTTCTCCGCTGCGAAGCGTGTATATTTTGCTAGTTTAATATATAAAGGTAAATTTGTGTTTGTCTATTTTGCAAATCCACACTACTGATCCTCATTCTGAAAAATTTTGCGCAGATTCCTAATTTATACAGGGGAAGAGAGTTGGCTTTATTTTCTCCCAAACTTGGTGCCTTGAGTACCCACCTTGTGTGTATGTGTTCAGTGCTAGCAAGTCATGGACAACTTTGCTTATTTTTATTAACTACAGAAAATGCAAAAGGAAAAGTGGCAAAAGGATTCAAGTAGTAGCAAAGGTGAATGCAAAAAGCAGAAGAAAAATCAAAACTGGAGTTTCAGACTTGCTTTTAGCTACTGCTTTCATATGTTTTCCACTGCTAACCAAAAACCTGCTCCCCCTTTCAATCACTGTTGCTAAGCAACTTATTAACAAAAAACACCTGATCTTAGGGTGCAAATGGAAGTCTGTACTTCACAATTGTGTGATTCTAAGCCATTCAAGTTTTCTCATTTCTCTTCCATGTCTGGATTCAGGTGAGTAGATAATATTATTGATTTTTTAAAACCATGACCTCTGCCTTCAGCAATGTCTCACATTCGTGCTGCTGCCAGAACCATTTCATGGAATCTATTCCACGCAGCCAGATCTACTTTGTTCAACACTGCTTCACTCTACTGTCACATCACCAGTTTTCTACTCAGCATGTGACGGCACTGTGGCATTATGATGAGCATCTATCATGATAATCAAAAGGAACTTTATCTGGTAAAGTTTAAATGCAATAAATCAATAAATGTGATTGCTCCTCCACTTTCTACCACGTTCAGGACACGTCTGGTCTCCATACCCAGGTAACTGTATATAAATTCTCTGTTCATGGTTTGTTTAAGCTCAGCTAGGTTCATATCCAGTATGAGATCAAAGCAGGGGACTACACTGTTCAGGCCATGATAATCCATTCAACTTCAGTCAGTGCACATGTAGCTCAACACAATAGTTAAAAGAGAAAAAATATGTTTTAATTCAGACACATTTCTTATGTTCAATAACTCAAGAAGGGAAGAGGCCTTGAATACCTACCCAAAAAAAGCAATATCAGCTACAAAAGTACAAAAACAAGAGAAATCATAAGCTAGCAAATGCTTACGTAACCATTAAAAGGAATTACAGTAACTTATAAGACAAAATTAGGCCTGCTCACATATCAGTTGCCATTTCCTGACTCTCTGTGGCACTCTAGTTTGTTCTCTAACTTCTGGTGTTCTGATTTAAGTACAGGTGGGAGTTTAAGAAAACCATTACTTGGCTTTAACTACTGTCTGCCTCTCAAATTTGATGACTTAAAATCGCTAATGATATAACTTTGTAGAATAAATTCTAAGACTATCAATCTAATATGTGTAGCTATATCAACAAAATAAAATCAGTTCCAGCAGATGGGCGATGACAAGCAGCAGATGTTCGCCTCACCTTGTGATATTTCAGATTTTTCACTTTCTGACTCACACTTGTCAAATCAATATGTCTGAAGAGTTACATCCATTGCAGGACTTCTTCACTGCAAGCAACAGTAAAAACATCTAAGGTTCCTGTGCTAGAACAGTTTGAGGAAGATACAAGAGACTGAAGAGAAATATTAACTCAGTCCGCAATTATTTTTGAGCTGTACTCCCTAAATTCAGCTTGTGAGAAATTTAAGGGTGCCTTACGCAATATCAATATTAACTAAAGGAGATTATTAGGCAACTTCCTTTTAAAATAATAACCACCTGTGGTGCATAAGTCTGATTAAATTTTGCAGTTGTTTTCTACTTTATGTGCTTAATTTATTTCAGAATTGACAGCAGTTGGAAGGCAAGCTTATTTAACAGCCTAAGCTAAGAAATAACAGATGCATTATGATGATTTGTCACCTCAGACCTGGAAAACATAACTGAATTGGTTATATAGTTTGGGAATCAAACACATGAGAGTAAATAAAAAATGCAGATACAAGTTTCTTTTAATGTCTTCACGTGTTTAAGTTCCTTTTAATGTGTGTTCAACCTGAAACCATGAGGATGTTATGCAAATTGAAAACCCTTGGCTTTAAATAAACAAACAAATAAATAAATAAATCAGACTCATTTAGCTTATGGACTCTATTTTTACTGCCTTAAGAAGAGTACTTATAAAATCAGTTTCCTGCAGAGTAGATAACGCACAGTCTTTATGAGCAGTGTGATGATGCCTGAAAACTTCTTGCACCAAAAAAGGTTTTAGTTGTCTTAAGAAGCCGAAGCCGCTACAAAACATTTCCTAGATATTATCCTAGCTAACAAACTGTCACTAAATTTCTTAATTGTGAGGACAAAATATTCATACAAGCATTACACTAGAAGCTAATCAGAAAAACACTCAATGAATGAGAAAGGTTAATGAACTAAAGTAGGTTCCTTAAAAAGCTAAATGATCTCATTCTCTGTAAAGGATCTGCCCACTCAGCCAGTTATTCCAGAATTCTACAGATTAACTAAACACAATTAGCTAATATACTTAAAATGAGAAATTCCTGATACTTGAAGATTTTCAAAAATTATTTTTCTTTTATTACCACAATTATTGCTCAATTGTCTGCTATCTTGGAGAAATAACTGGTTTATAAAGCTCTTCATATATACTGTATTAACTAACTGGATTATGCATATTCAGACCAAACCCGGAACCTAGAAGCCAAGACAAAATATATTCAGAAAAATCTTTACAATTATTAATATACTTCTAAATGTTGCAAGTTTTTTAAAATCTTTTACAGATTATCTAGTATTAAGAAGCAAAACAAATTAAAAGTAGACTGGCATTAACATCAGGGAAAAGAACAGATGATGAAAATTCCCTAGAAATATTGTCCACTACTACTTTAATAAAGTCTACCAAAAAGTTCTTGTCTCACCCTGAAATAGAGGTGGACACCTCTGATGTAGGAGTAGAAGCTGTTGTAGTACAGTGGTCACGATTGTCTAAAGCACTATATTCAAATAATTACTTTTGACTAATGTTTTCCACTACTGAGCCAGTACAATGATTATGGGAATTGGAAGATACTGGTGTTTTAACTGGCTTTAGAAGAATCACACAGTTGAATGGAAGCAATGTCAGATTCATGTGCCTAAGTTTTATATAAGTACGTTTTTTAAATATTTGATTATTTTTTTATGATTGGAACATTGATTAGGGTCACAAAATGAGACAGTTCTGGAGGTTTTACATGCTTGTGCTTTATTGTTTAATGCTTTAGATATTAGGCCATATTGGCTCGAAACATTTTAGGATTAATGTCTTGTAATGACTGCTATTTTCATAAATATTCAAAATTCATTATTGCCAAATTATAGTTTCTTTCACTATGCCCTTAGAAGATACAACTGATAAGACTCTACATGTATAGTAAAACCCGTTTTCGAAGAGCACTCCTAATAATGCATCACTTGTTGCCACCTCTGAACATTAAGCATTATTTAACTGGGCCATCATTGCTTGGTTGATGGTGTGGGAAGTAAAAACAACATCACTAGATTTATACATGACTACTTTGGTGTCCTTTCCTGTGTAAGGAAATTAATTAATAAATAGCAGACTGTTCCACAAACATAGGCTTAAAACTCATATTTAGCCAGCCGTCTACAATCTAGGCCTCACATTCCTAATGAATTTATTAGTAATTTACCATTCTCACAAGTATAATGTATCTTTGTCATCTCATAATAGTACGTTTATTATCTAAAGCCACATACTATTGTTTATTACTTCCACTGGGAAACGAGGATAAAGTCTTTATTGAAAACATATTCTATTTGCAATGTTCATTTATAAACATACTGTAGCTTTTTGGACCTATCGTCTCACAGTGGCCAAGTCCGTCTAAAGCATCACGCCTATGTGCCTTAATTTCTCAAACAATTCCTTTACTGGGTAATCCATCACCTGTATTCATGGATGGCTCAAGAAGACATGGGGGTCATGATAAAAGAAAATAGGAGGCATGCCTATGGTAGAAGATGAAAAATTATGTTGTTTGACAAAAAGTTTATAATTAAATCTTCACTTAGCAGGAAACAATAACCATGTAATAAATAAAAAATTTGAACTGACCTACTTATTTAAATACTAGTGTGAAAATCCAGAATGAGAGTTTAAGGACAAAAAGATAACTTCTTTATCTTTCTGCCCTGTTGCATTCTTTCCATCTGTGTTTCTGTGTTAACAAAATTTATGTATAATGTCCGCTAAACCAGTGCTGATGTTTATTAAGGGCTTAAGTATTATTAAAAGAAAAACAAATGGTTGTTAAGGAAATGTGTATTTTGAATATCATTGCTTAGAGTGAGACATAAAACTAAAATCAAGATTAGAATGTATAAATACATTGTCTCTGATGCTGTGGTGTAAACTTAGATCCACCTGACAAGAACTTTATCCAAAATAAATGTATTTCTGTTCTCTTTGTACTCTATTCCCAGGCCCTGACTAATTAGCTTATACATGTGGATGTGTCTCTTTATATATTTCATGTGGCTCATTCCTCAAATGCTTGTGTTTTTTTTTTTCTGTACATTCTGCACTCTACCAAGTTTCAGACACTGTCCTTGGGATTTCTTTCTTCTTTTTTTTGTTCTAGTTTTCTCACAACATTTCGTGGCATTTTGATGTCTGTCAAAAAAAGCTTTCATATTTTGCATGTTTGTTAGAAGTGGTCTTTGTGACATTCCATTCATGTAATGCCTTCTTTTTTAAAGTTTTCTTCCCCTTAATTATCTTTACTTTCCGTAATCTGCTATATTGTTGTGTCAATTATTAAAACATATACACTGCATATTTGAAAAAGCTGAGCATATGGACATTAGAAGTGACACGTACATTCACCTTCAGGGCTGCAGTAAAAATGAGTCCAATTCACTGTCATCCTTTTGTCAAAGTGAAGACTCCAAAACACCTTTTAGAATTTTGGAAGTTAAAAACAACATCACCTGGGTTTGAAAGTATACCTGCTGTCCACCATATCAGCTTTTAAAAGACATGAACAAAGAAAGGCCCTTAGTTTATGATCTGGAGGAAACCAGATGTCAGCTCTGCCACAGAAACCACTCCAACCCTATCATAAGGTCGACCACATTGTAGCTGTGGCATTTAAGATGCTTAGGTTCAAGAGGCCACTGAGGGTGCACAACTGAAAAGACACTGGTAAAGCCCAGGTAAGACAGCAAAGCAATTTGAGTCACTCATGAAATAAAAACTGGAGCTCAAACTTTGTTTATAAAAGAATACTGAACTTTTGTAAAGCATGTGCTCAGATGTTTGAAAGTTTATTGAGAGCCATTCTGTTGTTGTGTTATACATATACATACATACATACATGCATATATTACACTGAAAAATCGGTAGTGATGGGTATCATTTTTCATTCATTGGCTGACATATACTGGCTCTCTTCAATTGAGGACCAGCAATGCCCATTTGAAGAACACTCATTCTTATTCCTTTCTGAAGAAATTAAAAAGATAAGGGAAAAAATAAGGAACACAGAGATCCAATGATGTAATCACGTTGTTTCTTAACTTGTAACAGTTTCTAAAGAGCCTAAGGCTGTGATTTTACTTATTCCACAAATGCCTTTAAAAGCAAAGAAAGATACAAATTCAAATAAAACAGCCCAATGAAAAAAAAAACGATAGCGATTAATGAAATCAAACGGAATACTGTCAAAAAGTAGGGCATCTAGTATTGTAAAAAAGGGTGTTCAGCCCATACCTCCAGTGGTCATTGCTATATTCCCATTTCTAAAGCAGCAGTACACTTTGGTATAGAGTACAGCAATTATATGAGAGTTTCTAGAATTTTTCTTTTCTTTGTTTCTCCTGCCTAAAAACGTCCTATTTTTTTCTCATTTCTAGACAGTGAAAAAGCACTTTAAAGTTGAAGACAAATGCAGAGGCCTGCTGGCACAAAGCCCACAACAACCTTTACCTGTACTGCCAACACAAAAGGGGGTTTTACTCTCTGCAGAAGCCTCAAAAAATAAATGACACCAAAAATTAATCTTAAGCGCCTGCTACATCCAATAATAATAATTCCTTGTGCCTGTGAATGCAGCATTTCTTAAGGGTGATGGACTAATAGTGCAGTCTATTATCATGCACAGTGTGAGACAAGTGCTAAAGGCCAGACTTTTTAGAAAGAGGCAGAGGAAAAAGCAAAAAAGAGAAGAAAAACAATCCCCAGCAGCTTTGAATTCATGAGAATGAAACACCGCTCTCAGGTAAGGTAAAAGCCTAGTGAGACAAGCTTCAAAGTATAATTTTAGCATCTAACAGTCAATGACTTTGAAAGGAGATGAAAATGCGTGACAAGCTGGATTTTTCTTCATTAATTTAAGAAAAATAAAACTTTCAGAAGTTTCCTGGCACCGTCTCCCACCTCAATATATAGTTTGAAAGACACAATCCGCACGCAGCCATGTCTGCATTAGAGGTAGTGCTCATCTCTTAAGACTTCATTATCCTGTACAGGCTTTGAGGTGGTTGGCACAATGAATCAGACAGCTTTCAACAGGCATTCTATCGACTTCTATTCACTGTTGCCCCCGAGTACGTGCTGCCTTAGTGGAGACAGTCGACAGAAACAAAACGCTTCTTAAATTATTGTATTCTTTTTAAACAGCTTAAAAAAAACAGACAATTTGCAAACATGAAGTTCAATTTGAAAGGTGCCCCTACGGAAGATATCTCGCTGGTAAAACTAATACCTGCAGAGAAGCACTAATTTCCTTCAACAGAAAGAGAGCTCTTAACACTTCATATAAACGACTCAAGATGGACTTTGGTGACATGGCATGTTACATTTTTAGAAGTAACAAACACCACAGTGATTTGGGGGTGTGCAGACTGAAGAAAAATGCAGAATGAAGAAAAGAAAAATTGAAATTAAACAACGTGTTCAGCTAACACTGCAATGGGCACTGAACACAATCTAACTAAAGTTACCCAAACATGGAAAATAAATTAGTATTACAAGTTAAGCTGGTAACCATCATCTCCTTTTTCTACTCATGAGAAACAAATTTGAGGAAGAAGCTGCAGTTGCAGGAGTAAATTTAATTTATATATTGTATTTGAACTCATCATTGGTACGACTGGTTCTGTCTGGATACAGAAAGGCAGCCTGTAGAAAATGTCATGCGTGTGAAGCTAAATGTGCTGCACTTTAAGAACCTTACCTAGCATAAATAAAAACAGTAAGCTGACAAAGCCTGTAATAGGGGATGAAAGCTAATGTTCGATTTATTACTTTTATTTGTTTGCAGCCCTACCAAAAAGAATAATGAGGAAAAAAGATGTTCCCTTCACTTAAAATATACAACATGCACATTGCCAAATCAAGTGTGCCTTTTTAAAGAAGATATGAGAACTAACAGAGAAATGAACTTTGCTTTTGCACTTTGATATTGGTTGCTAGCGCCACAAAGGTGGCACTTTCAGGGGTTGGACATCAAACAGACAACATATTTTCATGCCACTATAGTATCTGACATCTGTAATGGAAGAAAGGAAGTCACCAGCTTCTAACACAACCATATTCATCCAAATAATTCAGAACTTTATGGTTTTACTGAATGCCACTGGATCTTATGGAGTATGGGGACCCACTGCCACCCTTCAATGTGGTCAAAAAATGAGTAGATGGCTGAGCGATATTAATTCAACAGTGAAGTACATAAAATTGTTAGTACTGCCACGATGCTGAAATTAAAGCATTAGCTATTCAAAATCTTCTCTAGTTACAGGAAACATATCTAGGGTGACTGATAATTGAAACATTTTAATACTGTTGAATAACTTAACAGGACCATCAGTTTCCAAATAAAATCTAAACTAAACTAAATGTATGAAACCAGCCTCAAGATATGTGTAATTCAAATAGTTCACAAGCTGAAATATACTTCCATTTTATTTAATTATTAGCTTTACATTCTGAAATGGAGTGAGACTGCAATCATTTTAAAGAGCATTCAGAAAGTATTCAGACCATATTGTGTTATGTTGCATTCTTACGCTATTTATTTTTCCTTCATCAACTAACAGTCAATACCCCAGAATGACAAAGTGAAAACAAGATTTTGCAATTTTTTTCAAATAATAAAACATAATAAAGGCCCTTTACTCAGTTGAAGTATCTTTGGTAGGAATTCCAGTTTCAAGTCTCCTTGGCTATGATGTAACAAGCTTTGCAAACCTGGATTTAGGGATATGCTGCCATTCTTCTCTGATGATCCTCTCAGGTTTATCATGTTGTATGCAGAAAGTCATCACACAGCTACTGTATATTAAGGTCTCTTCAGAGATGCTCATTTGGGTTGAAGCACAGTCTCTGTCCAGCTACTCAAGGATATTCACAGTGTCTTCCTTATGACATTCCTATGCTGTCTTTGCTTTGTGTTTAGAGTCATTATACTTTTTGAAGGTGAACCTTTGGCCCAGTCTGAGGGTCAGAGTGTTCTGGAGCAGGTTTACCTTAAGGATATCTCTGTTTTTAGCTCTGTTCAGCTTTCTGTGACCCTGACTAGTCTCCCCATCCCTGCCACTGAAAAATAATCTCACAGGATGATGCAGCCACCACCATGCTTCACTGTTAGAATGGTGTTATGTAGGTGATGAGGGATGTATGGTTTTCTTGAGACATTACACACAGAACTGACGACAAACCATACAGTTGTGATTTTATCAGACCAGAGAATATTGTTCTCACAGTCGGAGAATCCTTTAGGTGCCTTTTTACAAACTCCAAGTGGGCTTTCATGTGTCGTTTACTGAGAAGACGCTACCATCTGGCCACTCAGCGATGGTTGTCCTTTTGGATGTTTCTTCTGCCTCCACACAGGTTAGCTGGAGCACAGCCAAAATGACATTGGGTTCTTGGTCACCTGTTTTACTATGACCTTTGTCCCCCAACTGCTTAGTATGGTTAGGTGGCCGGCTCTAGGAAGAGTCAAAGTTGTTCTAGACTTCCTCCATGTGAGAATTATGGAGGCCACTGTGCTCTTGCAATGATGCAGAAATATTTTTGGAGCCCTCCCTAAATCTGTGAGATAATCCCGTCTCTAAGCTCTGTAGACAATTCCTTCAACTTGATGGATTAGTTTTTGCTCTGATACGTATCGTCAAATGTGGAACCTTCTATAGACAGATGTATGCCTTTCCTAATAAAGTGCAATTTATTGAACTGACCACAGATCAACTCCAAATAAGGTGCAAAAAGTTCTCAACTATGATCAATAGAATAGTATGCCTCTAAACCAAATTTCAAGTCACAACAAAGGGACGGAATACTTGTGTCAATGTGATATTTCAGTTTTATATTTTAACTAAGGGGCTTACTCCCTGCTCAGTTCACTTGCTAAACCCCTTTGCCTGCGCTACGTGCCAGCCACTTCGCGTCTCTGCCGCTCATGTTGTGAAGAGGGGGATTGAACGCACCCGAAGGAGATGCGGTTGCTCCTCCGAAACTTCCTCAAAAAAACGGAATAAGAATCTGAAGATCTAACAAAATCACATTAAAGTCTGATAAATTCTGAAAAGAATGATACCAAACATATACAGTATATGCAGGTTTTAAATTGGAAGCATGACAAAAAACGCAACATCAAATCTTTGCACTTTTAGGCTTAGGATTTTATTTACATATATTAGTTGTGAAAGAAAATTTAACTGCTTGCAAGCTACTAAGTGTTAATAGCTGTTACATTATAACAGCAGGTTACTCATACCGGTGTCTGCCATAAGAGAAGGTGAAGTAAGTTGAACTTGGGGAACTTCCTTTTTAGGAACGCGTCTGTTAGACACAGGAAAGATGACCTTTCCTTCTTTGAGGCCCCTCTTGACAAGTACTCAAAAAAGAAATGGCTGGCCGAATTGATGAAATACTTAGATCCCGTTTCATAAGGAAGAGGGAAGGAGGAAAATTAATATTAAAACCGATTAAAACCGGAAAACGTTGCTCTTCTGCTTTGCAAAGCATGAATCCATGTATTCATCTGTGACTGAATAAAGACTGATTGATTGAACTATTCCTGTCTTCCTCGGGGGGTTACTTCCAATTTTAAAAAAATCCAAAACCTTGATTTTGCTTTTGACATTCTGGAGTATTGAGTGTTGCTTGATAAGAAAAAAAAAACAAACATAAATGATTTTAGCGTTAGGGTGCAACATAAAAATTATAAAAAACTGACGGGGTCTGAATACCTTTTGAAGGCACTGTATAACAGAAGTTTATTTCTGAAAAAAAGAAGTCCAAACTTTTCACAAAATTTAAACCTGTTACAAATATATCCAAGTTTCTAAACTGCTAAAAATGGTATATTCATTATTAATTTGTTACTTGAATTTGAAATTTTCCTTTCAGCTACTAAGAGTAAGTCTTGTAACTCATTTCCAATTAAAGAATGCCAGTTTGCAAAGATCCTGACCTCACTCCATTTACTTGGCATACTTGCTGCTAAGTGTAGGATTGTGTAAGCTAAATTGTTAACACGGAGACCTGTAAATTATTTACAACCTACCAAAGCACTTCATAGTTCAGTGGCTGCTTGCTTTATGAAATGGCATGACTAAAGATGAGGTAAAATGTATGGTTCTGTATGGAAGAAATGGCTCAAGTGGTTCTTTTCCTACGATGAGGTGAGAAAGATTGACTAAGTGTTAAAAAAAAAAAAAAAAACTTTCAGGGCACATATAAAGATATAGAAAATGTGTGTGTATCCATACATTAGGGATCTGGGACCTACAGGTATGGTATTGTCATTTTTTTGAAGTATTATTTGGATTGTGTTTATCACAGTTATCAATTTTTCTGTGTAGCACATAATCACTTGTTATTCTAATATAAAAGATACCATAAAATTTCAACTGTTCAAATGTTAATTTGTACCATGTATAACAATAAGAAATAATGTGACTGGCTCAGGATCATACAGGGATTCTGGGCTGATTTTGAAACAGCAACCATTTATTTTTTCTTACAGTTCAGCATTTTAGCGTTATACCAGGAGAATCCCATCATGCACAGGTGCTGTTCAATTGTTGTTTTTTTTTCCCTTTCAGATTAATTTTGATGTCTTACAGTCTTTTAAAGTTACTTCTTGTTTAAACGGCAATGGAGCAAAATCAACCAATTTCTTGGTAGCATATTGTCCTGTTTCTGTTTGTTAATTATCAGGTGGTAATTTTAATAAAAAAATCTTACCAAAAGAATGAGGCATATTAACTTTGGGTTTCAAAAATATAAACAGAAAGTGACAATATGTTAATCAAGTCTAACTACCTTAACTCCCAACAAAATCCTCCTCATAACTGAAGCATATTTGCTATTAAGTCTACAAACCTGAAGATCCCTTTGTGCATAAACAGTGATGTCCAGCAGCCTGACATTATTCTCTCTTTCACATGTTAATATTCTCTGATGAGCGCAATCATTTTTTTTTATCTGCTGCTGTCAGTAGAGGCAATTTGAGCACAACCACTGCAGGGCTGACTGGTGATGTCTGTGTGCTGGTCTTTAAAGTAGTTTACCTATCATCTGATACTGCTTGTGCAGGTACAGGAGCCTCAAGTTACACACATGATGTGGTGAGTGAATGTCATCTAACAGGGAATGCCTCTTTTACACATGATGAAACACATATATCTGAAACAAGTGCAATGTTATTGTCCATTTTCTTGCACTAAATTTTGAACACATAAAAGAAACAAGTGATACTATTTTCATTCAGTTGTGAGAAGAAACATTTAAATTCTAGTTATGATATTAAACAATTTATCAGTGTTAACAATTTATTAGTAATAATCAGTAATTCTAGCATTACATTTACTTTTGATACAATCTCCGTGTATAAAAAAATAGGAAAGACATTTTTAAAAATGATGAACTAACAGGTCTGAATTTTCTCCTGTCCAGAAAAAGTAGTTAATTTTTTTAATAAAGAAAATAAAAAACATACTTATATCGATATTTAATGTAGATCAGAATGATAATAAATGGCACATTGGCTTCTAATTAAGAAACTAGTTAAAATTAAAGCCTATAAGCCACTGCAAACTTCAGGGCTCTGACTGACCATCCCTTCACTCAACCCAAATGACAGATCAAAACTCTCTGCTCCCACTCTCTCCCAGTTGAAGAAGCAAAGGCCATTAAATATACAGCAAAAATAAATGAAAAAAAAAATGGGCCAGCAAAATCCTGCATGCTTAGGTGACACATTAATCATTTGTGTACTTTTAAATTAAAATTTAAATTCTATTTTTAATGTATTATTTGCACGTCATTTTGTTACACTGTGGACTCTGAGCTTCGCAATTTCGTCTATCTGTATACTTGTATATGGTTGAGATGACAATAAAGTTCATTTTGACTTTTAGTTTTTTTTTTTTTTTTAAAAGAGTGATTAAGAAAATAAAGTATTTCTCAAAATATCTTGTTAGGCCACCTTCACACTTAAAACATTTTTCTGCCGACATACAGTGTACAGAATACACTGAACCCTCATGATTATGGAAAAAGAAAATGTTCTTGTTATGTTTAGTCAAATTTCTGTGAACAATGTGCTGCATTATTACATCCCAAGTTCAAAAACCTAAAAAAGTGATTGTTTGGTTGTACGTGATTTTTGATATTTTTTTCTGTGAAATTTGAGATGTTTAAAAATGGAATTGAAAGCTAATCTATGTAATATACCCTTCTTTGAGTTATTTACTCAATTTTGAACTATTTTATTCCAAATTATTAGTCTTACGTTTGATATTAACAGTGCAGTTGACAATTGATAGACATAAACAAATACTATCTTCCAGCCTCAATAGAATGGTATCGGTGAATACTAAAAAACAAGAATTGGTAGTCATACTCAGTCTGAGGAAAACGGTATTGATGCATCCCTACTCACAATACTACTTATTTAGCACTAGAATTACCAAAGCCTACGAAAAAACTTGTAATTCCAGTCCACCTTAAATCCCTTTGCACCTCTCTGTCAGCATCTTTTGTCTTGTAAATGTGTCGATCAACACAAGCAGCCTACTATCCCATCCCCCCCACCGCTGCAGAAAGAGCAAAAACTTCTCCCAGCTCAAGCCTTGATCATCTGGGAGTCAGGTACCTAGAGCTATATAGGCTAAAAAGTATATTGTTACTTAGAACGCATGCATTTCATGTGTGTTCCATGTCTAAAAAGATCAATGTAAACACAACGTCCTTCATGTTTTAGTAATACATGACAAAATGTAGACATGAAGTGAAAGTACCTTTTGTGAAAGTGTTTATTTGATATTTGGACTTCAGACCTTTTGTGAAAATATTTGTTTGAAATTTGGACTTCAGGCTTCACACATACTTCACGTCTACATTTTGTCATTTATTACTAAAACATGAAAAACTTTTTTTTTAATGATATGTTTACATAGAATGTTGTAGACACGGAACACACATGAAATGAATGTGTTCCAAATAAAGATATATTATTTACCCTATACAACTCTGGGTACCTGACTCCCAGATAATCGAGGATTGAGCTGGGAGAAGTTTTTGCCCTTTCTGCAGAGGTGGGGGGGATGGGATAGCAGGCTGCTTGCTGCTTGTGTTGATCAACACATTTACAACACAAAAGATGCTGACGGAGAAGTGTAAAGGGATTTAAGGTGAGTCGGGATTACGAGTTTTTTCGTAGGCTTTGGTAATTCTAGTGTTAATTGCCATCACATCTACTACTGGCAGATCCAATCACTCGCATGAAACCTGTGTGATCACTGCAGAAAAGTGTTTTCTCACTTAAAGCAATTTAAAAGGAAAACCTAAGAGCAGACAGCATGGACACTGCAGATTGTGATGCTGTCCAACAACACTTCGGCCTGAGGTTTGTCTCAGTTATGACTGCTAAGCATTTCCTTAATGATCCAAAGACACAAGCTACCAGTTAACATAACTTGCCATAGTACCTCTGTGCTAGTATATATCCTGTGGTAGACTGGAATGACATCCAATGTTCATCCCAGAAACTCTGAAGTGGATATAATGCATGGCAAATTGCCCTTACTCCCTATTGAAAGCATTGTCTGAGCCAGAAATGTGTTAAAAAGGCACTCTGTCACTTGTAAGAAAAATACAATCTCATTAACTAAATAAGAAAGGTCTGCGGCATCATGCAGGGGGGTTGGTGAGCTTTTATAAAATGTATGGATAAATGTCAGACTAGAAGAAGAAGACAGTTTACGTTGTTTTCAATAAAAGCAGCAAAAATTGCTTCTCAACTGCTTAAGTCAGGGTGTGTGTCACACAGAAAGCCTCTGGAAATGCTGCACTTTGCTGGATGTCTTATCACTGAACACCAGATGCTGCCATTGAGCTCTGGTCACTATAATACTTTTCTTGAAAATAATTTTCCTGTAAGTACTGAATTTTACCTGTATAAAATTCAATTTGCATTTAAATCTGGAAAAGCAGTCAAGCTAATTTCAGAAAGTAACACAAAGGCTGGACCACAGATCTAATTTAGCATACACTACAAGTCCATTGTAAATTTTCGTGCCTCCTTAATAAAGGTGATATTACAGGACAATCATCATTCCCCTTCACTTTAAAGTAGTTTTATTAAATGTTTCAAGGTTCTGGTCACTAGCTAACAAAGTTCAGGTGATCGTTTAGCACACAGTGCTAAAAATAAAAGATTTAGAAAAAAAGAATAGGTAGAAAATTCTAAATACACCCTGGCAGTCAAGCAGAATAGTATAAAAGTGCATAAAATGGAGCTGGAAAAGACTAATGCTTCTTTTTCACTGATTGTAACTTGTGCCCAACAGCAGTATGGGAAACATGGAATTTCTTTTACGCTGGTTAATATGGTGATGCATTAACCGGCAAATCTAGAGTGCTCCACTGACAAGTGCCTAACATGAATGGAGTGAAGTCAACATCAGATTATAAAATCTTACTCATGATTTTCCCTGTATTTAATTTTTGTTAAATTACATCATTAGCCTTAATTTGAAAATTTGCAAGAAATGCAAAAAGGCACATTCTTGGAGAAAGCTTCATTTCTATAAACTGGACAGCAGTGAAGTCTGTGAAGCTACCATACTAACAGACTTTATAACTCATGCAGTCCTACAATGCAGAAGGTACCCTTTGTGGCAGCAAGATTACTGGTATTCTACAGTAAAGCACTCCACTTATTAATCCTTTAAACATGCATTTTTATTTTATTTTAATTTGTTTATGAGTAATTTGTTCATAAGAAGAACTAGACTGAAATCAAGAACGCTTAAGATTAGGTAAAGCAGTCTAAGGTCTGCGTACAAATTAGATCTGTGTGGCATCAAACATTAATTAAAAGTATGAAGTATACTGTATATATTACAATGAAATTGATATGAAGTAGTAGACTTGTGGCACTTTTTGTTACGTGACAGGCTTGTGCAGAGCAAGGCACTAATCGATGGCCTTCTGGTATACTGTAAAGTGCATCAGCCACACATCTGATGTTTTACTACTTCTATTTTCCTGTATACTCCTCTATTTTATTGAATTTGGCATGAGAGGTCTTTGAATAGCTGCTGTATTATTAAAAACTCAGATATTACACTGACATAAGTGTACAATAAATTCTTTTAAGTGTTCCCAGTTTGTAAATGTATCAGCTCCACCCTGACATACACCAGAACATAAAAGCCAAGTCGATTTTCTTTGTTGAAGGTATCAATTCATATAAATTGTAATTTCATCCTCCTTAACCAAATTTAATTTACAACAATCAAGTAACAAATAGCAATTAATATTCATAAAATGATTTACAAACCTAAGAAACAAACCCAGAGTTAGTGCAAGTCGGTGTATGTGTCCTGCCACAGACTAGGACCCAATCCAGTTTGTGCCCAAAGCTGCCAGACAAGGCTCAATTCCACAACACTTTGACAATGAACTCGAGTACATGGATTCAAGAATGAATAAATATCCATGGCATTAAACTTGAAATGGGGTAAAAATTAACCATCTATTTCAGACTACTCTGTTTCAACCCTAATATGATGATGACGATGATGATAAAGTGTCATCAGCTAAACATGCTGAGTAAAAACAAGCATAAGTGATGCAGAGTTTATATAATCACAGTGAATTTGGTAAAACAGGGCAGATAGTGCTAAAATAGGCCACAGCCAAAAATCCATACAGATAAACTTGAATAAAATTAACATTTACACAGATATGTGACAGGTAAAGTTTAATGTAAGTAAAAGGAAAGTGGGAAGTAAAAATACACCATATAATTTTACAGTAGGGGATCTGAAGCTGGAATGTACAACTTCTAACTCTTTAAGACTTAGAAGTTGCCGAGGAGCTGTCATTGTCCTCACCCACTCTTTGCACACCAGCAATTAAGAAGGCAAATAAACCATTCAATTATATAGCTCCAGCACTGGGTGGAGTGGGTCACATGCAGAATGCTGCCTGCAGTTTTGGTCTGTAGATAAATGGAAGAAATAAAGCCACATAAGGAAGAGCTATTAGATTAGGTTACATTTATATAGCGCTTTTCTAGACACGCAAAGCACTTTACAAAGACAGCAGGGGAGCCTCTTCAACCACCATCAAAGTGCAGCATCCACCTGGATTTGTTCCTGGAGTGCAAGTCATTAACTATGAGGAAAGTTTTAAGAAAATTAATGTTTTCATTTTAAACCCATGGAGACTAAGAGATAACCTGATGACAATAAGCACAGTACACATTAGCAGTTATTTTGAAATTAGTTCAATAAAAACAGTGACACACATGTGGAAATTACTGGGAAGTTTCAGAACTTCAAGCAAGTCATGCAGTACTCTCGATGTAAACAGCTCCTTGGGAGACTCGCATCTTGTCCTAGTAGTGTAATTGAAATATTAAGTAAACAGGAAATTAAAAACTATAAAGTCTATTCTCATCAAAACATACACTTTTATATGGCCGTAGCTACGAAGGCAGGGATTCATTCTGAGAATGAATTGCCACTCAGGTCAAATTCAACATGTGAGAAACCAACCTTTTTCCCTAATCTGCGTCAGCTGGTTCTCCATGGCCTGCTTGCAGATTATTATGATGTGTTACTCTGCTCCTTATAACCCAAAGGGATTTGTAAAGGCAAGCCTCTGCACTACACCATCAATGCCTTATCACTAAAATGTCTTAATTTAACACACAACGGAAATGTATGGCTTGGTCTCATGCATCCTTGAGAAATGTAATTTAAATGCAACAGCATGTACTTCCCTCAAAACCACTCTGTCAGTTGACAACCTTAGTGAAAATGTTAATACATAACCAGTTACAGACTCTAGTACTTCCCATGTGGATATGAAATTCAATATAAGAAGTGGAAAAAAATAATATTATTGATTAAGTCAGACGCTGAGCTTTAACATTCCAAAGGAATAGGCAAACCATTGGGCTTTAGTAAGAAGTCTTTCAGAACATGAAATTCATATGTCAGCCTAAAGAATTAAGAAAAGGAAACTCTCAACATTTACCTAACATGCTACCTGAAGGCTATTTCTGATTTAAGCTTTAAAAGTTTAACATGTACAAAGGCTCAGGTGGGTTTCCTTTACAAGCCACAGGGAACAAACTCCACTAGTATTAACAGTGTATTATGCACTGACATATTATAAAGGAGTCTGAAAAACTCAACAATTACATAAATGTCCTGCACAAAGGTTGAAAGCACAGTCGTTACTGGTGCATAAGATCAGCTACAAAACTAAACTTGAAATCTTTTAATCAAATAAGAAGTCGCTGCATCCAAATATGCAAGTACTCTATATGAGTCCTCACCGGAATGCTGTTAAACCTGGTTGCCATTCATATAGAACTAAGAACAATAGTAACTTCAACCAAATGTCCATCTATTATCCACTGCTTATCCAACCACACGTTTAATAAAAATAAGAACAGCAACAATGGAATTATTCATTAAGCAGCCTTAACTAAACAAAGCCTGATGTAGAATCACTGCTGATTTACAAGTCACATTTTGCTCAATTTTTTCTGCTTAGATCAGTTAAGATTTCATGCAAATTTGGTAGATCAACCATGCAAACATGCAAAAGCACTGCCTCAGAAGGTCTATGCAATCCAGATGTCATGAGTTCACAGGTAATCACCGGCAGTTACCGAAGTGCAAAATGTGCAGCCTGTGATGGACTGTGGTATGATTCCATGAAAAGTGAAGTGGAGTACATGGATTCAAAAAAGAATAATTATTCATGACATCAAACTTGAAAGGGCATAAATATTAACCATTTCAACCATAATATGATGATGATCACATGTACCCACTGAATAACAACTGAAATATGAAGATAACAATGTGTAAACTATATAGATGACTTGGTTCCAAGCACTATGCTATCATGTTTTATCATTTAATTTCTCAATTAATATTTCGTTGTGTGGGGTATTCCTATTACAATGAAGATGCTGTAATTTAAGTTAAGAGGGGATTGCAAATTGCCTCTGTGTATCAACCCTAGAATCGACTGGTGCCATGTCTAGGGTGGGTTTTTACCTTGCATCCCAAGAACCTCAATTGAACTAAGCAGGTATTTAATGTTAATGTGCATTATCTTATCTCTACTGAATGTAAATAAGTATATTTTGCTTAATTCAAATTATTAAAAACTAGAATTATGTTTCTGAAATTCCAATTTGCAGAGGTGTTCTCAAAGTATACACTGGCCCTTCTAGATACTTCTCCGCTTCCTATTGTGTTGTGGCTCTGTACTTTTATATTCTTAGGCAGACCTTACCAGGTAGACATGCCAAGACTTGATTTCGGCTGTGTGACGTACACTGAAAACTACCCTACACACAGTTCAAGGAATTGATTTCCATCTCCAAATGTATTGAAGAGTTCACTGATAACATATTATAACACATGTAAAAAGTACAAGCATTGCAAAAGAGATCTCAGTCATTCTCTTACCAAGTTAATTCACCAAACCTATTATGGAATCTCAATAGTTTAAGACAGTATTTATACATCCAGGAATAATAATCATCCTGTTGCTTTAGACCAGCAGAGGTTTCTTCTGCCTTCTACCTATCCCCGGGGTGGGTGAAATAACTTCTTGAGTTAACCAGTCAGTACTAAAAGAAAAGTATTTAATCAATGTGCTACGTAATAACTGTATAAACCAAATTTAAAGTGATCACATACTGCTTAAATATATATATATATATATATATATATATATATATATATAT
>JANRMT010062817.1:46384441-46443189 GCA_026402145.1 Polypterus bichir lapradei
ATACTGGGTAAGTCAAAATTATGTTAACAGTAATGGATTATTTTGGGCAGCACGGTGGCGCAGTGGTAGTTAGGAGGCCCGGGTTCGCTTCCCGGGTCCTCCCTGTGGGGAGTTTGCATGTTCTCCCCGTGTCTGCGTGGGTTTCCTCCGGGCACTCCGGTTTCCTCCCACAGTCCAAAGACATGCAGGTTAGGTGGATTGGCGATTCTAAATTGGCCCTAGTGTGTGCTTGATGTGTGGGTCCTGCGGTGGGTTGGCAACCTGCCTGGGATTGGTTCCTGCCTTGTGCCCTATGTTGGCTGGGATTGGCTCCAGCGGACCCCCGTGACCCTGTGTTTGGATTCAGCGGGTTGGAAAATGGATGGATGGATCGATTATTTTTATGTCGACCACAGCTTTCCAGGTCGATGGATAGGGTGTGGTGGACCATTGCCATGGCCTCCACACTCCCCTGATTTGGCACCCTGTGATTTCTGGTTATGGGGTAAGATAAAGGAGCGTGTGTATAGCAGGAAAGTTAGTGATATCAGTGACCTGAAGGACAGATTACTGACTGTGGTATCATCTATTCCCCATGAAATGTGTGTCTGGGCTTGAAATGGTACTGTTGCTCGTTGGTTTTTGTGTGTTGAACACGATTTTCTCAATTTTTTAAATACATAACAGTTTCATGTTATAATCAAAAAAGAATTGTTAAATGGCAATTGCAAAGATGAAAACCGATGCAGGTTTCCCAATGGCAGTGAATCTGTCAGCCACCAAAGGATCTTATCAAATAAACAACACAAAGAAGGAGTGTATCCCCAAACATCAGCTGCTTCTTCACAATGAATATTTGTACTTCCAGAGACTTCTTAGTCTCCTGTCCTTGCACCAAAACAGACTTTCATCTCAATCCAAAAATGAAAGCATTACTTAAGAGATGCAGAGCTGAATCAGCCAAAGACGAAGACAGTATTGAAGCAATGGGTGCACCGAAGCAGACTGCCAAGAATACAGGACTGCTTTGATAAATAATACAAACTTCAGCTAAAACCTGTCACTGCTGACAATGCATATTCTGAAAGCAGTGGACTGTAAAAAGTTGTATTACAAATTTAACCTAAGATGCAACAAGTTTTGACTACACTTCATATTTGCAGTCCATAAACCCTGTATTAATTTCAATAAATTATTCTTTCCATCTCCTTTTCTGTCAAAGATAATAACAAAAATGTATACATTAACCTATTATAATCACAAACCCTGTCACATACAACAAAATATTTTCCTAGATTTATGCTAGAAGAGATGGGGTCAAACTCAGATACCAGACAGTTCAAATAATAAATCAAAAAAACCTCAAGCTCCAGAATAACTCACCATTCATTCTGCTCTTGTATATCTTTGGCCCAAGAGCCTGTCCCATCTGTGGCAAAGCCCATGTCATCATGAGAGCTGGAGGATGACTGGTCTGAGAGGCGAGCTGGAAGGACAGGCGGTCTGTCATCTTCAATAATGACAGTGTCATCCTGAGGCATGTTCACTGTGGGAGACAGCTGGTAATTACCTGTGGAGAAAAGGATGACATATACATATTTGACATGACTTAAATTTTATAATGGAGTTATTAATAAAAATAAAAAGCAGTGAACATTTTCATGTGAAAACAATTTTAAAATTATCTCCAGAAGCTGCCAGTCTAAAAATATACTTGAAAAGTCTGGAAATAATGGCTCAAGATAGCGGGGCAAATTACCCAACATTGAGTCTGAATATTGAAAACATGAATACTTAACACATTGGCAGAAAAATGCTCAAGGTCAAAATCTGTGCATTAGTACAATTAATTTAATTGTTTGATTGTTGGCATGAAATGTGTGCAAGTACAAAAGCACAAGTCATAAGCAGAGGATCATTAAAAAAACACATTTCAAGCCAGCATTTTTATGCTTACCATTACCTTAGAGGGTCTTGTTTAAACTAGCTTAGACTAAAACAAAAGTACAATTTAATTTCCCTTTTTATCAATGAAGGGAAATTAAAGTGATTTTATTACAGACAATCTTCTACATTACTTCATACCTAAAACAATTCAAGTAAATTAAATCAAACCAAAAGGTAATTCTTGAACACAAATGCAATTAACAGGAAAGACAATTTCCACTTTTGGTGCTCACTTATTAAGAATGAGCAAACCTCAAAAAAAACACCTTGTCAAAGAGCTGGGCTGGATTAGTCACCTCTTTCTGAGGAAAAAAATAACTGACATATTTTCTGTCCATCTATGTGCCTTTAGGAAAAGATCAAAACTTAACACCTTAAGTGTAAGAGAGTTAAGCATGGATCAAAAGACAAATACAGATATCCATTTCTATCGTGGCAGTCTGCTTCAGTATAAAATATCTAGGCAACATACATTAGACATAACTTACCACAGCCAAAATAAAAACAAGCACATTTTAGCTTGTGTTTAATATTAAGGCATAAAATAGCTCTACATTGTGTGAAATTATTCGTAAACGTATTGTGGAAAACCAGCACAAACACCAACAGGCAGACACCAACAGTTCCAAAACGCGCACGTATTTATTTACACTATTTATAATGAACACAGTCCCGAACACAACCCAGTGTACCTGCACCAAACACCCCTACGTCTGGGCCTTCTAACAGTCCTTCCTTCACCACCTCCACTCTTCTCCTCTCCTCCGAGCGTCACCCTCTTCCTCTCCAGGTGCCCTCTGATGAACTTCTTGCAGCACTACCTGGGTGTCCCAGGTATTCTTTCAGTGCTGATGTCCAAGGCTCCCCCTGGCCGTGGCCCCCATACAAACCAAGGCAGCTGCCCTCTCGTGGTCCGGGGGAGGCATAGTACCTCTCCCTGTCCTTCCAGGCACCCTGGCAGAGCACAGCCCCCAGCCAACTGCCACAGTATGTCACACATTTTTACACAGCTACCACTGAAATGACTCAAGATTTTCAAATTGTACAAAAAGGTGATCACGCCGTCCAGGTAATTTGTTTATCAAATATATCTGTTGAAATAATTCAAGTCAAGTCAAGTTGGGGAGCATGCACTGGTACAGTGTGTTGCCGCACCCACTACACAACAAAATAACTCTGAATCCCAGTTGGCAACCCCCCAGGAAGACACATGGTCCAGTCCCACCCTCTGGAACTGACCCTCAATCTGCCGCAGCCAGGTGTTACGTGGGCGACCCCTTGGTGTGGTCAAGCCACTCGGGTCCCCAACAATGAGGATCTTACGAGCTGGATCACCCTAAGGAAAGCACGCCACATGGCCGTAGTACCGTAACTGATGCTACCTCACAATGCAGATAATGTGCCTCATTTGAGACTCCATGAGCAACCGCTCATTCGACACAAAGTCAAACCAACAGTACCCAAGGATTTTCCAGAGAGACACAGTACCAAAGAAGCCCAGTCTTCGTCTCAGGTCACTGGATAGGGTCCATGTCTCTCAACCATATAACAAGACAGGAAGTGCCAGGACTTTAAAGACTTGGACCTTCGTCTTTTTGCATAGATATCGGGAGCGCCACACTCCCCTTTCCAGTGACCTCATGACTCACCATGCTCTCCCAATCTGTCTACTGACTTCATAGGAAGAATCAACAGAGACATGAATGTCGCTGCCAAGGTAAGTAAACCTCTCAACAAGGTCGACACTCTCTCCACAAACAGACACACTGCTGATGGCTGTGCCCAAGAGGTCACTAAAAGCCTGAATCTTGGTTTTTATCCAGGACACTCGCAAGCCCAGACACTCAGACTCCTCACTCAGTCTCTTGAGCCCCACGATCAGAGCCTCCATTGACTCCGCGAAGATCACAGCATCATCAGCAAAGTCAAGATCCGTGAATCTTTCTTCACCGACAGATGCCCCACAGCAATCTGAATCAATTAAAATAATACAAGACAAATAAAGATGCATCTCTGTGTGGCACTGGACTGTCAACATGAATTGAGAAGGGGGTGTTGTATGTCATTAACATGCTGGGATTTTATTTGAAAAACAATAAGGTATTAAACATAAATACATTAGATATAACTGTACAACTGGGGATTCTAGAATTAGGCAATATGCCCTATGAGAAAAACTTAGCAGTCTTCTCCAGATGAAAAAAGTAAGGATAAGGGGGAAAAAAAGGTTTGAAAATGCACCAGGGATGAATGAGAAAGAGAGAGCGAGAGAATTTAAACAAGAAGGAGTTAGAGAAAAAAAGAAAAAAAAAAAAAGAATAAAAAAAGAAATAATCAAGAAACTCAACCCCAAAATGCTAAGCAAAAATTACTGTCAAAGTCCACACAAAAATCCGAACTTGAATTAGTCTTTACATCTGCCTATACACATTAAAAGATTTATTTTTTATCCACAGATTTGAACACTGAAACAACCAAACTGCCAATTTAAATATTGGTGTCAAAATGACATAACTCATGATACAACCAGATGTCATTTGGTAGGAATCTGGCTTTGCTGCTGAGAACAATAAGGTCATGATGAACGCAGGAAACCCCAAATGGCAGTAGCCGCTGCCCAAAATGCAGTATAAAATGACAGAGTGGTTATGTCATCAAAATAACTCTAAAATACATTAACATATCAAAATTTCAAATAAATGTACAAAATAACGTCAGAATTTAAAGGGTGATGTTAGGGTTAGCATTAACACCTAAGAGTCCTAATAGTGCAGGGTAGCAATTTAAAAGGCTGGTATAACATACCTGTGCTATCACATCTGGAATACTGTGTTCCCTTTTATTCTCCATATAACAAAAGGGCATAAAGATGATAGTGAAAGGCTAGGGAAGGAATGGGAAGCTGGTTCCAGGAATGAAGCATATAAGTTATGAGAAAAAACTGAATCTTTTAAGCATATGTAGTTTTAGGCGATAAAATGGCAATGTTTAAATGTTTGACAAATAGATGACAACTGATAATTCAAAATTTACTCTTCAACAAAAATAATGGGACATGAATGGAGGCTGGTCGAGATGATGTTTCATGCAAATACAAGAATACATTTTTTTGCATTGAGAACTATACAATACAAAAAGAACCAGTAGGTCTTGGGTTGCTGTAATCTCGATTTAGGGAAATTCTGTAGACGCAAACAACTGCATAATTTCCCCAAATTTTTCTTTTCAGCTGACTCTTAATTATTTTCCATAGGCTTCCATTTTTTTATTTGCAAACAAACAAACTAATTATGTTTTAGATACAGCAAGTATTATGTCACAATGTGCAAGCAGTTTGCACATTTGGTCACATTTATGGCTGAATGCACAATAGGCTATGTAACGGGTAAGCCATTAGATTGGAAGATGGTCATTTAGCCGAGTGGTAGAACCCCCTGCTCATAATTACCAGCATCAAAAATTTGCCTCCCAACTGTACTGTTTCAGGGAGTGCAGTTGCTGGGTGGGGAAGTGACACTGTGAGTGATCCCTCAGCAGAGACAACACTTGTGCCTCAGTTGACAGTTAATCAGAAGAAATGAATGTTTTATTACTTAAGAGAAAGCATTTCAAACATATTAACAAAATGACCATGAATCAAAATTACTGTTCTTTAAACCACAAAACATAAATGACTTAAACTTAAATATCCTACAGCTGTTGATGATGACATGGTAACTCAGAGTTGGAAAAAGAATAATAATGGCACAACAAGCTACCACAAACTGACGAGTGATGCCTGTACAGACATATACTGCCTTTGCTGAGGGATCAGTCAGAGTGTCACCTCCTAGCCGCTCTACTCCCCTAGATGACACAACTGGGATGGAATCACAAGCAGTAGTTTTTACCTCTCAGTATAATATCCATTTACCAGTTATTTACCTGTGACTGCATGGCTACGTATTCCATCCATTCTTCCACTATCCAACCCGCTATATCCTAACTACAGGGTCACGGGGGTCTGCTGGAGCCAATCCCAACCAACACGAAGGCAGGAAACAAACCGCGGGCAGGGCGCCAGCCCACTGCAGGGCGGGCACACACACACCCACACACCAATCACACACTAGGGACAATTTAGAATCACCAATGCACCTAACCTGCATGTCTTTGCACTGTGGGAGGAAACGTATTCCATTAGATATATTCAGTGACATGTGCACATGAAAGCACAAAATGATTGAAAATAGTGACAAAGTCTGTGCTGTGCAGTACTACTCAACACAGTATGTGATGACTGCTACATATTCTTCCAATTCAAAAACATTTTGCGTCATTTATAAGTAAAACATGGAAGCTGCTAGAATACATTTAACTGAAATTAAGGTTCAATATTAAGGTTTTATATGCTCTTTATTATCTGCAGTTTTGCCGTTAAGCCAAGAATGCCTTAACCCGAGACGGTACTGCACCTATGTTGAGCAAAAGTACCCAGCTTGTATTTTAATTCTTGGACCTTTTAATCTAAAGCACTATCTCCAGCCATGAGATGATTCTATGTTTATTCTATGTTTATTTGTGATACAGAACAGTTTTTAAACTGTAATATAACCCTGAGCAAAAAATAAAACTGCTGAATCATGTATATTTCATTATATTACTTAATATTGCAAAGATAAACATAAAGTTTCAACGACAATTTACACTATGTCCCTGCAGATGCCAAGCTAGTACTACATTTGAAGCCACTAAGAAGAGGTTTGAAAGCTCTACATGTCTCAGAGTCTGTTCTGTTCTCTTTGCAGGAAGCTCACATACCATATGGTTAACAGGATATGCCAGGAAGAAAGTCCAACTCAAGAAGGTGAGAGGAAAGGAAAGGTTAAAGACCTGCTTCTTTTGGCCACATTTAAAGAGGAGGCCCTTCCTGTTTATGATCACAGAGAGAAACAAAACTCAACTGGAGAGGAGGAATCCAAGGGTGACTTGGTGACCCTCCAACGATGGGTTTAACATTTGCAAGTATATGATGAAAACTAAGAAAAATCATGAAGTGATTAATGTACCAATACCACAATTGTCATTGTTACAAATCTGAAGAATGCTTCAATTTGCTCCTTGTGTATTCACCGAAGTTTATTCTAGACACATATTAGAATTAAATTGTATTGTTGGTTTTGGTAACAAGACAGATGAATCCTCTTTTTGGTTCAGCCAAATTTGTTACCCAATTTCTCAACCGAGTTTTCATTTTCCCTGTCAAGTATTTTCACCACATCAATACAACAATCACCTGAAAGTAATAACCAATTTTAGAATAGTTCTAAAGATTACCATTCTACCATTGTACTCGCCAAACTACAGTCCAACATGAGAGAGCAACAGTTTAGTTATAGGGGCCAATCAAAAGCAATGTTTGACTTGTGTGTTCCTGGAGGCTTGCAATGACAGGTTTGCAAGGAATCTTAGTGTTTTATGTAAGCAGCTGACTCCTGTTGAGAACGACTATCATATGTGCCATAATTTAGAGAAAATTCCAGCAAATGCTCTTCAGTGAAAAACTGATCTGAGGTGGTAAACAAACAGCACAAATAACTGTCTGTGCACAATTAAATGACAAGCAACCAAATTACTGTATGAGACAAAATGTAATGTATAACAGAAACCTGATTATACAAATTCAATTTAACAAAGGCACCTAAAAAATTTCTAAATCACAGCTGCTCGCTCCAATTATCTCTAATGCTAAAAGGTTACCGTTCACAGCTATTCAAAGAAATCTTCAAAAAGCAACCACAGAAAAAAATACAATGGATTGCTTGTCTCGTAACCTGCAAATATATTAACCTTAGCTATAATACGTGCCTGTTCTCTGAGAATGTTTTGGACAGTAGGTGTTAAATTGCTCCCTTTTAATGGTGGATTGTGGGGGTCTGGCAAGTACATATTCAGCCTCTGAAACAATGTGTGGACAAATAAGCTGTGAAATAAAATAAATAAATATATATTTTAAAAAAAGTTCATTTTCTATCTTACAATAGGAAGGAGGAAAAACATTGGCCAGGTATTTAAAGCTGTAATTACTAAAAAAGCACTCTTTCATTTGTTTACAGTGAGCACTTAGACACCCAAACCACTTATTGATTTCCTGCACTGAAAACCCTCAGAAAACAGACTACATGCATCTGAAGATAATATACCACAAAGCAAATGTGAATTGTTTAGACTGAGCAATTTTATGATGACTGCTGCCTTGGTTTTATCTGAGTGACAGAAATCAATACTTTGTTTTCTGTTTCTCCATTCTGAACTCATCTTTTCTGCCATCAGGATTTCATTGACTTAAAAATGGGATTCAGTTTCAGAGTTTTCTCCTCCAGTTTAAGGAGGAAGGAAAATAAAAAAAAAAAAAGAAAAGAGTATGACATATAGGCTCAATAAGCACTGCATTTATCTTTCAAAATTGAAAGCTAAAGCACATTCAAGATGTCCTGCTTATACAAGAAACATACATTTTTAAAAATGATCATCATGAGTGCTATTATATGATAGGTTACAGATATTGTACAGTGATTTCACATACACTAGTGAACTAGAAGGGTTTGAAATTATAAAGTCTGTGATAGCACCTCTGGCATTTCGAAAGCCTTTTTTAACCTCTCTTTGGGATGAAAATTAATGCCTCGATTAAAATTGTACTGTACATTTCTAACAACTTTTTCTTTATTGTTTTCATTCTAAGCTTAGCAGATAAAAAGAAAGACACCACAACAGGTGAGACCAAGCTGCAATTTATATGCTAATCTAAAAATACAGATTAATTAAATATAAATATATATAAATAATCTCTTAGTCTGTTTAATCATGTTCAGAATTATGTGGCCCATGTTCTAGCCAGGTGCAATGGCGACTTACACTCAAACCCCCTCAACAAGCAAACTAAGTTCATTCAGAGTCAACATTTAACCTGTTAGATCTCTCCATATCCTCCAGGTGCTCCAGTTACATTCCCCCATCCAAAGACACGCATGTTTGATGAATTGGCCCCAATGTGTATTTGGTGTGTGGGTGTTTGAGTGTTGTCCTCCAATGAGTTGATGCCCTGTCCAGGTTTTCTTGCTGGTCTGCTCACGGCGCTGACTGGGATAGGTTCCAGCACCCCCCGGGCCCTGGTCAGGATTAAGCAGGTTAGAAAACGACATGACATGATAATTAAAATGGCATGTAATGTCTTGTCTTGGGAGACCACATTACCTGGAGGAAAAAAATCAAGGCAGACATATGAAGAACATGAAAAGCTATGCAGAGCTAGGATCTGTACCACTGTGTCATGCATTCTTTTTAATAATATCTGAGGTTTAACGTCTGTCTTTATACTAATGAAGGATAGGTGACAAAAATGTGCTGCATCTACATGCATAAGTACTGTACATTATTTTCTAGCAAGTAATACCTAATAGATTTGTGTTTCTGAAACTTTTAAAATAGAGTCTACAACAGAACAACTCCCCTAAATATTTAAATCTTGTCATACAAAAATGTAAAGATTAGTCTACTTGGAATTTTCTTTTAGGATTACGTCAGTTGCAGCTCTTCGGCAGCCTAGGGACAGAAAGATAACATAAACTTGTTCTTGGTGTGCTTGTCACATAATATGTTGCCACTTATGTTAGTTCTGAGTTCTTCTAGTCACATTTGACTTTAAAAACGGAAGGTTGGTGGGATTATATAATGCCAAGTTCATCCTAGCTGAAAGAAACTTCTTTACAGGTCAGTAATTTTGACTTTCTTTTCCGCTTCTTCCAATCATTGAATCGAATTGTGCAGCATATTAAGGTATCCTCAAGGGCAATGGTGCATTTTACAGTGGCATAGGAAAAATCTCCTCAGATAAATGGGTGGGTTTGATGCCATGCCAAGGCTATACACATTTTACAAATGCAGTCAAAGAAGAAGAAAAAAGATGTCAGCAGAAATTAAACTAAGAATCAAATAAAATAATACCCATAAACTTGGACAAACTAGCAAGTGTTCGATGCCAACCATTTACCTAAGACCTGGTAATCTAATGTATCCCCCACCTCCTGCCTAATATCAGAGACAACAGGTCAGAAATGGTGGCACCCATAACAGAAACAAAGTGGTGCTGTGAGTGAAAGTAACTAATCTTCAACATAGTCAAAACACTTCAAATAAAAAACTAAGTGCAACAATTACATTACTTGACCTCTAAAATACAGAAAAACAATACCCTAAATAATTTTAGAAACCAGGGAATAGCCGAGTCATGACATATTCATGGTGAGGTTGAACAAAATGCTTCTTTGTTTTTAAGACCAATGATTTTGGAAATTCATCAATGCTATTTTAATAGGAGTTTTTGAAATTTCAAAAAATGTGTACATTATACTTTATTCAGGATAGTTCAATGAAAACTGAGCTTATTCAGAAACTACTTTCAAGAATAAGTGTGCCCAATTTCATAAAATTGACCTACTGTGAGCAGACTTGTTTCATATAGATTGACAGACATGACAACAACCACAGGTGCTTTCAATGTTTAGTATATGGTATTGTGGAAAAAATGTAAAAAGTGCTTAATGTAGAGACTAATTTTAAATCATCATTTGCCTCCCAAATGGTGGCTTGCTGTTCCTTGTTAATGCCACTTCAGATCAACACAGTATTTTAAAAGCTAAATGAGACCATCTTAATAATAAGTGGTGAATTTTAAACAGTACTGAATAGCTTCTAAATATTGCAAATGATTATCTAACTAAAGCCGGGCTAAAGTTAACAGAGGTTACTTTTAAAATAATGCTTTAGTACTTCTCATGGCTGATATAAGATAAACAAATAAATAAATAAATAAATACCTAACCCCAAAGGAATCGTCAACTCACACACTGCACAGTACAAGGCTGCTTAACTTTCATTTTTCATGTAGAAGTCATCATATCACAAGTACAGAAACTCAACAAATATTCAGTCATTTAGGTGATTCAGCATGAGAAGTCACAGACGTGCTTAAAGGAAAGGGAAGTTTGTTAAACTCACCGTAAAACTAATTGAATTCACTTAGCAATTAATGTCACTTTGATTAACACTTGAAACAAATTAACAGAATATTTTTTCTTCAGCACTGTGAGAACACCGCTGCATCATTATAAGTGTGCATTAACACATGTCACAAGGTCCAGAGAAAAGAAAAAAAAAAAAAAGAAAAAGTTTTTCACAGAGAGCAAATGCTAAGACGCAACACTAATGTAGTTAAGGGATACAAAATATATATAAGGGAAAAAACAAGCAAGTGAAGTTGACAGCTCTCAGTGTACCTATGACTTACAAAGATGAACTTATCTTTTGTGCCCTTTCATTAATGAGGTATAATTAGATATCCAGTTAATATATTTCTATTAAGAACTTCACCAAACAGCAAAATAATAATAATCTTTTTTCCACCTAAAAGTAAAGATCAGAATATTTAAAGCTGTACTTTTTTCCACCACAATTGTGGAATGCTGTCCTTGGCCCTAGACACTTGTTAACTCTCATCAACCCACATACTGCAAATATTAAATGAAAATGCAAAATCCATAATGAAGAAATGAATTAAACAGGATGCTCTAGAGCTGTGAGACAGGAGCCCTAGCCACTGCAGTACTATTTTACCCCACTTCAAACCATAGTCTACATTAAAATGATTAATATAAAAGGACATGTGTGTGATGTTTACTTGTTACCTGCCAAGGCCGGTGCATTAAGTAATGCTTCCTGAGGCAAGGTGCATTATTGCCACCCCCTGTCTAGGAATGAGACATTGCTCTTAATTCTATGTGCATATATATTACTAATACAAAGCTTGAAATACAGAGCATTGCCTGAATATTGGACAAAAAAATAAATAACATTGTTTTTCAAAAGAATATGAAAAAACTATAAAAAATTAGATTTAAAAGAATAACGCAGAAACCACATTAAAAATAATACAAATATTCAATCTGAAACTGAATGCAAAATAAAGCTCGGCTGCATTGCTCTTCCTGCAAGTCTCTCTAAATACCGTGTCTGTTTCAAACTCCATCAAGCTACAAGATGCAGTCATTGTGACTGACAACATAAATAGATTCCAGAAATTAAGAGAATTTTACAAAATGATCAATATGCATGGGCACCAACCCCTCAAACATTGGGGAGATGTGGGCAAAAAACTATAGGCTACAACAGAGATAAGAATCTAGCAACAACAACAACAATAATAATAATAATAATAATCCTGAAACTGGCGCACCATAGAAGACACAAATGTGGGAAAATAAAATTAAATGATCAGCTAAATCTGTAGAGTTTGATTGCATTGCTAAAGACTAACTTAATTCAAAGTATAAGCACATTTCAAATTGGCTCACATTAAAATATGCATTAAAACTACACTAATCCCTTCTTTTCTTATTCATTGTCATCAATGACTTGATGATTGAACTTTTACATTTGCTCTTGGCACATTAAAAAAGTTCTCTATTGCTGAAAATACTGATGGCATACGTTGATTGGATGGTGATATTGCATTATTTGCAAGCATTACAGAAGAAAGAGGGAAAGTGATACAGATTATCATATACTTAAGATTAATTGAATTTAAAGATTCCATTAGAATAGTCAGTTCAGTTCATGGCCCTAAATATAATTTATATGGTTACAGTTTACACTGCCACCATCACTGTAAGCTACATGGCAGTCCTGCAGGTTAAATTCAGTTATCCTTGCAAACTGTACATACTCATGTGGTATAGATTCAGATCTTTTAACAGAAATGTGAAATGAAACAAACTGAAAGCCTACCAATATAGTCCAATTGCAAAGTGTTTTCTAAAATGTCAACCCTCAAACGCACGTTTTTCTGAAAGTCTTACAGACACATTTGGCAGTAATGATTCCACTCAAAGCACCTTTGAGCACTTGCTGGTATTCACATTTATTAGGTCTGATTTTTATCATCTCTGATGAACATTTATTAATTTTGCAGATTCAGGACAGACACTGATACACAGTCAGACCAGATTTGAGTAATTTGCCAAATGGAACTGTAGTTTAAATTTAGCCTCACTAGACTGTAGAGTCAAATGTATCCATTATAGATTTTTCAACTCATTTTTACCATCACAAATTTTCTCTACCATTGCTTCAGAAAGCCTTTGCGGATATGTAAAAATTCCTAAAAATGAACGGCAATACAGTGTACTGACAAATAGCTTTGAAATGCACATGTGCTGTTTTGATTCTTGGACACTTGTAATGTACCAAGGAACTATGAACTACATTATGCAAAATTGGACAGTAAAAACTTTTAAAATGAAAATATTTCTCACTACTTTTAAAGGTAGTTTATAAATATATCTCTAGGATTTGTATTTAATTGTTAAGATTCACACTTTTTTATATTATTATTTCATAATGATAAAAAATATACATGAAAATGCCATCCTAACCAAAGTGCAGGATGAGGAAATCATCTCACCCCATATGTCAACCCTGCTTGCTGCATATAGCACATACAAGTGATACTTTTGCAATTCAAAACAACCAGAAGTTGCAAAGTAATACAAAGATCTAAGATCTTTCATAAAGTTACTAATCAATTAACTTATACACATAAATCCTTATATATAATTTGATACTATCCGTATGTATGGTGTTCACATCAATACCCTGTATGTATGGTGTTCGCGTCAATACCCCGTGTGTATGGTGTTCGCGTCAATACCTTGACTCAATACAAGTTAGAACCATGCAATGGGACTTTGCCTCTGTAGTTAGAACATAATGTGGCAAACGCGGACGCAGTATTGCATGATTGGCTAAGAGTGTTCGAATGCTTCAGTGATGCCGCTGGACGGCCGAGTATAGTAAGTCGGTGTTGGTTCGAGCAGATAATAGTAAGTTCGGTTGGTTTTTGGAACGTTGTTTTGGTGAGGCATACTTTCCAGGACTAACATTGTCGACTGACTTAAACCCTTCGACTGCTCCGGAACCGTAAGTAATTTAGAATGTATCACCATTTGCTTGGTACGTCGAAATCTATCTTTGGGAAGTTCGGTTTTGGCATCCGTCCTTCTGACATCTATTGGCAAACTGAGTAATGACGGCTGGGTATTAACAACGGTCATTGTTTAAATTCTCAGATCTTAAATGACCACGCCAACATAATTATTACTCCATCTCTGATTAGAGTCGTAAAATACGGTTTGTTTTGAAAATTTGTTTGCCGGAAAAAATCAAATGAGGTGCGCCGAAGAGCTGAGTTCACGTTTCGCAGCCCCGTTTAAACAGGAAGCTCTTCATTACATCGACCGAAAAGGTCTATTTTTAGCACAAGTCAGTGCCATGATAACAAAATCATTTCAAGGACTTAAAAAAACAAATAATTCTTTGCAGAGAAAGTATGGATTTCACAAACGTAGAATTTGTAGCCCGATTCAATCGGGCTCCCAGTCGCTAGTACATACAGTATTATATGATTACATTAGCTATTTTCCGTGATGCACTGCAACCATCCCCCACCCCCGGCTAGCAGGGAGTCTTAGCCTATTCCAACACCACACAGAGGAGAAAACACTGGACACGGAGCATTCATAACCAGTGAGATTTATCTGATCCATGACTACTGGTAATTGAAATGTTTCAAACAAAATTTAATAATTATGGTTTCTCGGCACAGGTTCTTTATAAAAATATTTAACACATTCTGACACAAATCAAATGTTTCTTGTAGGATTTCACCCAAATGCAAAAATATTGGATCCACATGAAAGTTCCATTGAGGCAAGTGGTGTGGTCAAAGATCACAATGATGCAAGACTTCAACGGCTACACTAAATGAATGCTAAAACATGTATGGAAGAGCTCCAACCCAACGTTTGTTTATAAATCAGTTCAACTGAAGTTTTATTGTTCCAAGAAGGAAATCTGGATTGCCAGCTGGGTAATTAAAAACAGGCCAAAATATCATATGAAAAACAACAGAGTCAACACAACAATCAAACATATGCTGAAAATATATAACAAATACAGCAGTCTAACAATAACAGAACCAGCATAACTGGCTACACATTTGTAATCAATGTAACCTAGCTACAAGGACCACCAGAATGACCTGCAGATGCCTATAAACTTCTTGAATAGGCTCCCTTCCATCTATCCATCAATTTTCTTAACCCACTTATCCAGGGCAGAGTCACAGGGCAGCGGGAGACATACTAGTAATCACTGGAAGCAAGGAAGGAACAACACCTGGATGGGCCACTGCATATATGGAATTACGTTTTAACTGATTCATGTTATTCCTCCAATCTTGAACTTCTGACCTGATGACAAGAGCTGGAATTCCAAACACATGTCTGAAAAACAAATTCTACTTTCCACACCACTATTTTGGTTAAGACTGATGAATATATGCCTTCTTCTTTTTATCATCTTAAGATGAAAGATGCATTTGCATGTCTTAATATTTTGTTTTTGTTTCAGAAGCACTCACAATAACAGAAACAAGACTGCCTGAAGGAACTGTGCTCAATTTCAGAATTTGATTGATCTCATTATGGTTGTTTTGAAAAAAGCAACTAGCGGCTGGTGTTAGTTGTTGAAGCCTTCATTGTCACAAAATCCGTTTATGGTGATGTACAAAATGTTTAACCACTCTAAAAAAAAAAGGTGTTGAATTTTTTTCTTACTGAACAGAACAAGTTTTCTCTCAATGAGAATTTCTCTTTGTGGTGATGTCAAGTTAAAAACGTGTGAAAAAATTCCCACTTGCCAGTGCAGGTTTCCTAAAATAACTCAGGTATTTGTTTTCTTTAAAAAAATAAGGCAATTAAAAAAAAAAAAAAATGATGTGGTAGGGCAGCATGGTGACACAGTGGTATAATGGTTCATGTCATAGGTCCTCACTAAATGGAGTTTGCATGTCTCCCTATGTCTACATCGGTTTCCTTCATTTTTTCAGTTTCCTACCACTGTCCAAAGACATGCAGATTAGATGAACTGATGATGCTAAATTCACCCAGTGTGTGTATTCACCCTGTGATGGACTGGCGCACTGTCCAGGCTTTGTTCTTGTCTTGCGCCCTATGCTAGCTGGGATGGGCTCCAGCCACCAAATGACCCTTATCTGGATTAAACGGTGTAGAACATGAAAACTAATATGGCTGAATACTTGAAGAACACCTATGGAAAAACAGCTAATGTTATATTTTATAGTGAAATAAAATAACAGCACTCTGACTCATCTGCAACATGGAAAATGAAACTCGGTTTTCTATTTGTCCTGATATAAAGTGACATTTTCTAATCAACACCCACAATAATTAAACATCATGCATATCCAATGTCAGTTTCTTCAGTATCTTGCCAAACCTTAGACACTTGACCCTTACTAATTTGTTTCCTCCCAGCACCAACAGGTTTTAGGAATATGAAGCAAATCCATTTGAAACAATAATGCAGCAACCAGTTTCATGGAATAATGAATAATTTCACCACATTGCAACCTCCTTGTCATTAATAACGGGAATGTTACCACAGAACTAACTAGGGAATAAAAGAAAGGCTGTACTGTTTATATGGTAAATGTAAAAAGCACACAATCAAGAGCAACTGTACATAGCGTATTTCAATAATTTGCTTTATATATATAAGATATAAAGGAAAAAATTAAGAAACCACATAAAATTTTTCTTAAATCAACATCTCTATGAATGGCAGCCATTTCATTCCAGTGTCTGTGGTGGAACTCCAACAGAAGCACAAATCATTTTACTTAGTGAGGTACTGGTTATGTGATCACCTGAACCAAATCTTATTTAATGAGAAAAAGTATAAAAACCACTGCTGTGGTCATCACTATCCTCTTGCAATAGGATCAGTTTGGATGGCAAAAACCGTGCTAGCAGTACCTTAAATTTAATTGGAATGCAAAAATATCTATTGATCATGCTAAAAGAGTTAAAAAGAAAAGATCTGAGTGAAAAAAGAAGGGTGTAATTCTGGCATTACTATGAGAGGTATATAGTGAGCATCAGGTTCGACTCTCCACTGACCAGGATGACCATCAACTCCTTCGAATGTCACACAACAACAGTAAGATGGCATCAAGTGCCATACAAAAAAAAGGCAAATGGAAGCATGGGTTAAGTGCACAGCAAGGACAGTTTGAAACAGGCTCCTTTGGGCGAGGTTGAAGTCATGCAAAGCTAGAAAAAACCCTTCCTCAATGAAAAGCAAAGAAGAGCCAGCAGGATTGGACCATAGAGGACTGGAGTAAGGTAATCTTCTCGGATGAGTCCAATTTTCAGCTTTTCACATCACCTGGCTGTCTAATAGTTAGACGGAGACATGGAGTGGGCTAAGCCACAGATTCTTGTCCCTACTGTGAAATTTGGTGGAGGATCGGTGATGATCTGGGGGTGCATCAGCAAGGCTGGTAGAGTGCACATTTTTATTTGTGAAGAACCTTTGACTCAAGCATGTGTTGGAAGAAACTTGCTTCCTTCTACTCTGACAACTCTGAGGACTGGGTTTTCCACCAGGACAATGGTCCATGCCACACAGCCAGATAAATCAGCATGTGAATAGAGGGACCACAAGATCAAACTCTGTCATGTCAGCCCAATCTCCAAACCTGAACCCCATTGAAATGTGATCAAGAGGACAATGAATGGTCACAAGCCATCAAACAAAGCTGAGCTGACAGAACTTTTGTGCCAGTAGTGGCATAAAGTCACCCAAGAGAAATGTGAAACACTGGTGAAGAGTATACCAAGACACATGAAATCTGTGATTAAATGTCAGGGTTAATCCACCAAATACTTATTTCTGAATTCTTCCTAAGTTCAAACATTAGTATTGTGTTGTTTAAAATTGAATATGATTTTGATTTCCAGGTATTATTCAAGGTCTGGAAACTATATATTTTTTTTTTTGTTATTTTGACCAGTTGTCATTTTCTGTAATTTAAATGCTCTATGTGCATTATTTTTAAGTGGAATTCAGAGGACATGTTTTCAGTAGTTTAGTTTCAGTAGAATAAAACAAACATATTGATGTGCCTCAAACACTTACCTACAAATAATATAAACAAAGAAACTGATAATTCTGCAGTGGTTTCCTACCAATATACTCTATGCAGCCAGAACATTGAGACCACTGCCAGTTGAAGTGAGTAACATTGATATCTCATTACAATGGCACCTGTCAAGAGGTGGAATATATTGGGCAGCAAGTGAACATCAGTTCTTAAAGCTGATGTGTTGGAAGCAGGAAAAATGGGCAAATGTAATCACCTGAGCAGCTATGACAAGAGACAAATTATGATGGCTAGATAACTGGGTCAGAGCATCTCCAAAATGGCTGGTCTTGTGGAGTATTCCTGGTATCCAGTGATTAGTACCAACCAAAAGTGGTTCAAGAAAAGACAACCGGTTATTCGGTGAAAGGGTCATGAAACCTTGGATCCTTGCATTCATGTGAATGTTACTTTGACATGTACGACCTACCTGAAGATGGTTGCACACCATGTACAACCCTTCAATGGAAATGAAAATTCCCCAATGGCAGTGGGGAATCAGTAGGATAATGAGCTTTGCCAAGCTGCATAAATTGTTCAGGAATGATATGAGGAATATGACAAAGAGCTCAGGGTGTTGACTTGGCCTCCAAAATCCCCAGATCTCAATTTGACTGAGCATCTGTGGGATGTGCTGTAAAAACAAGTCAGATCCATGCAGTGCCCTATTTTGCAACTTGCAGGGCTTAAATGATCTGCTGCTGTCTTAGTGACAGACAGCACAGGATACCTTCAGAAGTCTTGTGGAGTCCAGGTCAGAGCTGTTTTGGCAGAACAAGCAGCAACCTACACAATATCAGGCAGGTGGCTTTAATGTTGTGGGTTATTCGTCTATATATACAGTAAGGTTTGGAAGTGCCATTTACAGCTGCAGCTAGGGTAAGAAAAATGCTAGAGCCAGCACTGAATCCAGCATCTTGCAGAATCTATATCCACAAAAATACTTGCTGTTCTAAAGGCACAACACAGTTCTAGTTAGGTGTACCTACTCTGTCAGAACTCGATCCTCCTAGTCTAAAGTATAGACTGCTACGTTCAACACAACCACCGGACTAACTACTACTTACTGTATGTCTATTTTTATTATTCACAGGGAAAAATACAATGCCACCTCTCTGAACACAGATACTCAAGTTTTTTTTCTAGTTGTGACACTGATAAATGATTCCACTAGCATATAACAATTTACTATAATCAACCACACAATAACGGTTTTAGGATGTCCATTTAAGTCTGTGTCTGTGGTTATGGTCTAATTTGTCTTACCACTATGTTCCAACTATCACCCATTAGTTATACCTTAAGGTGCCCTGGACCATTCTTAAAAAATGACTAAAGTTCCCAGATTATACCATAGCTCTGAGAATTAAACATGCTGTTACTTATTTTTAGTAACTTGCTTCTGCTGGGCACTTAGAAAAGTGTCTTAAAAATACATTCCTGCATTACATACTGCAGAACTTGACATCAAGCTGTGAAATTTCTGAGCTGTAAAAAGGTGAAAGTAATTAGATGGAAACTCAGCAAATAATCAATTCTCTGCACGTCTATAACATATAATTATCAAAAGCAATAAATTAAATTTATGACACCTGTTATAAAAATACAGTGAAATGCAACTACCTGGTATTCTGATATGACTTGCAGGCTGTGCGGTTGTGGAAGAGGTGGGATGAAGACTGCCATAAACTGACCTTTCACCCTATCTCACCTTTCAGCATTACATGCGCTAGGAGTTGAACAGTTTCCTTCTCTCTCTCTGATTTTAATTTATTTAAAAAGACACTTAAGAAGAAGAAATAAATAAAAACACATAAAAACCCACACTGAGACAGAGCCAAGACACAAAAATACCCAATTGTCTCAAATTATGATCAGATGGCTAATCAAATAAAAAGTGCTTACAAGCTATGAGATTCTATCATGCAAAGACTGGACATTAGTCTGCATAAACACTTTTTATAAACAGTATTTTGTTAAAAACTATGCAATGTGTTAGTGCTAAAGCAAGTAAAACAGAATTAAAATGTTAACGCTGTGTGCTTTGATCAGACAGTTGAAGTTGGCTTATTGAGCTTGATAACATGCACAGTATGTTTGATTACAGCCCCTGGGCTTCTGTTGTGGTTATTGTGTGCCTTACTTTTGGGGTTGTTATAATGGGAAACTTTTCTTTAATTTTTAATAGGAATTTCTCATCTTTTTGTGATGAAGCATGCATTTAACTGGGGGGTTTGTTTTTCTCAAAATTGTGTCTTTTTAGAACATCATGCTCTGATGCCATTATTGTTTTCTTACAGGTGATGCTATAGCATCAGTGTGTTTCCATGGAAATCTTACCCAGAGACGCTTGGGTGTGTGACGTTTGTGATAACATTGTAAGAGAGAATATAAAATTCAACCTATATACTGTATGCATCATCTGAGATTAGAATTCTGTCAGCAATTGTGAGCCAGTTTTTATTTTGTTTGAACCTACAGCATCTTGAATCTCCTTTTGTCTTTGATTTTTTTATTAGCACTTTGGGCTCTGACAATCGGTTGTTTAATTTCTGAATAAAAACAGCACATTTAACTTTGTCCTCATTTAAATCCTTTCTGTCTCTCTCTCTTGGAGCCATAACAGAAGTGTTTCTAAGTACAGACTTTCATTTATGATATCTGCAAACCACAGAATCTGGTACAAAGCAAGCTAGTTGAGTTGTTTTTTCATATGGAGTGCCTAGAGTTGACAGTAGTATTATTTTAGGGGCTTGGTTGCTCTGTGGGCTGTGCTGTATCTTGTCTCATGGTTATTACATAGTAAAACTCTCGAAGGTCCATATCCAGGTAATATATAGCAACTTACATAATAAATGCTACCACAAAGAAAGATGTTGCTTATTAGACCCGACATTTAGAAGACCATGAGGTAGCTTAGTTCACCTCCAGGAGTTCCCTTTGGTTTAAATCTCTTTCAGAGTGTTTGCTTGATATATCATAGAATTAAAAAAAATATATATATATAAAGTTATATAATTATATATAATTTTATTTTTCCATTAAAACAGGTCAAACTTTTCCCAACTCCTTTCCTTTACTAAAAATAATAAAAAGCAGGAAGTAGGAACAAAAGGTGTAAAGTTCAAGACTGTTCTAGTGATTGAAAAAAGACAAGCTGTTTCATCTTCTTTAATGACTGTTCCAGGCTGTTTCATATTGCATACCCTTATTTTATACAGTACTTTACATGATGATCACTGTCATTAAACTACTGAATTAAATAAGGAGTGGACCCCTGGAGCTCTCTCATGGTTGCCTTTTCATACTGTAATGAGACCTGCAGAATTATAATATGTAATCTTATTCTGCTGGATTGTCTGAGGCATGTTTAATGTCAGATGCCTTTATCTTATTATTGTTCAAAGAACATCCAAGTTGTCAATTCTGATATAAGGATCATTTCCTATAAAATCACTAGCTCATCCATCCATCCTCTTCCGCTTATCCGAGATCGGGTCGTGGGGGCAGCAGCTTACGCAGAGATGCCCAGACTTCCCTCTCCCGGCCACTTCTTCTAACTCTTCCGGGGGAATCCCGAGGCATTCCCAGGCCAGCCGGGAGACATAGTCCCTCCAGCGTGTCCTGGGTCATCCCTGTGGCCTCCTCCCAGTTAGATGTGCCCGGAACACCTCACCAGGGAGGCGTCCAGGAGGCATCCTGATTAGATGCCCAAGCCACCTCATCTGACTCCTCTCGATGCGGAGGAGCAGCGGCTCTACTCTGAGCCCCCCCACCCCCGGAGGACTGAGCTTCTCACCTTATCTTTAAGGGAAAGCCCAGACACCCTGAGGAGGAAACTCATTTCAGCTGCTTGTATTCGCGATCTCGTTCTTTCGGTCACTACCCATAGCTCATGACCATAGCTAGCTCACTAGCTCAAGTTTTTATTAATTAATAATAATCTGTGTGTGTGTGTGTGTGTTTGCCCTGCAATGGACTGGCGGCCTGCCAAGACAATGTTCCTGTCTTGGACCCTACTTTTGCTGAGATAGACTTCAGCTTCTCTGCTCAATAAAGCTGGTTTAGAAGATACATGGATGGATGAATGAAAAAAGAATAAATAAAAAATAACTAAACATATTCATAAAATAGCATTAAATATATCAACTGTTCCCATTATTTAATTTGATGTTTCCTACTGGGACAATCTACAGATTGCAACTAATGAATTTTGACTGGCAACTGTTCAGAATCTGTGTGAGATATCAAACTCCATTCTCAAGTTTGCAAAGTAAGACTGATAACTGTATTAAACAAACCAGAATACAAAGAGAGATACAAACCTCTTAAAAAATCTACTCTGCCAGATGCTCAAATTTATAGATGAGCTGTTTAAATCTAAGATAGAAAAATAAGAAAAAAAAAGATCAATAAATATGAGAAACCAATTCAACCAGCCGTCACTCAGATCATTTTTTTGAAATAGGCTTTTTTTCATGACGTTTACCAACAGCACATGGTAAAGACAGGGGTAGTGCAGTCCATGGAGGGGCACTGTCACTCTGACAACAGTACTCACTTGTACTGGGTCAATCAAAAGCCTCCAATAACTTAACACACATACCTTTGGGATGAGTAAGAAAACACAAGGCCACATGGACATGGAAAGTGAACAAATTCCAGAAACAATCAAACCCAGGGCCCTGGAGCTCTAAGGAAGAAGGGCAAACTTATACAATACTCTGTCACGCACATTACAAGCAGGTGTAAAATTAAAACTAGTCCAGAAGTAGCTTGAAGACACAGCTCAATAAACAAAGGCAATATGATTTTTTGCCCAAGTACTGAATGCCTGTGTTTTGGAAGTTTGCACAGAGAACACATTCACCTTATAATTGGCACACAACACTGAATCATTACAAATTTTACATGTTTTGGATAAAAACTCCATAGCTACTCTATGGGATCAGTATTAAAGTTGTAAATCTGAGGGACAGCTATGAAAACAAATGCTAAACAGCAATCCAAAGAAGCTACAGATAAATGAATGTAAATTTATACATTAGAAAAAGGGTGCAAAACAATATATAGTGTTCGGATGTCCCAGTGGGTGCTACTTGTTATCACAAAGCCAAACAGGCAGATGTTGCCTAATAAAGAGAAATCCCTCAAAATGCATTGCATAGACAAGAACAAAATTTGTGAGAGATGAGGGGTTAATAATCAGGTTAAGAGATTAGAGATTAGTAGCTGAGACTGGAGTAAAGGTATACTAGTCACCCATATCAAGAGACCACCATATAACAGGTCTATATAACATGGGAACAAAAAAAGGAATTAGTTAAAAGGAACTACATGTGAATGTGAAATCCATGCCTGTACTTGACCTAGTTGTAGGAAAAGATTTTGTCATCACATGAGGCCAAGATGGAGGCTTTTGGTCAAAGGTCAAAGAGATGTGTGGAGCAAATTTAACATGGTCAACACTTTCAAAAAACACCACACCTTTAGTTAACTATGGTAGTGACAGCATTAAGCTATGAGAGCTGCATTTAATTAGCAGGGACTGGTTAAAATACAAAGAAGAATGGATGATGGGAAATAGAAGCCAGTTTTGTGAGAGACACTGTTTCAGTCGAATACAAAACTGAACTACTGTTGAAATCCAGCTTACAGCAGGACAACATCCACAAACACAAGTCCAAAGTAACTTCAGTGTAGCACAAGAAGCAAAAAGGGTGAATGTTCCACGTCTGACCTTCTTAGTTAATGATCTGCTCTCAAACTAATCTGTGGCATTAAATGAAAACTTCAGTGGGCAAGCATCATCCAACTAACCTGAAGAAAATGGAGCAAATCCACCTAAAACAATAGCCCCGAAGGACTGCTGAACAGCATACAAATTTAGTGTATTACTTACCTCACAGGACATAAAGGTGGCGCTTCAAAATATTAAAGTGTGAGGATGAAATACTTATGAGAACAGCCTATTTCCATTATTTCTTCTTGTGATTTATTTGTAAAGTAAAATGAGATCTCATTAAAAATCTAATTTTGAGTTTCATGGCTTTGAAATAAAATTACAGAGAACAAAATTGCAGTATACAATTTGCTTTTCAGTAAAATAAGTGAATTGCTCATGGGTCTGAATAATTTTGGAAGACTGTATAATAAGGCGGCATGCCAAACGTACTGCACATTTATCCATTGTGGCAGTAGGGGGCGCTAGTGCTCCCTTGAACCCTCAGGTACCACGCTAGACACCAGGTAAAAGTCCAAGACTTTTTATTAATTAACAACCACGTGCACAATGCACCCTCCACTCTACACTCACAAATCACAATAAATTTCCCACTAATACTCCTTCCTCCTCGCCCAGACCCTTCGCCCTCCTACCTCCCAGCTCAGCGTCTGGACTGGCCCTTAGTCCTTTGATACACCCTGACCCGGAGGTGTTCCTGCCCAATCAGTCCACAGTTCCTTATTCCTTCCGGGTCAGGGTAAACAGTCCTTTTCTTCAACCTGGGAGCACGTCGTTCCTTCCTGTCACGTGACCGTGATGTACTCCCGGGTTATAGGGCACACAAGAGCCCACGAGCCCCCCTACAGCGACTCCCAGTGGCCCCCAAAGTATCCAGCAGGGTTGTGTATAAATACTACATAGTCCATGAGGCCCTGCTGGAACTCGGGGCACGATCCTGCTGTCGGGAGAGCTCCTCCTGGCGGCCTGGGGGTGAGGGCCGGAGCACGAAGCCAGCAGTCCTCCACACCATGTACAGCTAAACTTCTTCCACCAAACACATATTGTGCTTTTTTCATTAATGCAAACAAGAAAAAAAAACAGTCTTAACAAATATTAAAAAGTTATGTTTAGTAATTCTGCAAGGCAAGGAAAACCCGTTTGATCACATGCAGTATTGTTCATTGATCGTTCATCTGTCACACCTATTTCCTTGATTATACCGATGGTCTTCTGTTTTCCAAATAATTTGTAATAAGCCTTTAATCACTAATAGCTTTCATGATTTTTAAATCTAAACTCACTTGTTTAGGTTACACTGTCATTAATCAAAATGTCATCATTCTTTGAAATAAGGAGGTAATTAGGGTCAACTGTGTCACAGACACAGATATCTGATAAAAGCAAATAAATAGGTAATAACTGAAAGCGTTGGTAATTTCAATTCAGGTAGATGATGTCAGACATTAGCCAGCAGAATAGAAAAAATGTCTGGCCCAAACACACAACAGGTTACATTAACGAGAAAAAAAAAAAAGTCTTATGCAAAATATGTGTCGAGAAGGCCATACATATTGCTGAACAAAATTATATTTTTTTAAATGACTGACTTTATTACCAATTTTTCATAACTTCATGACTATCCTCAGGGGAAAAAAGATGACACTACCTGTTTTGTTACTGTTCTTCTCATGTTTATAACACACATATAATTTATTATATGCACATAAGCTGCTTTTTTTAAGCCACTTCTGACTTCATAATGGTCAAGGAGGCAGACTCCTCTAGAAAATGGCAAGAGATGAGAATGGTCCTAAAAAGCACTTGGCAGCACACCAATGGTGCAAAGAGAAACAGAAGGCAAGAGGATATGGGACAGGATTGTCAGCTGTTTCACTCATTCACAGGTGGGCAGATTGATGTGAAAGACAATCCCTGCTGTCAGAGTGAGGAAGTTAACACCAGAAATGGCAGGAAAATCCCTGCTGGTAATGGTGGAAGTTCCAAGCAATGGCCAGTCTGCTATTTCTCACTTGAAATTCTGAATTTATTATATTGTTTAAGAAGATATGTGAGTAATTTTAGTAAAAGATGTAATGATTATGGAGTACAGTAGCTGTGTATTACTCATCATTTTTCAGGATACACACCTGTTTAGGCTTGTTTTTAATACTTTTTCAAATACTTTTTACGTATTATTTATTCTTTACATTCTTTTTGTTGTAACATTGAATTAGTATTTTTGTTGCAATGGACTTCTAAAGATGCATCAATTTGGATGTAGGTCAGCATTCATCTTATCTATATTACCACTAAAATAAGAAGTCTTTACATTGCAAAAACAATTCAAATAAAGAATTTCAGTTTCCTGACCTTTGTAGTTCTTAACCATGACTTTATTTTTTTCTTGTTTATGAAAGTTTGTTAATTCCACTTATTTTTATTTGTGATTTCTAGTAAGCAGTTCTAAACCTCTACCACATAGATGATCACCAGCAGCGGTTATTGGTCATTTTCTATACTAACATATCCACTGGTCTTATCCATACTATTAATTCATTACTTTCATCCTGCTCTTTTCCACATAGTAAAAGATTGCACATTTACATGCATTTCAAAATAAAGGGCTTCTTCTTTGATGCTGTGAATTGTAATAAGATGCCTTTTCCCATCACAATTAGAGCTGAGAACCCCTGCTTGTCTTAAATTAGGGTGCAGCAAAACATCAATCTGTTATTTGTAAATCTAACAAGGTAGAGGATTTCACTGACCTTACAAATCATACCAAGTGCATGAGTATGCCATAGCACCTTTCTCTAAAAAGAAATAATATCTGGGCTTGCTATAAACATAAAGATGGAAAATCGATTTAAACAAAAAATGCAAGAGTAACTTTTAACCCTCTTTGTTAAATAACCACATTATGTGCACATATAGTATAAGTGAATAAACACTACAAGAGGTGCTCCTTGAAAAACAGATTTCCACTGAAGGATAAATGGAATGATCGCCCAAACGGGGTCATTGTTAAAAGCAACTAAGGCTTTTCAGTAGCTGCTGCAAGTTAAAGGGGTTGACAAAGTAAGGTAATGACAAGTCAAGAGATCTCAAAAGCGATGACAGATCTCAGGATTTTGCTTTCAGTCTTAGCAATATGCTTGTTGGAAAATGAGTTCAAAACCATGTTGTAGTAAAGAGACCAATAGGAGGCAGCAGAAGTATCCAGTGAAGAAATACTAAACAAAACTGTAAGTACACTAATAAGAAATAAAAATTGGAAAGAATGTTGAATGTTCCAGCACATCTGAGTGTATTTGGAGTCACTACAGTTCACTTTGGAAGTTTAAAGGACAAATCATGGTGGCATATCCATAAATATAAATGAAAAGCTAATTACTGTAATAAATAGGAGGGGTAAGTTTTGTTAAGGATACACAGAGAAACGCATGTGTAGAGATAATTGTGGAGGGGCAGGCAGAGTGCTAAGGGTCAAGCAGGCTATCTTTGTTGTCTAATATTTCATGGAAAAGAGTATTTTTAGTTTTTAGCCTTTTAAGGTACTGTATATGATGTGTTTCAGACTTTTGCATGGTGGTTTCTCTCTCAGAAAATTTAATTTCCTCACAAAAATAAAATAAAAATACTGCATGGTACAGGCAGAGTTGTTGCTCTGGCTCACACTAATTTCTTATGCATGTGTGATTTACTGTAAATATAATTTTGCATATTAAGTTATTTATTCTGTTACTGGTTTTGTTTTCTCTCTGTGCCTTGGTAATTTTTTGATTTTCTTTGTTATTCTGTTTTTGTTTGTGTTCTGCTCTGCTCCCTGTGTGTAGAACTGGACACCACAGTACTTAAGCTGAAGGTTCAGTGTTATATAGCTTCTGCATATTATTTTATTGGATTTTTTTTGCTTTAGATTATATTGTTTTTGCTATTTTTTAATTCCTGCCTTGCTTTTTCTGTTTATATATTTTGCATTTTTTCTTAAATAATATATGCATCTTGCCTTATTGTGTGTTTAATCAGAGGTTTCATTTTTCCTCTTCTCATTTTACTGGACATTGTGAGACTTCAGTTATTTAAGGACCTTATTCTGATTTAACAACCTTAATTCGATTTTGGGCCTGTGCAGGCTGTAAAGCCTGCTTTTTTGAGTTTGGGTCAGGCTACCTAGAGTGAGGCCAATCCAGTGGGCCTAGACATGAAATAAAGAAAGAACAGGCCTTTTGTTAGAATTTTTGGAGCTCTATTGCCCTTAAATGTACTTTGTGTGGAAGGATTTCACACATATGGCCCTAAAATTTAAGGCAAACTGTAGGAATACCATCAATATCTACCCCATTATTTACAAAGAAAGACATAGAAGACATTATACAAGCACACTCATATGCACCACAGAATGTAGCTAAATGACTGATTACAATATAAAGGGTTTATTCATTTTTACTTTTTTTGCTAAATGCTTGAAGGTGTAGTATTCAGTTATAATGTTATTTAGTATATAGTAATCCCTCGCTATATCGCGCTTCAACTTTCGCGGCTTCACTCTATCGCGGATTTTATATGAAAGCATAACTAAATATATAACACGGATTTTTCGCTGCTTCGCGGGTTCTGCGGACAATGTGTCTTTTTACTTCCTGTATATGCTTCCTCAGTTGGTTTGCCCAGTTGATTTCATACAAGGGACGCTATTGGCGGATGGCTGAGAAGCTAACCAATCAGAGCACGCAGTTAAGTTCTCCTGACTGAGAAGCTAACCAATCAAAGCACGCAGGAGCTATGCAGTGTTAACCAGGAAGTCTCATCTCGCTCATTCAGCATCAACGTGCTTCGCTGTGTAAAGAGTTGTGCTCTTTAGTGTTTATCTTTGTGCATAGTCAAGCCCTTCATTATGGCTCCAAAACAATCTGCTACTGCTTCAGGTGCCGTGCCCAAGCGCAAGAAGAAGATGTTAACGATTGCCGAAAAGGTAAACGTTTTGGATTTGTTGAAGGCTACGATTCTTTTTATTTAAAAAGTAGGAAAGGAATATAAGATCTACGGCCGCAGTGTCCTTTTAACCAGGGTGCAAAACGAGTTGTAAGTGGATGTAATAAGGCAGTAGTCTGGATGGAATCTGCTTTAGGGATTTGGATTGAAGACTGCCAGAAGAAGAACAACGGCAGTGCTACACAATCGCCTGAAGTGGCTCCTTTACAAGGGCTGTAACGCTCTCCTTTGTTGTGCAGTAAAATTAAACTCATTGTTATCGGACAAGTCATCGTGTCATTGTTGGTGAGTAACCATAAATAATTAATACATTTACTGTATACTATTTTTCTTGCAATGTACGTATTTATTGCTGGTGACCTGTCTATCGTAATGGCTGTAACATATGTGATATCGGAGACACTCAATGTCTTTAAAATAATATTTAGGTTTTACTCTATATAAACAGTGTGTGTTTATATACATAATTTCAATGAATCTTACCTAATATCTAAGAGAATACAAAGGGATTATGCTGTATAACGCTGAGGGGAATATTTATAAACAGTGCGGGAGAGTTTATAAGGGCTTAAAATATATAAAAATAACCATACAAACATATGGTTTCTACTTCGCGGATTTTCACCTATCGCGGGGGGGTCTGGAACGCAACCCCCGCGATGGAGGAGGGATTACTGTATATCTTTTTAAGAAGACAGCTCTAATCAGTGATTCTATAAGAGAGTACAACTGACAAAAATACTTTGATATCTACTTTAAATATAAGGACTACACAAACAGCAAGCAATATAAAGTTTTTCACAAGCAATAAGGAGATCATTATCGAGCTGATTTTATTTCAAGTTAAAAACAGAAGGGAATGACAGTGACAGTCTGGAAAAATAAGCAGAAACATGACTAAAACATCAGGTGAAAGCCATTAGGTATATAATATGGAGAACTTAGTAGGTCTGTATAGTTAACAGTTTTAAACAGTCAAAAGAAGAAAGAAAAAATAAAGAGGGGGCCATAAGAACTAGACATGGTAAAATTTTGTAATTTAAATTAATTTGGTTTGTTTTTTGTGCCATTAATAAAACAAAAATGCCATGGATGCTCTTCTCTATCAAATATAATATAGTGTGCTATTAGTCAGTCAATGATATACTCTTATTTTCCAGTGGAAAGATGTCGTGAAGAGTCAAGCAACAGCAAAGGAGCAAATAAAAAATGTGTACTAAAATGCAATAAATTAAGGGAAGCATATGGATGGATTTTTTTTTTAATATTAATATGAAGCATGAGAAGGTGTTGATTGGGATGATTCATTTGATTGTATGAACATGAACATAAAATGTTTGGCTTTGAAAGTTGTGGAGGACTGCAGCAACAGTGAATTATCAATGCATCTGTAAAATAAAAGAAAGAAATGAAAGCGACACTGAATTTATCTTGCACAGGTGAGGCTCCTGTGATTTACCAAGAAAATCGATGTGGAGTTCTGGTGAAACTGCCAGGTGAACACTGTGAGTAGTTTTCAAATTAATGTACAGCATGTAAGCATCAACAAAGCACACCAATTTTTATTTGTTTTATTATCAAGTGATTTTTTCCATAAAATATTGATTAAGATAAAATTCTGGGCAGGTAATTGAATTGATCTAAACTGTGGAGATATTTCCTGGACATGTTTTTAATAAATTGCCTTTATTTTCAAATTCATTAGTATGTTGAGTATTAACGTAATTATAATCTTGATAGATCTGTAGAGTTCACTGATCTACTGGATTAGTAAGGACACATTTTTTAAGTATTATTAAATGATCACAATAAATTATTTGTGACTGAGCAAGTTACCAACTAGGAGTAAGTAATTCTTAAAGCGCTTACACATGTCCTTAATTTTGTTAGAATTCCTGATGAGAAAGCAAGATGACAAAATGCATCCATTTAAATTCTGTAATTGTAAAACAGCAATAGTAACACAGGGGTAAAATACTGATTTGCAAGTTCACAAATAAACATCTTTCCATAAGCAGTGTTCTGCTTACAAGAGTATTTCGATTAAAGGGTTAAATGCTTTTATAGTTGCTTTTCCCGAAAAGATCACCAACTGCATATGGTCTAAATTTTATTTTAAAATACAGTCATATGAAAAAGTTTGGGAACCCCTCTCAGCCTGCATAATAATTTATTCTGCTTTCAACAAAAAAGATAACAGTAGTATGTCTTTCATTTCCGAGAAACATCTGAGTACTGGGGTGTTTTCCAAACAAAGATTTTTAGTGAAGCAGTATTTAGGTGTATGAAATTAAATCAAATGTGAAAAACTGGCTGTGTAAAAATTTGGGTATCTCTGTAATTTTGCTGATTTGAATGCATGTGACTGCTCAATACTGATTACTTGCAACACCAAATTGGTTGGATTAGCTCATTAAGCCTTGAACTTCATAGACCGGTGTGTCCAATCATGAGAAAAGGCATTTAAGGTGGTCAACTGCAAGTTGTGCTTCCCTATGACTCTCCTCTGAAGAGTGACAGCATGGGATCCTCAAAGCAACTCTCAAAAGATCTGAAAACAAAGATTGTTTAGTCTCATGGTTTAGGGGAAGGCTACAGAAAGCCATCTCAGAGGTTTAAACTGTCAGTTTCAACTGTAAGGAATATAATCAGGAAACGGAAGGCCACAGACACAGTTGTTGTTAAACCCAGGTCTGGCAGGCCAAGAAAAATACAGGAGCGGCATATGCACAGGATTGTGAGAATGGTTACAGACAACCCACAGATCACCTCCAAAGATCTGCAAGAACATCTTGCTGCAGATGGTGTATCTGTACATTGTTCTACAACTCAGTGCAATTTGCACAAAGAACATCAGTATTGTAAGGTAATGAGAAAGAAGCCCTTTCTGCACTCACGCCACAAACAGAGTTGCTTGTTGTATGCAAATGCTTATTTAGACAAGCCAGATTCATTTTGGCACAAAGTGCTTTGGACTGATGAGACAAAAATGGAGTTATTTGGTCATCACAGAAATCGCTTTGCATGGCGGAAGAAGAACACCACATTCCAAGAAACACACCTGCTAACTACTGTCAAATTTGGTGGAGGATCCATCATGCTGTGGGGCTGTGTGGCTAGTTCAGAGACTGGGGCCCTTGTTAAAGTTGAGGGTCGGATGAATTCAACCCAATATCAACATATTCTTCAGGATAATCTTCAAGCATCAGTCACAAAGTTGAAGTTACGCAGGGGTTGTATATTCCAACAAGACAATCACCCAAAACACAGTTCGAAATCTACAAAGGCATTCATTCAGAAGGAGAAGTACAATGTTTTGGAATGGCCGTCACAGTCCCCTGACTTCATCGAAAATCTATGAGATGATTTGAAGCAGGCTGTCCATGCTCAGCAGCCATCACGTTTAACTGAACTGGAGAGATTTTGTATGGAAGAATGGTCAAAAATACCTCCATCCAGAATCCAAACACTCATCAAATGCTATAGGAGGCGTCTAGAGGCTGTTATATTTGCAAAATGAGGCTCAACTAAGTATTGATGTAATATCTCTGCTGGGGTGCCCAAATTTATGCACCTGCCTAATTTTGTTATGATGCATATTGCATATTTTCTGTTAATCCAATAAACTTAATGTCACTGCTGAAATACTACTGTTTCCATAAGGCATGTCATATTTTAAAAGGAAGTTGCTACTTTGAAAGCTCAGCCAATGAGAAACAAAAATCCAAAGAATTAAGAGGGGTCCCCAAACTTTTTCATATGACTGTATGACACTGACGTTATTATTAATTTACAACACAATACAACTTATGCCATTGTCCATGTTGCATCAGATTCAATAAAATTAAAAGTACTTGGCAAGACTTTGTTTGTATTTTTTTACATATAATAATATGATTTATAATGCTATTCTAATAAAAGTTTTCCCTAAATAAAACCAGGGACTACAGCCATTCATTCACTAAGGCCATCAGGCAACAGATACAACAACAAATAATGGTGGACAAAAGAAAGGAGATGCAACCATCCCTACAGCACTTCATTTTCATTTGTGACAGTACACAGGCTGGCACCATGATGACTTTATCAAGCCCTATAGTGTTCAATGATGCGATCCTAGTGTCACTTTAGGAGGCTATCCTCCCTCATAAAGGTTGTAATCTAAGTGGAAGCTTTATTCAGATGAGACTAGATTGTCATCTTAATGTGTATGTCATCCACATATAGCTTTTAAATGTCATTAAGATTGCTCTTCATTTAAATAGACTCCTTCATTTATGACCTTTTCACATGACTGCTTGAGCTAGTGACTTGTAACCAGGCTGCTTACAGCCACTATATAATTAAAATAAAGTAATTCATCAAAATGCATTTAAATAAATAAATGGATTCTGATGTTGCTTAATGAGAATTACTATCATTTATACTCAATTTAACTTCTGACAGAGCACTTTCAATCCGTTTCTTGTTTAAAGTCTGGGCCTAAAGTCTTTCAAAGCTCTTGATCTTTCATTTGCAAATGTATTCTAACATATTATGAGGTATGTGTTCAATTGAAATGTGTTAAGGGTGAAATATAGGCAAAAAATAGTCGCCAAAAATGGCTTTCAAAGTCATTATCATGAAAATGATGAGATTCAAGTAATATGCTGGATGAAGAAGCTTGAAAGCCAAGATTAATATGATATAGGATATTTTTTATTAAATAACATGTAGTGTGATGATTTGAATTGCTGACCCACAGCTTCAAAGTTCAGTTTTGATTAGGTAATGCTGGCACATTCTCACCATTTTTGGGTTCTCTTCTGGTACTTTGGCTTTTCTCCCACACTGCAAAGAGAACACATGTTTGAGTCACTGATGCTCTAAACTGGCCCTTTATGAGTGAGTATGGATGTGTGTCTACCACCGAATCAAAGGAAGGACCCTTCCCTGCAGCAAACACTGCCAAATAATTTCCCACTTCTTACAACCATGTAATACTATATATAATGTGATGGATGGCCTTAGCTTTACAATGGTGACAGGGATCTTAGAAAACCATTCCAACAATATAAAAACTTTACTTACAATTCATCTAATTAGAAGTTAAGCAAAATTACACCATTGATTGGCTAACTAAAAAGATGACAATATGCAAGCTTTCAAGGCAACTCAGGTCCCTTCTTCAGGCATGTAATCTTGCCTGAAGAAGGGACCTGAGCTGCCCCGAAATCTTGCATATTGTCATCTTTTTAGTTTGCCAATCAAAGGTGTCATTTTGCTTGAGGTCTCACTACATCTATAATGGCTAACATGATACGATAGCTTAATTCATCTAATGTAATTTGCAATCCTTCCAGAGTTTTTTTTCAAGAAAAGTAAGAGTTAAAGATACCCAATATAGATATCCCAGCAGAATTTTGCAAAGATAAGAGGACAAATTGCACTCAGAGGCTTTCAGCTGTGCTTAAGTTCATAGTCCAGAAACATGCACTAAATTTGATGATTATGGTTTTCAGCTAAAACTGACAGTATATAACCAACAAATAAATGGAGATGGACAGCTTCCACAAAAATTTAGCAGGGAATTATGAAAAGTCTTGGTACAAAATTATATCCAATATTGAGAACCAGACAAATTGACAAGCCCATTGTACAGCACCTTTCCTTAAAGCCTTCTAATTTCATATATATGCTGCTGCCTATACTGTTTGCAGGATGACATTTATGACATCAAATAAGTAAACATTGTCAGAAGGAGAATAAAATCACTCTTTCACCTCTGAAATGAACCAGACTGACTTAATAACTTGTGTGCCATATTAATAACAGGCCAACATTCCAATATTTCTAGTATGAGGAGAAGAAATTACACACTTCCAACATATTTCACACAGTAATGTGCTGAAAAGCCCAAAGCTAGCTGGGTCATCATCATCTTTGGTCTTAGGGAACTGCTCTTTAGCAATGATTTTCAAAAAAAATGGGTCAAGTCTCCCTGGAAAGGTCAATGAGGCCCAACAATATGTGAAGTGAAGCTTGTCCTAAGAATATGCTTCTGTGTACACTATAATATGGGGTAATGTGGGTGATGCAAGAAGAAAGGCTTGTAGGTAGAACAAGGCGTGATGAAAGAAAATGTATGATTGTAAAAAAGTGTAAAAAAAGAAAATGGACCCAACAGTTTCCAAATATAGTGTTGTTAAGAGAATAGAATATAAAAAACAAAAATCATTACCAGTCACCTGAAGAGAGTGTCAGTAACCAGGATGCATTAGTGCAGCAAGGAAGATGAAAGCAAAATAAGAATATAGTAATGCCATCCATCTGATATAATTTCCTAATTGACAGAAAAAGTCTACAAAAGGTGGAGCAGGAAAGAAGAAAATGTATTTCTTCACTAAAGCATTCTCATCAGTGTCTTCTAAAAGCATCGGATTTCAGCTCTTCAGCTCCAAAATCACAGATTACCAGAGGTCTGTCTTCTGCTCCTTAGTGAATGTGACTGTGATATTTAAGTAACCTCAACAGACTAGTTGAAAACTCTTCCTGACAGTTTAAAAGCGAAGCATACGATGACCAACATACTTGTCCAATAGTATGTTCTAAGGCTAATCCACAAAACAGAACACAGTGCTCAACTCCACCAGAATGACGGAGAATTATAAGAGGATGGTCCTTCATATACAATCTTTATAAGTAGTTAAGAATGCCTGAAAGTTATGTTCTTGGTCCACGTCACAGTACTTTTGTTTGCGCCTACACTGGGGGATGGAATTTGGGACCTGGAGGCAACTACTTTGAGAAATCTTGCTAAGTGACACATTATTTTCTTACTTTTTCTGTCTTAAATCAAGCAAAAACATTTTGCCATGAACATTTAGGGATAGATTAAAGATAGAACCGCTTAAAAAGCAGTGTAGGCATTACATTTGTAATACTCCGGGGGTAAACTAATGAATTTCGGCAGTTAAACATTATTATTGAGGGTATCACTCTGTCAGATCTAGTCATTCATGTTTTGTGGAATAAAGTCAGTATGCTTTGCTACTTTTATTTCCTTTTTTCATCCATTTTCAAATAATGAGTCTTCAGGAAAGACAACCAATTTAAATCCAAGGTCTGCCAATGCAAGAAAAAAAAGTGTCTGATGTAGGATTTAGAAAGCCAAGAACAGCAAAACCCCATTTGAACCCGTACATTGAAAGTTATAGCTCTTCATAGACACATAATAAGGGTTGAAATATTGGCAGGTGACGGAAATTGTTTTCATCCCAAGAATACTTCTGATTTCCAATAATTTTCCTTTAAACATTTGCAGTTTCCTATTTGTCCATGCTTTGCTATAACCATAAACCAATCAAAATGCCAGGCACTGAAAACTGCAGTCATTAAGAACTGATTTTTTTCTCTCATGTAAAGCTTTATGTTGTTTGCTCATGAGTGACATCAAACAGTTCTTTGCATACTTAGGCTCCACGAAACACTACAAAAAATGTAGTGTATAAAGAAGCAATCGATTGACTTATGGCATTTATTCACCTCAGATGACTTTTACATAAAAAACAGTAGATAATTGCAATATTTCTCTAAATCTAAAATCATTGTGCATCACAAAGTGGAGTATTTATTTATTTAAGAAATTAAATCAAATGCTGTTTATTCTTCAACAGTTTTGAAACAGTAATTATAGATGGCTTACTCAGCTGGTACACAATAAGATGGCAAATAAAGCAGAAAGGTTTAGCACAGGCCTAGTGTGTTTACTTTATAATTATACTATAATTTCTAACATTTTTTTCCATAAACATTTAGAGATTAAGTCTTTTACCGACTCACTGTTTTAAGCAGCTGATGAACCTTAGAAACCTATACGCCTGCTTGTCCGTATTAAAGTCAAATCCTAGTATCTTTTCCATTTCAAATGTCACCCATGCACATCAGAAGGTTACCTTCCGGGGTCATCAGAGGTAAGTACCACAACTCGAGGACATAAGGGGGCACTGTTGCTGATGGTATTGACTCTTTTTCACTCACACCTCCAAAAAAAATAAATCAATGAAGGCAACAGACTCCACCCCTTCCACACCAGTGACTATAAAGCCAAAACACTCCCTGGAAGGGGTGGTCTCACTTCAGGAAGAGCAGACCGCCAGACAGAGCTCCAATATGATCCTGTGACCTCTACTGAGCTTGAATCTCCTTTGGAAATACAGCCTGCTCCTTTGCCGAGTATCATTTTGCGCCACTGTGGGTGTGTTTATTTTGCTCAAATGTTTAAAAGGGGTAACCCATTTGGCGCCCAAACATTTTGTTGGTGGATCTGTGGGTTTCCTCTGTTAAAAACACAATCCATGTTGTATTCTTTTTGACGTATACCACTGAAATTGTGTAATTTTGTTGTGGCACTAGAGTATTTTTTTTTTTTTTGGATGGTCTAAGGGGCTGTATGGAAAATGGCTAATTCTAAGCACTTAAACAGAAAACGTCAAATTCAGAATCATGTGTATCCCAGAGTCCCTCTGGCATCATGGGGCACAAGAGCAGAAACAACTACAGATAAGGCACTAGTATAATGTTCAGAATTTTTAATCTTCAAATACACAACAACTGTAACTGACAAATGAATACAATTGTGTACTGAACAATTTAAATGGCACTTTTACAGAGGTGCTTAAAAAAGGAAATAATATAACTTCAAAATAAAAGGTGTCTGAAACAGAAAATTAAATCTACTTTTTTTAAGGAGCAATAAAATAAATAATATGATGTATGTTTGAAAAAACTATCATTAAATAAAAAGAAAATAATACATTATGCTTTGGAAATTTACTTCTTGAGTTTGGGCTAACCCCTTTTGAGTCATCCTTGCTTTAAAAATAAACAATAGTAACAAATCAACACATAAAACCATATAATCTATCCTTTGTCTGTAATTTATGTCATTTGTACAGGCTCAATCCATTTACCACAAAAAAAGTGAAACATCATAATAGAAGTAATGAGATAAGATTCTATTCAGCTTCTTGTGGTGTCAATGGCTGAGCTCAAAAGGCGTGATCTTTCACTTTTTTTAAACTAGTCCTGTCTCTTATGAAACCCACTGTGGATTTATCCTTAATAGTAGCTTAGCTTTGACTTGCAAGTGTCACCTACTGTCAAAACCTCTTGCTATCCACTTACAAAAACTCTCTAGTTCTTAATGAGCTTTACTGTTCTGTCATTACCTCCTGCTCATATCACTCAGATCACAGAGGCAGCCTCTTAAAATGATCTTTCTGTAGAAGCATTAACAGACAAGAGCTACAGCAAAGAATGAATGCTGCTGCCACAGTTGTAACATGGACCAGAACACTGAACTCAAGTAAACCCTTAGTAGCTTAGATCAATAATCACCAAAGGCATTAAATGCCTAGGTCATCACTGCAGACATCAGATTTCATTCCCCTGAACATCTGGGACAATGTCCTTTTGCAAAATTGATCTGAACTGCTTGTCTTATAAACTTGTATGATCCTTATCCAAACTGACAAAATTCAGAAAGTGGTGAATTGCTGGCAAAGTATTTAGCCAACACAACTGTACAGTAGAGTGGCAAAAAAACAAGTAACTTCTTGAAAGTGGCCTACTGAAGAGCTAAGTTTCACTGAACTAAAAAGTATAACATGTTTATTTGACGTGCTTGCCATATCATAGAATTGTACCTGTAACCTTCTTTTTCCTTTGGCATTCTAAACAAAGCCTGCTGACTTTGAACTACTGAAAATCAGTCAACAGCGTCCTCTTTGAATTCTAAGCACAAAATAATTTAACCAACTGCATGCATATTATTTGGTATGTGAAGGTTTTGTGTTCAGCAACAAGGAGTCAGAATCCTTTGAAGGGAAGCCACACACCATTACATTCAAAAATGTTGACAAAAAAAGTATTGGCTTATAGTTGCTTCCAGGAAGTTATTATGTTCTGAAGAACAATGAAAAAGGTCATTCTTCCTACATACTGTATTGCTAGGCATAATTTTATAAGTAAAAAGTGCTTTTATCAGTTTACTGCCAGTAGAAAACACGCCTAAAACAAACTAAGAGCAGTCTGCAGCTCTCACTGCTTGATCTGCTCCCTCTCAATCTAATCAACTGTCACTTTCTTTTTTAACAAACTCTGCTAAACGTGTGGCTTGTAATTGTGCTGGAGCAGTCATTTTTACGATACTCTGGAGCCATTGTGCTACATTCAAGTTCTTGTATGCTGTAAATTTATGTTTTCTTAGATTTTCCAATGCAAAATTCATAAATAAGATCTGAAAAACCTGAAGGTTTGAGAATATAATACAAGCTGTGGGGTTGAAGAAAGATGCCAGGATGGTCTCTGTTAAATATTATTCCACAGCCACCTAATCCAAAAACAATTACAGTTCTGTTAGAGGCCACCTGTACATTTAAAGCTTTTAATGTTTTATTTTATAATTCTTTGAATACCTACAGTAGGTAGTTTGTAGTTGGCGGGATACAGAGTTTCATTGGTTTATAATCTTATTTACTTTGTAAAGCACTTTATGAAAGTTTTTACTAGGACAAACTCTGTGGGAGTAACAAAGTATACGAAATAAACCTATATATAAAATAAAGCAAGAGAAATATTGATTTTGACTATTAAAGAGCTTCACTAAATATTTATTCAGCACCCAATACATGTTACCTTATGAGTGCCTTTTCAATGTATCTTAGTATACTATCTAATATACTGAATGTACTTTTTGTACATTTAACACTAACAATGTCTTCATATGCTGTACATTACAGGTCTTTTTTTTTTTTTTTTACCCAATTCTGACACCCTCTTTCTGAGTCCTGGACATCACATTTATCGTCCAAACCTATTTTAAATGAATTGATTACCTTAAAATGAAGTAATGATGATCCAAAAAAGAGGACATTTAGGATATTTGTATGGGCTGTAAACAACCAAAGAACCATAAGTGCAGAAGAAAATCCAATGGCACATTAAAACTGACTCAAAGAAAAATTGTGTAGCAGATGTATTAAAAAGCAACACACTGAATCTTTTTTGATTTTGTAAAGTTAGGGCACTTTATTAAAAGTCAAATTTTACATTCTCTTCTTATGAGTGAAAAAGATTAATTTCAGGATGTTTTTATAAGTGGCAAACACACTTCTATAAATCCATCCATTATCCAACCCGCTATATCCTAACTACAGGGCCACGGGGGTCTGCTGGAGCCAATCCCAGCCAACACAGGGCGCAAGGCAGGAAACAAACCCCAGGCAGGGCACCAGCCCACTGCAGGCCACATACACAAACACACACCAAGCACACATTAGGGACAATTTAGAATCGCCAGTGCACCTAACCTGCATGTCTTTGGACTGTGGGAGGAAACCGGAGTACCCGGAGGAAACCCACACAGACACGGGGAGAACATGCAAACTCCACGCAGGGAGGACCCGGGAAGCGAACCCGGGTCTCCTAACTGCGAGGCAGCAGCGGTACCGTGCATGAAACCAATTTCAACTTGCCGAGCCACGAATTTACCTCTGCATACCAAGGGTTTTACAACCAATAAAAGGCAACTGCATAATAATTCTTTCCCTATAAATAAGAAACATTATATATAATATTAAAAACAAAGGAAGAGTCAGATATTGATTATCAACAGCGAAAAAGCACAATCACAGCTATTGCTGTTTTGCATTGATAAGTCGAGAGAAAACACAAAGGTGGCTTTGCTGACTATAGAATACTTTCAAGTAGTTTCTGAGAACAAAATGCCCTCATCACAGAACAAATGACCCCAAGAACCCCGGGCTATTTGTCACATCTGACTGAAGACATAACATGACTTTTTAATTTTCTTTTAAAATGATGCTTCCTCCATGTGGAAGAAGGGGAAAAAAGATGACGAGTAGGCAAGGGGTTTTACTTTCTGGAGCTCTTTAGACCTGGCTGAGCACTCCAAATATGAAGTCTCAGAGGGAGAGAAATGTGTTGTTTTATGCTGACTATCATAAATGGTAGATACTACAAAAAATAGATAGCAAAGCCAACTTTTTCTTAGAATAATTTTCAGAGTCGCCTCTGAATACGTGCTGAACAAAGGAGAAGAAGAGTCATTGTACTTGGCACTTAGCAAACCACACATCCTTCCCAGGTCTTTTAATCTTTTTCAGTCTTTTCATTATTTGCTCTCTTTTAAGAACAGTGATCTATCAAAATGAAAAGAAAATAATCATTTCCTATCTTCAGAAGCCAAGTCTAGTGTAAAAAATGTGTAGTCCTGCCAAGCTGAAAGATATCTTTTTAGAGAATCTAAATTTAAAGAATGTCGAATGAAAAGTGGAGCCTCTTACGTTTGGATGAACAAGAAAATAATTCTGTTGGATTCCTCTCACTGTTGTATAAGGAGATATCCTACTATGCAACACACAGCAATAAATGATCTCATAACTCAAACATGCTTTCAAACACCTATATAGCCGAGAGACTACAAGTAAAAGCAAGGCAGGCTACTGGAAGGCAAAAAGGAAACTTAATATCAAAGACAACAAGCAAGACAGTGATTCACACTTAGGAAGGAGGCAGACAATACACAGCTTCTAACATACCAAGATTCAGTGATAATGTCATCTTGAATGAATACCAGGTATACTGATTTATACCAACTACTTGACAGATAGTAGAAAGTATTTAAAAAAAAAATATTTGGCTACAAAAGCACATAAAAAACCATGCCAACAGGTTTTATGATGTAGCAAGAAATCAGGGTTATGGAAACAGCTAGAATCCTCCTCAGATGTAACTACTGTACATCTAATTGCCTTGTACAATAGATAGTGACCTGTTTAATGGTAAATACATTTTTTTATTTTGATTTTTATTTGCACACTGTACCTTTCGATTCTTTGATTCTTTACTATTTCTCACAGTAAGACTGAAAGCATCAATCATTAGCTAACAGAATTCTTGCAAGAAACCTCAGTGCTTTTCTTAATTGCCTCTATATGCTTGACTATCATTACAAGGCAATGAACAGAGCTAATTAAAATTAATTAATAATCACCCAAATATCTAATTTAGTTATTAATCATTTCTCAAACATTATTAAATATTAAGGACATCATTAGTATTTCTGAAACTACTGTACAAATTTCATTCTTTAAGGTTTATAATTTCATATTTATTTAATTGACAATTTTTAAAGATAAAATATGAAAAAGGGCACATGTACAACTCAAAAGTATGGAAAAAATAAACATATCTGCAAAAACAAGTGCTTGGCCAATCAAATTTTAAAAATATAAAAAGACTACATGATTTAATGTGAACTTTATAAATATATTATTATTTAACTCTGTAATAAACCTAAAGGCAAAAATCATCTTAATTCACCCGGGGGAGTTGCTCAGGGCAGTAGACTATTCCAGCAACATTCAGCTCAGGATGGGGTGGAAACCACTGCATAACAGAAATAACTGCGTTATGTACATAATCAAGCGATTCAAAACAACCTTTGTAAGTTTCAGATTAAGTATAATCTCAAGGTGTTTTACACTGCACATGAAGAAAAATGAAAAAGAAATATCCTAAATGTATGAAAAATAACAGACGCTTTCATGAAAGAATATCACTGAAGAAATAATTTGAAATTAGTTGTATAAGGAAAAGACAAGAACATCAGAATATTAGAAAAAATTGACAACAACAGGCCATTCAGCTCCACAAAGCTCACAAATCCTATTCACTTAATTCCAAATTAATTTCAAGTCTAGTTTTGAAGCTCCCTGAAGTCTCTTCCATACGACTTGGTGACATTCCATGTATACTTAGTAGTCTGTGTGAAAAACTTATTCTTAACAATTTTGCAACTTGATTGCAAGGTTGTCTGGATCCACTTTACAGATTCCTTTCTTAATTTTAAACACTTACACCATGCCACTTCTTAATCTTTATCTCCAATCTTTCCTCAAAACTTAAATCCTTAGCCTTAGAATCACTCTTTTCTAGCATTTCTCTATCTTTTTCTTAGCCTAAAAACCAAAACTACACATTGTATTCAAGGTGAGGCTTTACCAGTGCACTCTATAACTTAAGCATAGCCTCCTTGAACTTGTTCTCTACACATTGTGTTATATAACCTAACATTCTGTTAGCCTTAATCACTTCAGTACACTGTCTAGAAGTTGATAGTGACAAGTGCTCACTGCAACTCCTAAATCCTTTTCATAAGCAGTACTTTCAATTTTCAGACTACCGACTGTGTATTCAAACTTAATATTTTTACTTCCTATGTATAATATTTTACTTACATTAAATTTCATCTGCCCAATTCTATGTGCTGTTTTAAGTCCCTCTGGAATGATTCAACGCATTCTAGACTATCTGCTGATCCACCTATCTTGGTATCATCTGCAAACTTCTGCAGCTTGATGATTATATTCATGCTAGGGGGTTCCCCCCTGCTCGCTTTGCTCGCCAAACCCTCCGCGTCTCTGAAGCTCACATTTTGAAGAGGAGGGCTGAACACATCCCAAGGCGACGTGGTCGCTCCTCCGAAATCCCCTCTTAAACAGTGATACAAAGGGAAACAAATAGTTTATTTTTTTATCTCCTCTTTGCTCGATCAGCTGCTGGTTTTCTGCTGCTGCCGTGCCGCGTGATCTGCATTTTGTGTGGTGCTTCAAACATTTAAAAGCCTGTACAGCAGCTGTCCTACTCTGTGTCTTATTTCTTGCCCCCAGTGTGGTTAAATCTTTTGGTACAAAGTCTCATCTAGTGGGACATGAGTTCTTGATATTTTTTAGTTTATAATTTAAAAACGGAATAAGAATCTGAAAATCTAACATCATCACATTAAAGTTTGATACATTCTGAAAAGAATGATACTAAACATATATATGTAGGTTATAAAAAAAAGCCTGTTTTAAAAATTCAGATATTTTAAAAGCAGCAGTGGTCCCAGGACTAACCCTGATGGACACCATCCAAACATCAGATACAACAATACTGAATCAAAGGAAAACTTCATCTAAGCTGATGTGAAATATCTTGTAGCATTGCCCTACAAAGTAGAATTTGTTTTCAAAAAAACTATGTAATTAAAAAGATACAGAGAAATGTGACCAGGTGGGAGGCAGTGTAAGAAAATCTATCTATCTATATAGAGAGAATATTCAAAGTTAGCCTTGAAAATAATTCACATTTCAACTAATGTACAGTATGTAAGCATGACTTGAAACTTTAGTGGCCTGAATCTGCTCAGCTCATGACGCTGTCCATGTAGTATTCTAATCAAGCTTTCATAATTTCAAAGCAAATATTGAACCTTTTTTATCTTGCTTTTTAAGAGACTTCAAATACATTATAACAGCAATGAGTTTATCAAGTCAGAGTCACTAGCCACATATCCTAAAATCACACACAGCAGAACAAAGTGAGATTGAATTGCTTTACTGTATTTCTTTTTGTCAAGCAGTGGACAGGTTTGTGTCTCAATTAAATCACAAAAAATGTACCACTTTGTAATTATCTGGAAAGCGTTTAGCTGAGCAGAAATAAAAGAAACACTATGATGTGATTAAGAGAAAGGGAAAAAAGAAATCTGTCTAAAGTATAATTCAACAAACTGCCAGCAATCACATCCTGCCTGCCTCAGATCTCCATCTGAAATATATATGGCTTGATGTGAACGACAAACAAGTTTGCAGTTATTCATGCAGTAACAATGAAAAGGGAATAAGTAACCTATTTTAAGAAATGTGAAACGTAGAAAAAGCAGGGAGTAGGAAAAAGGGTACTAACTCTGTTTTAAAAGTAGAATTAATAGTAGGCAGGAGACTCAATACAGTATATAATACATTGCTTAAAAACATACTAGTTAAAATCAGCTCACCCTTAAAAAATGTTTTGAATACTTTATTATTACAAACAATTAGTTATATACTCAGCAAAAAAAGAAACGTCCCCTGACTTTCAACTGTTTTTACTTTCAGTAGACTTAATGTGTAAATATTTGTATGAACACTAAAAGAGTCAACACCATAAGACATAAACTAAAAATGTTTCACAATGTGTCCCTGAATGAAGGGAGGCTCAAAATCAAAAGTACCAGTCAGTATCTGGTGTGGCCACCAGCTGCTTGAAGTACTGCAGTGCATCTCCTCCTCATGGACTGGACCAGATTTGTCAGTTCTTGCTGTGAGATGTTACCCCACTCTTCCACCAAGGCACCTGCAAGTTCCTGGACATTTCTGGGGGGAATGGCCCTAGCCCTCACCCTGCGATCCAACAGGTCCCAGACGTGCTCAATGGGATTGAGATCTGGGCTCTTCGCTGGCCATGGCAGAACACTGACATTGCTGTCATGCAGAAACTCACGCACTTTTTGCCACTCCTGTCTGGTCCAGCGAAGGTGGGTTTGTGCCCATAGGCGGCGTTGTTGCTGGTGATGTCTGGTAAGGACCTGCCTTACAACAGGCCTGCAAGCCCTCAGTCCAGCCTCTCTCAGCCTATTGCGGACAGTCTGAGCACTGATGGAGGGATTGTGTGTTCCTGGTGTGACTCGGGCAGTTGTTGTGGCCATCCTGTACCTGTCACGCAGGTGTGATATTCGGATGTACCGATCCTGTGCAGGTGTTGTTACACGTGGTCTTCCACTGCGAGGATGATCAGCTGTCCTTCCTGTCTCCCTGTAGCGCTGTCTTAGGCGTCTCACAGTGTGGACATGGCAATTTATTGCCCTAGCCACATCAGCAGTCCTCATGCCTCCCTGCAGCATGCCTAATGCACGTTCACGCAGATGAGCAGGGACCCTGGGCATCTTTCTTTGGGTGTTTTTCACAGTCGGTAGACAAGTCTCTTTAGTGTCCTGCGTTTTTAGAACTGTGACCTTAAATGCTTACTTTCTGTAAGCTGTTAAGGTCTTAACGACCATTCCACAGGTGCATGTTAATTAATTGATTATGGTTAATTGAACATGCATGGAAAACATTGTTTAAACAATTTACAATGAAGATCTGTAAAGTTATTTGGATTTTTAAAACATTATTGTTGAAATACACAGTCCTGAAAAAGGGACGTTTCTTTTTTTGCTAAGTATATATTGAACACAATACCAGAGGCCTTAATAAAGGAAAAGATCTGTTAAGGATGGAATTGTCAGTGAAAGATGAATCAGGCAAAGGACTGGCTCCAAAGTAAATGTATTCTCCATAGCTTGCTAGAACTAAACCCTCGGCTCACATTAGTCATTCCCCACCCACGTTTCCACAATCTATCAGACTTTCCAGAGTAATAGCACCACCAGTATGGAGTATCTCTTGAGAGCATATGAGCCTCAGGTGTTTACTAATCAACCTATTTCATTCAAGTGACATGAGCAGCATTTTCTGAAAATAAAATAAAAAGGTTATCCTACACAAACACAACTAGATTTGCTAGATATTGGTGCTCATTTCAATTTGTTTATGAGAGGTTGCAATATACTTTCATAACTAGCAGAAAAATAGGAGGTTTTGCACTTGAGGAGAAGAAGTTCCATTTAGCATCAAAACTAGAAGAAAATAAAGGAAGGCAGAGAGAGAGAGGAATCTAGTTATATGAGCCCTCAAATTAGAAGGTAAGCCTTTTTAAATATTTTAACTATACCATGTCCAAAGGCATTTATTTGATGTAAGAGATTTTTGTACAGCTTACCCATCATTCTTCCTGGCATGGTAGTCCTCTGTGGGAGAGGATCATCAATCCCACTGTATAAAGAATGCGAAATTCTGCGCTCTCTATCATCTAACGAGTTGTCCATGGCAAGATCTGGACCAGGGGGGCTTCCAGGTGCATCAAGCTAGGGAGGAGGGAATAAATACAGGAAATTTAGCATTTAAAACAACTTATTGGTACAGTGTGTAGTAAAAGAGCGGTGCAGCTGCTACTGAAAGCCCACAAATGACCATAAAATCAACAAGAACACATCTCAAAGTGCCCAGAAAAATCAGAATTGAAAGACAAAGCATAGCGACAACTTTTTTGTGCCATTTTACACATTACTCCCCATTGTGGTTTGACAGCTATCAACTTCAAAACAAAAGAATTTAGGACTGCCTTTTAAAAAAGACCATCACCAGGAATAATAGAGAGATAAAGATCATTTTTCACAGTTCTGTACATCTGTGATAAACAAGTTCACATTGCTTGAATGTACTTTGGGCAGCTCATACAACTTTTACATTACAGAGTTTCAAGAATCACAGCCTAACATTTACTTAGCGAATAAAATACACATATTGCTTAGAAGATTCTGAGGGACTGACTGTATTCATCCGCCTTGCCTATAATGTGCTCTGATTAGTAATTGTGAGTCTCAAGGCCTTGTTCAGGAAGCCTTCAATGTAAGCAATGTAGACTAATGGAGAGGGAATGTTGGGAGAGGGGTACTCAAAATTGCAGAAGGCAGGTGTTTTTTTGGGATTCCCAGACATGGCTGGAACAGAGCACACAGTTTTTGACAATGCTTGTGTAATGAGGCTCATTCTGTATACTGTATTTCCTCAACAAGAGTCAAGCTGTGCCTGCCTACACGATCCTCGGGTAGAAGGTCTAACAACTCGTTTAATTTTTCCCACATCCTTCTGAGTAATGTGATAATCCTTCACTGCCAACAACAGTGGGATTTTGTTTTTTTTTTTGAAGTTTCAAGTGAATAAATTCTTATAGCCAAGTTGTCGTATGTAAGCTATTTTTCTGTTTCTTGACCCTGGCTGACAGTTACATTGAAGTTATGATTGAAGAATTCTGAATAACATATATGTTGTCATTCCAGAAAACTAAGTCTCTGCACTTACTAAAAAGGAATACAATACAAGGGATTTGACTCAATCGAAATAAGGACAACTTACTTTTTGTAATATTAATAAAAGTCATCCAATGTCTGTATTTTTTATAAGTAATACACAATACTAAATATCTAGGCATGAGACAAAGAAAGAGTACAGCAAATCACCTCACTTCACAACAGGTTCCCATCATAATAGTACAAATGAATGCCATTTTACAGTAACTTTCAACTTTACTTTTCTTATCTCATAATGAAAAGTTTTTTGGACAATTGAAGGAAAGGATCTCCTAGATATATAGTATATACACACACAGTACATATATCCATACACAAAGAGAGAAGCAACATATTACACAAAAATTATGTTTATGTCCAAAGTTATGCTTCGTGTTTAGGTTGTACTTCTTTTTTGTTATTATATTTGCAATTATTGCACTGTATTACTGTTTTATATTTACTACTTTTTCAATTAGGGCTTGTTAGAAATGCTCTTCATAAAATAACTTGAATTCACAGACCACTCACTACTCCTAAGTGTAACCAGCCAGTTCAGAGGTTGTGCCTTTCAATGATGCTGATGGACATGTTTTACATTTACTAATCACATTAGGTATTACTTTTATTCAAGTATTAAAATATTTGTTTTAAATGAACTTTCAGGACAAATATATCATAAATTATAAAAGAATTACACACAAGCCGCAGATCAAAGTGAGCCAAGGAGAACATTAGATGTAATAGATTTCCAATAGTAATAACAGGGTTACAATCGACTAAAGCCATCCAGCTAGCTAAGTAGGTTGGTGGCATTTCTTTTCAATCGATATACATGATGACAACCTAGACCACAAATTGTTAATCACAACTGAAATACCTTAATTACATATTCACTTAAAGGAAAACTTTCTTTATCTGCATTTTTATTAAGATGAGAGTAAACAGATACGAATGACATGTGCAGATGTTCTTAATCTTTTAATCCATATCTTTTAGTAAATGCTTTCAGGTCTGCAATTTTGTAACTTAAAAACAAAAAAGGCATGGTCATTAATTGATTTGTCTCCATCCACTGAATCAACTTTCCTCACTATAAGGTTGTCAAGAGGCAAAACCTATCCCACCAGAATCAGGAAAAATGGGAGGAAATTAGAGCAGCCTGACAAATCTCTTGCAAACAGAACCAGGCACACTCTATACAGACAGTGAGCGGCAGCCTGCGTAACCACAGCTCCTTCTTCATTAATGACCACACCAGATGATTTAAAAAAAAAAAAAATGCACCAAACATAAATTGAAAGTTTGCTACAATTTTTTTACTTTTCATTTTTATTTCATTGGATCAAAGTCAATTTGATCAATATATTGTAAAAATCACAAAACATTAAGTAATTATCATATAAAATAAAATATTGACATCTGTCTATATGTAATGAGATTGAGATCATGAACTACTGGGGTCAGGACCTTGATCCTGGTCTTATGATCTGATACACTGTGAAAATTCAACAAATTTTCAGCAGTGGCAACAATTGCAAAGTAATCTGTGGTGACATGCTTATTACGGCAATGTGACATTGCAGAAAGACAAACAACAACAGCAGCAACATTGGCTGAGCATCGAGCAAATTGCTTATTCCATTTACAAGATGAAAAATACCATTATAAAAAGAAAGAAAAGTGGAGCAGGGTCATCTGCTGAACATCAAGCACAACACAGAAGGTTATCAAGTGATGCAGAATGAGAAAGAATAAGCAGACAAGACACTGAAGCTCACTGACAAGCAAGACATAATCCTGAATACAGACCAACTAAACAGCAGACAAACACGATGGCTCATAGGCAAGCAAGACAAAGTTCAGGATACAAAATGCAAGAATGCCCAAGGGGCAGAAATGCATGACAAAGAAGAAGATCATCACATCTAGCCTTTTGCAGTAACTATTTACAAAGTATATCAAAAGCTCAGTTGACCGGCAGGCCAACATGATGACTCATAAATATGCAAGACCAAATTCACGAAACAGAATACAAGAATAAGGACATGAGAGATCTTCAAATATTCAAATCTTTTGACTACATGCAAACATTGCTTTTACATCCTTTGATCAGTTTGTTTGAATAGCAATACTTTCAAATGTTACACCACCAATGTGATCACTGTGAAGCTGTATTTTAAATGGTGAAATTAAAAGGAATGTGCTGCCAAACTGGAAAGGTTCAACTTGCGCTACATGAAACATCAGAAATAATAAAATACAAAATAACTTGTAGAATAACCAAAAGAAGTTTCAATGATATAAAAAATTTCAGCAACTCCTATTAATAATTCCCCACGACTCAGAGCACACATGTTCAAAATTCATAAACAAAGATAAACATGATGGCTCATAGGCAAGCAAGACTAAGTAATAAAACACAATATCACTTCTGGAGGAACCGAAAGAGAGACCGATTTAGAAAAAGGTAAGACATATTAACTGCTCCTTTCCTTTAACTTGGTTTTTATTAACCTTTTACTTGAAGAGTGTGGTTTCAATGTGTTTCACTAGTTACTAAATAAAGATAGTTTTTTAATGAAGACTCCTTTCCATCCTAATATATTACATTATAGGGATGCTGGGACTTAACCAAAAAAGAGAAAGAAACAGCCCTGGTTGGGAACACCAATGCAGCATATGGCTCATTATTTTAAAAAATCATGAATGGGACATGATTGAAAACTGGAGTACACAGACAAAAATCATATTGGAGCGGTGCGTGATAACCACTGTACTACTGTTGACTTGTTAGTTAATGCTCAAAGGGCAAAAATAATAAAAAAGGCTGGGTAATTACATTTTGACTTTGTTTTGATGTAGAAAGATGTTAATATTAAATCAAAACTAACTGATTAATCAAGGAAGATGTTTTAAAAATGCATAATAGAGTTATTCAGTAAATATTTATAATCAGACTAGCTGTACTACCCATCTAAGATAGTTTAAAATCTAAGTAATCAAAACAGACATCTGCATTAATATTTGCAGTGCTCCATCTATTGGAATGTATTTTGTAGTGGTTAAAGTAATACAATCATTGCATTTGACATTCCAAGAGATGGAATATCACAAATATGTGTATTAATAACATGAATTAATACAAATGTTTGTGATGCACCACCTGTTGAAATGACAAATGCAATGCACATGTCTCATTTATATGCCATTTGGTATGGGATTTGTAAAAGCAGTATTATTGTTTGGGATGAGCCATCTGCTGGAATGACAAATGCCATATATTTTATTATTATAAATGTTTGTGATACACCATCTGTTGGAATGACAAAAGCAATGCATTTTATTACTAGAAATGTTTGTGTTGTGCTGGCGCCCTGCCCAGGGTTTGTTTCCTGCCTTGCGTCCTGTGTTGGCTGACCCTGTAGTTAGGATATAACGGGTTGGATAATGGATGGATGGATGTTTGCGTTGTGTCTTCTGTTGGCATGATTGAGATATAGCAACCAGACAGACGCAGAGGTACACAGATATTTATCCTTTTGTTAAGGTGGATTCTGTGAAAGACAAAATAAGCTCACTATTAATTCTTTGCAACTTTAATCTCTTGAGTGAGATACTAAATATTTTATTATGTATCTATTTCATTTTTTATTTGCAAATGATCACAGTCATTTTTTTTTCAATTTATACAGTGAAACTAAACATCCACCCAGGTTGAGTAATGTATTATCGCATCATCAATTAAAAATAAATATAAACTAAAAATAACATTTTGTTTTTACTTCCAACAGATAACATAGGTCATCTTTCACCATATTTTAAGTGCATAACATAAGTGAAAAGGGCAGAAAATGTAACCACAACGCTAAAACCCCATACAGAGAACTGCAATAATATCAATCTCTCAGGGTGGGCTTAAAATCAGAGGCCCACTTCATTTATTTACAAAGCAGCCAGAACACATTGTGGTAGAATTTTTTTTTACATTGCAAAGTAAGAACAGAAGACAGTAAGCTAACATTTCTAAATGTTCAGGGACTGAAGCTTTGCCAGTGATACCATACTGTAAAGAGAACAGAACTCTTTAATAATTTTAATAAACAAAAAACAAAAAAAAAAAAAAAAAAACACATTTCATCTGATGTCTACAGAGGTCACATGCCCAGAATTATTATTCTAGTCGGACGTTATCCTTCATTAAATATAAATGAGATCTTTAATGAAGTTCCAAACCATGGACTTATCTCTCAATGTTTGATAAGCACAGAAGAGATTTAGCGCATCGAAGGGTCAACACAATTACAATCTGAGGCACGTCATTCAGCAAGAGAATAATAAATTCAGAGTGAGAATGAATTAGATTCAATAAGGCTTAAATTGTAAAACGAATGTTGCTTTTATTAAGTTGATTTCAAAGAGCGGAAAATAATGACCATGTTAAGCATATTCTCTCGCTAAGGGAGAATTTTATACAGAATGGGTCAGGGAAAGTGACTACGCAGAAATGTCAAATCACAAAATTTAGAACTAAAAATGAAATGCTATGCAGTCCTGCCCTCTTTATTCAGCTATGTTGCATGAAGGTGCTATGCTGCACACCCACCAATTCAAGGAATGCTCCAAACTATACTAAAAAGCATGCACTGGGTTCCATTTCTTTAACTTTGTAGGCCATTTATGTGTTGCATGTTTCTTATGCCAAGCAGCCTGTTCAAGCACATCATTGCATATAACAAATGTGTCTTATTGCTTCTGTGCAAGAGTGCCCAACATTACCAGTATGAGTTTCATCCTGTTGTCAAAAGGAAATGTGTTTGGCAACAAACACTGGAGGTAATTATAGGGTTGAGGTGCCATAGTAACAACACTTGTTTATTCCTTTTTAGCTCTATTAATGTAATTTCTTTGTATTTACCCCTTAGGCATTGCATTATTCATCATATCTGATTTTAATTTATGTGGTAAACTGCTTCTTACATCAGTTATATTTATTAGCAATGAATGTGATTAATTTATTTTCCATTAGATTGTCCTTGTTATGCTTAATATGCAAAGGGTTCTTTTTTGCCATTTATTATACTGTATATTGGCATTGTGGCTCAGTGGTTAGTGCCGATTATAGATCAAGCATCCAAGATTAAATTCTCATGCATAGATTCTGTCTCTGTGCAGCTGGCACATTCTCTCTCTGTCTCCACCATGGGTTTCCCTTTAATTTCCTCAAGGTATGCAGGTTAGGAAGACTGCAGATTTGAAACTGTCTCTGCAAGTGTGTGCACAAGTGGACCCTGCAAAGGACAAATGTCCTGTCCAAAGTTGGTTCCTACCCTGTGCCCAGTGGTGCCATGATGGGCTTCAGGCTTTCTATGATCAAGATAAGGAGATTAGACAATGTATCTAATTAAATAACCTTACTCCTCAGCGTATTTAGTTTAATTTGAAATGCTTTAAAGCAGTGGTTCCCAAATTTGGCCCTGGGGAGGATCCACTGTGGCTGTAGGTTTCTGCTCCAACCAGCCACCATTTTTAGTTGGACTCCTATCCTAAGTAAGCGGTAAGAGCTGTTCTTTCCCAGTTTCTGTGTTTTGGGACCAACGTAGTAATTACAAAACTACATTTGGCAAATTTTTATTGAAAATGTACTAAGCAGTTCTATGGTGATAATGTAGCTTTGGTTTCACTTTTTAACATTTTTATGCTGATTTTTATTCTGCTTTTTTAGGTGTTCTGCTTATTTAATTCATTATTTTAAATTTGGGAGTCTGACACTGAAGCAGCTGCAGCCTTCCATCATTCAATGTTGTTTGCCTGGGTTTCTGCTATAATTATTTTCATTTGTCATTATTAGGAAATTAGACATAAAAGAGGCAAAATAATAGGAAAACAACAAAACAGAGTAAAGCACTTAAAACAACAGCACAAAAATAGAACGTCTTATAAATGTAAAAATCCTCCTGCTGTGCTTTTCTGAATGTAGAGTAAAAGAAGAGAGAAAAAGACCAGCCAATAAACACGGAGCACACCAGAATGAAGATGAGATGTTGAATAGACATTTTTGCTGGCTCCAAAGTTCCAGTGGCCTTTTGCTTGACCCACAGCCCTCCCTTTCCTTTGCTTTTTGAGCCTGGCATTGCACTTCTCTGGTCATCTTTCTTGAAGATTTGGTGCGTCTATGTTTGTGGACACTCTTATGTGTTGTACCTGTATTTCTGCATTAGTACTCACTGGTGGCCAACTCTCCCTTACACAAGAGTGCATTTGTATGATTTAAAATAAAATTATACTTGTTTGACTTTGGTGAGCTAGTCACAAATTGCCATGACTTGAGTTGGTGAAGACGTCACATTACATGAATGAGGTCACAGGCGCATGTCACAACTGTCCAAAACTCACTGTTATATAAATGAAGACTACAACTGATATTTACTAGAAAATGTATATAATATATATAATAATCTTTTAAATCAACTGTTGCAGGAAGCAAGTCCATTGCAGGGCACACAATTATGTTCAGTCAAACCAGGGCAATTCAGAGAATGTGTAAACTGGACTGCAACTGGCACAGATATTTCCTTTATACATTAGAGAAATCCATGAGCTGCAATTTTTAAGTAGCATATCCATTATGAGGAATTTTAGCAATACATTTCCAGTCCACAACCTTTCCATTTTTTTTTTTTTTTTAACAAATCTGCCTGTACAGCAGGAGACACAACCCATCAACAGCAAACATGTGTGAACAACTAGGAGTGCCTGAAAGCCATCAGCAGAATCAAAACTTTTCAGTAGATTCTGATAAATTTGTACAATAATGACTTTCAGACTACAACATATCTCTTTAAACAAGTAATAAAAGAATTAATCAATATCTGAGTACAATAATCATATACAAATTTAACAAATGGACATAAACTTTTGCTGTGATGTCTATTCCCCACACGACATAACAATAAACATATAGCAACATCACTAACGCACCACTAACCCTAAAAATGAAATTATTACAGTCCAGGATAAACGTTATCATAAAATGTTATTAAAGTTGCATGAGCTGTGAAAGATGATGCAAACACTACATCCTATAAAGATGTATATTCATTCTTCTGACTGTTATACGAGGTGCGATCCAAAAGTTCCCGGAATTCATTTATTCTGCAGCTAGAGAGCAGGTTTGGTTATATCAATCGCCGCTAGATAGCAGTTCAAGTTGTCCTTGAGAGCTGTTATCACGCGTTATAACGTCAGCGCAGTTGTTTTTCAAGTTGTAGTTCTCGTTTAAATTTCGGTTGTGTCTGACAAGTCATTTCTTTTGCATCACGACAATGCACCAGCTCACACATCACTGATTGTGTGCGAATTTTTGGCTTCTAAAAAGTTTACTGCCATTCCCCACCCTCCGTACTCCCCAGATTTAGCGCCGTCTGATTTTTTTTTTATTTCCTAAGATGAAGATGAGGCTCAAGGGACGCAGATTTGAGACGGTGGAGGAGATCCAAGTGGTAACAACCGACGTCTTGAACACACTGACAAAAAACGACTTCCAGAGGTGCTTCGAAAGGTTGAAATCTCGCTGGGATTGGTCTATCAACTTAGCGGGTGACTATTTTGAAGGAACTGTTCACTATTAATTGTTATTTGGTGTGTATGCTTTTAAATAAATGCATTCTGGGGACTTTTGGATCGCACCTCGTATCTGCTATCTCAATTTATTAAAGTTCATCTTTCTCACTTATACGAAGCTGATGCAGACAAAACATAGCCTTGTTCTGTATCAAAACATGGACTTTAAAACATACACTCATCCCTTGCTCTTTAAGGGGTTTAGAGCCCACACAAAAGTCACTCTATAAAAATCGAACTAACAAAACACATATAAAATGCACCCTGACACAGTGGATAGCACTGCCATTTTCACCTACAGGCATACTTAATAAACACCTTACTTAATAAAAAGTCACAGGCAAAAATCAGACCTGTAGTCTGCTCTAGTAGTCAGCACTGTTGTTTACTGCAAACACCTATGAGCATGAGCTGCATCTCTGTATGTTTCTGATTGTGAACATGGCCCACACCAAAGTCCTTTACAAGTTGTGCTATAAGGTCAGTTTGTAGGTGAGCCTTAATGAAAATTTTTTTCTGTACTCTCTATCCAATGATTAGATGACAATGGCCAAAGCATATGTTATCGTCAAAATTACCGTTAAAGTCAATATTAAATTATATTTACTGGCATGAAGTATTTATGTATTCTTTTTTTTTAATTTCCAGGTTTCCTGATGGGCCATTTGTGCGATAATAAGTCTTATAGACTCAATGCTCCGGTAATTTTTTTTTTTATTGTTCTCTGAATTTTGTTCTGCTAGTGACACAACAGCTGTAATAGTTCTATAATATTGTTATATAAATAAACAAATGCAGAAACTGAATATCTTCATCTGATTCTTTTGTCGAAGGAGCAAGTTAGAAGTACAAAATAATCACAATTGCAATACAGGTCAAAATATTGCAATTAGATATTTTTCCATAATTGTAAAGCCATATATTCTAGTGACAAATGGTGCTACCAATTAGAAAATCACAACTTCTGCCTGTCAAGTAATACTGACTCGTTTAAAGAGATAAAGCATTGCAAATAATGGATTATGGATTTTTCTTGAGGACCCTGGTTGTTTTTAATTTTAACTTCCACAGCTAAAAATTACAAAATATATTGTATTATCCCTGTGTCCAATAAGTCAATTGGGACATAAGGTCTAGCCAAAAATGTAATGGCTGATAATAAAAATAAAAATAGAAATTGTAATGCCATATAAATCATCTGTGGTGCCAGTTAATTCACACTGTAACAATGAACCTCACTTCCACTGTGCACTAGTCCACTGGTTCAATAGTCATAAAAACATAATTTAGTGCTTCACCTGATTGATATCCCTTCCTCAGAGAAATCGATGGTTGTGTGTTTCCACATGACAACCGGCTTCAGTCTGCCCTGTGAAAGCTTCAGGAATATGTAAATATGGACAGTATATCAATCAGCAAAGCTTCTTCTAAAATTCGTCCTGCCAGAGGGTACAAAGTAGAAAAGAAGCCTGAATGGGACAAGAGTCCTAACTTAATAATGAAATCTTGTGAGATGGACATTTAAAGCCAAACGATGAATAGAGTAAATGAGCCCAATATCTGCTCTTCTTTTTCAGTACAACAAAACCCTTTAAGGCTGTAGACCTAATCTGATATTTTCCAGCTGCTGCTCAATAGACACACAATTTACCAGTTCAAGAAATTCTTGACAGTAAAAGCAGAATATATACTTTTTCAAACTGAAAAAACACTTCAAAGTGCTGCAGTACCCTTCTGCACATTATAACAGAGGATCTTAGAATTTATTAGACAGATAACTTACTTCCCAAGGTTCATTAAGATGTACAAGAAAGGATGAGGACAAAGGAAATAACAGAGCAATTCTACTGTGTTTTTATAAGAACATTGTGCAATCTCAAATACTGAAGCCACAAATATAGCTTGGAAATTACTTACAGTCTTTCAATTAGTGTCGCTTGCTTGCTTTTGAATTTAATAATATATAGTACGCTAATGGTACATGCTGAGAAAGAATACTGCTCTAAAGGCTAATGTAATGCAAAGAAGAAAACATAAAACAGAAGCATTACATTCCAAAACCCTCTTAATCCAATCCAGGGTTGCGGGAAGCCAAAGCCTATTCCAGCAGTATGAGGTTCAAGATAGAAAAAGAAAAAAACAAAGTCTTGGACACGGGTGTTATGAAAATAAGCAGCCAAAAGTAAATATTTACAAGGATGTCTGCCCATGAACAACATACACTGATTTTATTCTTGATGATGCAAACTCATGGTGTTGTACTTCCACAGGGGCACAGAGAGTATTCTGCTGCTGTGACAACAGGGCTATGCTAAACAACACCTACCAGGGGAATTGGGAGGCTGACCAGTGCACTATACTACACTTCCCTGGATTTTGTGACTACAGGAAGGCTCCAGAGAAAAACGTGGAACAGACATTTAAGATGTATCACAGCCACATCTGTCAGGGTATGTGATAGCTTTATCCGAGAGGCAGTCAGACTCCACAATACAATGTAGCCTCCCATGATCTTCCACCTTACTCTAACATCTTAGATCCGGATGTTCAGCTCCAGTTTATGCATAAGTCACTTTTATCATGTCAAAAGATCAGTCAATGCACTGATCTGTGCAACGTGTCCTTAAATGGGTTTCTTGGTAATTGTGGAGTTAATTGTATCGCCATATTGCATATTTAAATAGTATGCTTGTTTGTGCACACCATTTTGACTTATTTGCACTATGTGCACACTGTGAGCCCTGAGCTTTGTCATTTCATCTCTCTGTGTACTTGTATATGGTTTAGATGACAAAGCTTACTTTAACCTTCATTTATTAAATAAAGTCATGATATACAGGGGTACATGAAAAAGAAAAGTCAGTCAAAATCAGTTAAAATGCAATGGACATGATGCCTAAAATAATAGACAGTTCCAGAAGGATTATAACCAATGGCAGTCATCTTGGAAAAACTCTCAGGATCTACCTGCACAGGGTCAATGTAAAGGTTCAATGCCAAATACAGCATTTCACTATTGTTTCCTTCAGGCACATTTAAACATGCGGGCAAATCAATCAAAATGTCAGCTTGTTGTTGATTAAACTCTTTACAATAAATAGAACATTATATTGTGAGAAGGTTCCTGATAAAAAAAATACAACCAAATAGCAAAAAAAAAAAATTGTTAATCCATGGCAATTATAGGTTTAGTATCAATGCAAGATTAATAAAAGTTATTAAGGTTATACCAGCATCCCAGATTTCTATCTAGATTTGCTTTAAGTGAATTCAAGTTATTGGCATACATTTGTCAACAATATTCACTTCAAGCATGACAGCATATCTAGGTTAATCCAACAAAAGGCAGATTCTTAAGAAGGAGTGTAATACATCAGACTTTATTGATATTACTGCTTTTCATTATGGAGGCATCGTGTTTACAGCTTCAAAACCTGCCTGTCAATTACTGAAAAACACAGGTGCTCTAATATATATATATATATATATATATATATATACATATATATATATATATATATACACATATATACATATATATATATATATATATATATATA
>JANRMT010062817.1:46448189-46469031 GCA_026402145.1 Polypterus bichir lapradei
ATTTTATGTGACTTTTTATGTCACTTTTTTGTCACGCTTTAAATCTGGCTTATTTTAAAACCTACATATATATATTTGGTATCATTCTTTTCAGAATCTAGCAAATTTTAATGTGATGTTGTTAGATTTTCAGATTCTTATTTTGTTTTTAAATTATAAACTAAAAAATATCAAGAACTTGCGTCCCACGAGACAAGAGTTTGCAATTTAACCTCGCCCGGGACTAGAAATAAAAGACAAAGAGTAGGACAGCTGCTGTACAGGCTTTTAAATATTCGAAGCACCTCGCAAGATGCAGATCACATGGCACGGCAGCAAGCCAGCAGCTGACCGAGCAAAGAGGAGGTTATATAAAAAAAAAATTAAAAAAACCTATTTGTTTCCCATTGTATCATCGTTTAAGAGGGGTTTTGAAGGAGCGACCACATCTACTTGGGGTGCGTTCAACCCCACTCTTCACAATGCAAGCGACAGACTGGCCGCAACTGGGGATTGAGCGCCGAAGGTGCCAGGAGGGTTTTCTTCCCTAGTGCAGATAGAAAAAATCTGGAAGCGTTCAGATCACAAACACCTAGATCGGGATCACACAGTGTCTTATAATAACAGCTTGGGTGAATGCAACCTAAGGATAACAGTTACAAACAGCAAGATATAGAACACCATTTCCAACAGAGACACTATGAGGGAATAACTGATCCCATAATCTTTGTACACCAGGTGTTTTTTAAGTGAAACTGGTAGAGTGGTAAGCATTGTCTTGTTTCTCTTTTTTTCTTTAGCTGCTTGAACTACAAGGAACTTAAAATTGAAAATGAATCTGCAACAACTCATTTGCTGGGGATATTAACACATCTAGAGGCATTAATCAACAAAAAACTGAATTTAATCCTTTTTTACCCCTCTTACTTTATTAATTGCTTATATTAATTAGAAATACACCCCTGCAAGCTATCATTAATACCAAATACCTTTATACTATACATGTAGGATTCAGTCTCACTGTTTCATTGATTTCATAAAATACTTCTTTTAATACACCGGAAAATTAAAAACAGCTAATACTGAAATATGTAACACTGAAATTAACATTTTAATGAAATCTAAACATACTTAAGATTAACCTACATATATATGACAATATGTATGTGACTAATAACAAATTATTATCTTTATATTTTAGCAACAACTGACTAAATAAACTTGAATGCATACTATAAAGATTTGTGCTGAGATTTTAGTATATAAAAGCTTGTAACTTATGTGATTTACTTCATGTCTAACAACTACACAGCTATCAGGACCTGAACTCTAGCACTTTATTCTAGTACTTTAAGACTACCAACACTTCATGCAAAACACTATGATAACTGATCAGTCAATAGGATGAACTGTCCTCTTGTTATGTATAATGTGAAGTTAAAAGAATCCTATAAAAACTTTCTTAAACACTGTTTTGTTTGCAAGTAACTTTTTGGTGTAAATGTAATTCTTTTTCTATCTGACTTAATTCTTTAAATGATATTTAAAGTCAAATTTCCTTCAAAATAAAAATGGAATGTGCTCATCTACTTTCTCAGATACCCACCATGACCTGGAGCACAGTGAGCTCATTTAACATTGTGTTACATACAGCACCACATTTTACTTGCCTGCCACAAAACTGCACACTGGGACTTGCTCATTCTTGTACTGCTCTCTGCTGAACTGCAGAAATATTACAGTTGCTAGCTTAAATCCACTGCAAATTCCAAAATCCAATTCTAATAGCAACAAAGCAGGGTATTTCTGTCAATACATTCACAGTAAAATTATACAAAAAATTACAGTGGATCTGGCATTCCATTCATATTCATTATAACAAATGTGATGACAATGACCCTTTAAAAAGAAAAACTAGGATTTAGTCTACAGTCTATTAAATTGACTCAAATTGCTATGTCATTCATTCAAATTAATTTCATCACCTTTATAAGGGGTTCCTCTACCCATGTCTTTAGGTAGACAATACAACAACTACTACATATTTCATATTTAGGTACAGACAAAAGAATTTCTGATTTATACATTAATGGCAATGCACAGAAATGTGTATAACTGGCTGGAGGTAGTTTCAAATTGCCAGCATATCTACTGCAAGGTGAAGTCTGTGAGTGCTTCAGAAATTTTAGAGATTTGACCAATTGCTGTTAAGATTTACCATTGAAAGGCATTTTCTGCCTCAACAACGTCCATAATAATAATAACTATAACCTATACTGCACTTTCTAGTGACAGTAACAATGTAAATCTTTTTCAAATTAGTGTGGTTATAAATACTATCACAATAAAATTACTGACTGTTGTTTCTATGATGGAGAAGTGCCTCATTCAAAGTTGGTGTTTCCGGTGTTTTGGCCCTGTCTCCCAAAATGCAGAACAGGAAAGAGAGTGCTTGATGATTAGTTGATGGTTGAAATACTACAAATGTCTATCAGACTTAGAGATTAACTAGATTCCAAGGTATTTCTGATCATGCGTGGTGTCTAATTTTGGTTCTTGTTAAACTATAGATGTCATGTGCATTTTCTAACAGAAGCTTTCTCTTTACCATCTCTGCTCTTTCTAGCCTTAAAGTTGCAACGGGTGAAGCACCCAGCTAACAGTTGTCGTTTGCATTGTCTCTCCAATCTCATCCAATGTAGCTTGTAACTCCTTCAGAGTTCTCAGAGGTCTCTTTGTGGCCTCCCACCTTTGTCCTCTTTTTGCATGATCACTCTTTTCTTGTTGATGGCCAGTTCCTAGCCGATTTACAGCTGTACCATACACTTTCCACTTCTTAATGATCAATTTAACTGGATTCCAAGAGATATTCAGTGACTTAAGATATTTTCTTGTGTCCAATTCCTGACTAAACATTTTCATGGAGATGCTTGGAGTGTCCTTTTGTCTTCAGTGTAGAGTTTAATCCATGGTATTGACTCACCACAACTTGGACCTTCCAGAAAAAGGTACATTTATACTACAATCAACTGAAACCCAAGGCAAGCGAACTATAACCAAGTGAAACTCCTTGACTATAGAGAGGTGATCTTTGCTGAAGTAATTCTGTGACTTCTAAAACCAATTGGCTGCACCACTCATAACTTCTGGGTGTCTTATTAGATGGGGTGAATACTTATGTCACTAATTATGTTGTGTTTTAGATCTGCAATTAATTCAGATCACTTTGCAGAGATCTGTTTTCACTTTGATTAGTGTCAAAAGAGCCAAAATTAAACCCTCCGCGATTCGATATTGTACAACATTAAAATGTGAAAAGTTGGAAGAAGGTGAATACTTTATATAGGCACTGTAAATTTAATTAATTAGAAAGACTGAGGCATGAATTTTGAATTGGGGATGAAGCTTGCTAGTAAAATTGGATTTTTTCACCCAAAGATTTTGGCTTTTATGCAAATTGTACAGCCATCTACAGGGAGTGAAGTGTGAAAAGAAACAGTGAGGAATACAGGAGTTGGTTAAGGCCAGAACAACCTAGAAAAAGGCTTGCAAAATGTAATGTAAAGGCTCAGTACTTCAACATGATTATTAAGGAGATACCCACAGTTACTCATAAGCAGAATCACATTTGCATTAACCCCCTTCCTACCCTTTGACACATTGAACAGGCTGTGTCTTGAGCAGAAACCACACGTAGCTAATGGAACATGTGCATGGCTTGAAGCAGTGCGACTTCTGGACAGCTTTTATCAATGGGATGCAAACTGTGTGAGGTTAGAGCGAATAGTTTGACAGCAGACATGAACAGCTGGAGAAAAAGATGACAAAATATATTTCCCCCTATATATTCACCTCTCACTGAGTTTAAAATGGGAAGACAGGAAGTACAGCATGTAAGGCCTAATGACAGCTATAGCTCGATCAAAAAGATTTATTTTGTTTTTACAATGGATACAGACCTAAGTTTCTTATTGGTAGGTATTCTGTTAAACTCATACAGTAAGTATTCTTCTGCTTACAGGGACAATACACACATCCAAAAAGTCACAAAACAACAGGAAATTTTAACACAAACTGATTAAGTGTTACGTCTGTGTCTTATGTGTGATCTGCGTGTGTCCAATTCATTGTCACAGCAGGGCCAGAGCCTATCAGTTGCAATGGTGCATAATGTATTAAGTAGTTACTTTTTATTTATTTATCTACTAGTTCTCTGGTGGAGTCATGCTATCTCAATCAAATAGAAACATGTGTTCCAACTTTTATGTTCATAGCTCGCTGTAAAGATGAATATTTTGAGATAACAAAACCCTAGTTAAAAAAAGAAGGAAATGTTTGTGCATTTTATGTTAAGACTTCTACAATGAAAACAGCATTAGAACATTTACTATTAAAAACTGTACAATACTGTAGCTGTTTATTTTGGCCAATAAAGTGCCAAATGCTCTACTTTTACCAGCTTTATTCAGTAGAAAATCTGAATAAAGTTAAACAAACAAGAAAGTTCAAAAAGATTAATAAAAAAAGTTAATTAATATGTCCTTATAAAATGAATAAAGCAAAGGCTTTATTAAAGAAATCCCAAGGCACACAGCACTTCACTCAAAGACTTGAGGCAAATTAGTATAGTATAATATTGCATGAATTCCATCATGAGAATTCTGGAGTTTATAGCAGCACTACTTAAATGGGGGCGGCACGGTGGCACAGTGGTAGCGCTGCAGCCTCGCAGTAAGGAGACCTGGGTTCGTTTGCATGTTATCCCTGTGTCTGCGTGGATTTCCTCCGTGTGCTCCTGTTTCCTAGGTGCATTGGCGATCCTAAATTGTTCCTAGTGTGTGCTTGGTGTGTGTGTGTGTGTGTGTGTGTGTGTGTGCCATGTGGTGGACTGGCGCCCTGCCCGGGATTTGTTCCTGCCTTGCGCCCTGTGCTGGCTGGGATAGACTCCAGCAGACCCCCATGACCCTGTGTTAGGATATAGCGGGTTGGAAAATGACTGACTGACTAATGACTACTTAAATGGCCTACAAATCCCAGCAGCCCCAGGAGTATTACACCATTGGGCAGCTTCAGATTGGGGCAGGGGTTGATGGGAAGAAGGATGATTTGGTGCCATCTTTAAAAACGAAGATGCTAAAAAGGATTACAATCATCTGTGTCTATTAGTTTCTACACTTCACACTTTATTGGATTATAAATACAGCCACAGATGATTACAGTTCTTTCTGGATTTATGTGCTTGTCCTGTGCCTATTTGTTCATGTTATTTCGTCTTGGTTGGAAACGTCTGCATCTGTGAATCCCTCCCAAACACGTAAAATCTTCACACAACAATTGGAACCTGGTAACACAAAACTATACATTTCATTCAGAGGGCATTTCATTCTACTCCGCATCATCACCCGCACCAGCTGTACTGGACTTTACTTGGACTGTATTGTGTCAATTGATTATGATATAGTGCCTAGTGTTTTGTTTGGTTTCATTTGTTCAGTGTTTGTTAAATAATTATCACTGCTGGCGGAGTTTGGGTGGGATTTTGCATATGTGCCATTTGTTTCTTGCTTTCTTCTTTTAGTTAATATACGCTTTATCTATTCATTTTGAGTTGCTTTATTATTTGTTTCTTTTTGTGAGTGTGTGAGCCATGTCAAGGCAGTGTGCAAATCCTGGGGTACCAGAAATAAAATAAAATAAATCACTATTTTAAAAACAGTGAGAATCTGAGTGGCTCATCCCAGCCACTACAAGTTTTCATACAATTTTATTATATAAGAATTCAGGTGGTTGAAGGTCATAGTGGGATGTTTGTACTGGACAGATCATTAGCCCAACAATGGCATCAATATGGTAAAAGAAACCCAACTCCCACCTTATGTTACTGCTAATGGTGCCATTTACGTCCAGCATGTTATCAAATTGACGACTCTGGATCATGCAGGCTGAAGTGTTTGCTGTTGGGATGTCACATCACTGTGTAATTTTTGGTCATAATACAGGCAGTCCCTGGGTTATGTACGAGATAGGGACTATAGGTTTGTACTTAAGTTGTGTACGTTGGAACAGGTACATAAATTTAATAAATGCTATTGTTGACCGAATGTAACCAAGTGCTCTGCCAATGAATGATGGAGTTTCACCTCTCTCTGACCTTTTTATTATTTCTACTTTATTCAATGGTGATGGTTTTTCTCTGCTTTACTGTATCACCAGCACTTGCATCAGATTTGTGTTTCAGAGACATTGTTGAAGGGTAAAGACAAAAGGTTAAGATGAGCTCTTTTGCACAGCACTGTACAGGCTATCACAGCAGGAAGGCACCTGTCGTCAGCACGTCTAATGTACTGACAAGAGACAACTTCCTGCTATGTATCTATGTAGGTAACAGTACAAGCAGGTTTGCTATTGAGAATGAATGGGGGCATCGAGAGGCGGTTCATCACCAGCCCACCTCACAGTCACCTCCACTACAGTATGCTGCCTGCAGCGTGCGCCCACCGAGAACGAACATGGTGCGGCCAAAGATGGGTAGTGAATCGCCCCCATTCAATAGGCAGCCATCCGATGCACACTACAATGCTACCCCCCGCCTCCCCGTTCACCCTCAGTGGCCTCTGTTCAGCCACAACCGGGTTACTGCTTGTAGCATTACCAGCCGCCCACCTAGTACGAACAGGACAGCCATGCGTGGTGGGCGGGCAGTGAAACCGCTTGCCGCCGGGAGCCGCCCAAGGGACACCACACTGCGCAAGCAGCGAAATCGCCCCCCTCCAGCCTCCGTCCAGCCACCACTTGCAGCATTACCAGCTGCCCACCGAGAACGAACAGGGCAGCCGTGTGTGGTGGGTGGGCAGTGAAACTGCCCGAGGGACACTACACTACACTGCGCGGGCAGTGAAATCGCCATCGCCCCCCTCCAGCCTCCATCCAGCCACCGCTTGCAGCGTCCCCAGGCCAAAGATGACGGAGCGGCAGTTACTGAGGCGCATGTGTCGCAGCTGCTGCCCCGTAGTAAGTCGGATGTCCATAACCTGGGGACTACCTGTACACTGATGGAGGCCCACCGTTTTGTATTAATGTCAGCAGTTTAAGTCATGCCTCTTTAGGATGTAAAATGCTGGGTGTGAATTTGCAATGAAGTGATAAACTTTCCATTCTAATATGGGACAAAGTGTCCTATCATTTAGCTTCTAGTTTCACAAAAAAGAAAGCAGCAGTTTGGTACAAAATATGAAAGATTCTTTGGTGTTAAAATGAAGACTGAAAATACTGCAAGATAACAAGATCAATGTATATTCATTCTTTAATTAAGCACTTATTTATGCAACAAAATCATATGCAAGAGTCATATATAAACAGCATTTTTATGATGAACAGAAGGAAAGTATACAGGGAGATGCATGATAGATCGAGACAGAAAAAGTAAGAACTACTGGAACTGGATTTGTCTGTGCTCATACTGTAGAAACACATGCTAACAGTTTTACTATGCACTGTGTCTGTACTTAAAGTGCTCTGGAACGGGGTTTGTTCTAGGAAGGTTGTTTATAAAACTAAGATTTTAAATGTTGGGGTTTTTTTTTTCAGACATGCCCGTCATCGTTCAAATCTGAAAAGGAAAACCTGCCTTCTAAATAGTGAATAGGTACAAAACAATTTGCCTACCTTGTCTGATTTCATTACGCTCACCAGTTCAGGCTTCTACACCTTTTGTTCACCACTACAAGGTGTTGTTATTCTCACAAAACAGGTTAGCAACTGAATAATTAGGTCATGTATGTAGTCATGTGAAACTCAATTTGTGTTCCCTCAAGTAAGTGTCTACTACTGAAAACTTACCCATATTTAAAGACTGGTCAGAAATCGTTCTAGCACTGAAGATACAGTAATAAAAATTCTGCTACTTGTTATGTACGGATACATCACCTGCACTCCTGCTGGAGGCTGCTTGACTTTCCTGTCACTGCTGACACATTTCAAACAGAGCATCGCGTAATCTACCCACTGAACTGGGAGAGTGCAAATATCTTGTAATTCACAGAGCAGCTCTGTTCCATCTGCAGATGTACAGTCTGGAGTCACAGGAGGAATACTGATGTGATGATTAGGACAAGGCTAGTAAACTAAAGGCTGCAGCCATCCGTAGGATCCCTGCTGCATTTCCCCCTTTAAGGGCAAGAGATGGGTATGCATATGCTGCTGCTTATTGCAGTGTTGACAGAAGAAATTACACATTTTTGTTCCACTGAAATAAATACAGATTTTGCACCTGTATTATGTTTGTTACACTGATACTGTTTATCAACAGCAAGAAGAGTTTTACTAAGTAAAAAGAGTACAGAAATCCACAACAGCAAGCTGCAAAAACTGCATGCAATCATTATTCAGAAGAGTTAGTAAATGCTTTCTACTATCTTTAATTTAAAGCAGACACCAAATTAGACATAATCGATTCTCACAATTCATTGATTCTACTCAACAGTAAGTATAATTTGAATGGGGTCAAGAAATACGAGCTGCCATTTATTTATTTATCACCAGCCAACCTTCCAGATTTCAGCCTAATAAAAATGGGAGTACAAAAGAGCTGGGAAATATTAGTGGATTTCCATGCACAAATCCAACTGTTAGGCAGCCAAAGATAGCTAAGCCTCTCTGACACTCTGGAGGTCATCTTTTTGGAATTAAGCTGAAGTACACAAAAAATAAACTAACTGGTATTTCCTAAATGTGTATAAATAAATAAAACTTTTGAAATATTTGCTTTTCAGGAAAAGTGGGGGTCACGCATAGCAAACTGCAATAACTAAATAAGTAAAATTAATTCAAAAGTTATTTACAGTGATCCCTCGCTATATCGCACTTCGACTTTTGCGGCTTCACTCCATCGTGGATATTATATGTAAGCATATCTAAGTATATATCACGGATTTTTCGCTGGTTCGCGGGTTTCTGTGGACAATGGGTCTTTTAATTTATGGTACATGCTTCCTCAGTTGGTTTGTCCAGTTGATTTCATACAAGGGACGCTGTTGGCGGATGGCTGAGAAGCTACCCAATCAGAGCACGTATTACACATTAAATAAAACTCCTCAATGATATACGATATGCTTCCATACTTCGCATACTTAAGAGCCCGGATAGCACCTATTGATTTTTGATTGTTTGAAATCTCTCTCTCTCTCTTACATTCTCTGCTCCTGACGGAGGGGGTGTGAACAGAGGGGCTGTTCGCACACTGGCCTAGAGGATACGGACGCTCCTCTAAAAAATGCTGAAAGACTACCTTCACATTGCTCCCTTTCTTGTGGCTGCCTTGTTGCGCGGTGCTTCGCATACGTAAAAGTCCGAACAGCACGTATTGATTTTTGATTGTTTGTTTTTCTCTCTCTGTCTCTCTCTCTCTGACATTCTCTGCTCCTGAAGCGCACTCCTTTGAAGAGGAAGATATGTTTGCATCCTTTTAATTGTGAGACGGAACTATCATCTTTGTCTTGTCATGGAGCACAGTTTAAACTTTTGAAACAGAGACAAATTTTTGTTTGCAGTGTTTTAAAGTCCCTGTCTCTACAATCTCCTGTGTTTCTGTGCAAATCTGTGACCCAAGCATGACAAAATAAAAATAACAATATAAACGTATGGTTTCTACTTTGAGGATTTTCACCTTTCGCAGGGGGTTCTGGAACGCAACCCCCGCGATCGAGGAGGGATCACTGTACCTAGTAAATTTGGGCATTTTCAGTGTAGGCATTTCATTAGAAGATACATTTTCTCAAAATTATCAACAAAAAATAAAAATTTGAAACCAGGATGATGGATCTGAATAAAACAAAAAATGAGTTAAATAGTCTCTTTGAGCATTCTGATCTGCATCTTCATAACCACAACTACAAGTCAAAACAAGCATTAAAAGAGCCCAGGGTCAGAATAAGCACGAGACACCATGAAATAATGCTGATAGGTTTATTACTATTTACAATGATTTTCTATCTTCATTATGTAAAATAAAAGTAAAAACGATCTACACAGATACATGTGAAACAAAAAAAAAGACACTGTAGCTGCATGGATCCAAGACTTCAAACAATGTACAGGCCACCCCATGCCATTACTACGAGTGCGATGATACTTTTTTTTTTTTCGCCTATTGCTATTTGTGGCCATTCGTTGTATTCTGTTTGTAGTTATCATTCCATGTGCATTTTTTGTTGTAGGAGGTACTGTAGTACAGTGGTTAGCAACACTGTGCCACAGCTCTGGTGACATTTTTGGCCACAATAATCAGTTCAGCATAGTTGGCAGATGATTCCCTAGCCTCAAGGACACTGAAAAGACCATTGCACCATTATAATGCACTCAAAACTAGTTCAGTTCATCCTTCTTTGTTGACTTCAATGCATTTCACAGTGTTCTGCAAAGACAGTACCCAAACATTTCCACAATTTCACCAAACGTTCAAAGAAAGTCTTCATGGGGATCGGACATAACTAACTTGGATATTACTTGGTTGATTTGACTCTAAGCCATCTGTTACTCTGTACAAATAAAGGACTTGGATTGTCACTGAATGGTCATTGGCATGGTAAAGGCAGGTGTATCTAACAAAATGATCACACAGCATATGCTGCCAACAGTGCAGGTGCGTCTACACAAAGAGCTTAAGGGTGACAACACATTCCTCACTATCCCTAAAATTACATGAAAAATTTCTGAAGAAAAACATTTAAATTATTAGAATTTATGATTTGAAAAATGTTAAGCAGTTCCTACTCACAAAGCACCAAGTGGACCCTCACTAACATGTACAGAGAAGCTTCTGTTGATGGCTTTCAGATTGGTCTTTTAATAGGTTTTAAACTGTAGTGATATTTCTGCCCTCTCATAGATATTATAGTAAGTGGAGTAGAATAAAGGCTGTGATGAGTGCCAGTAGAAAAAGAACACTGCTGAGATGAACAAAGAAAACAAAACAGGATTTTGTCACAACATTGTTAACAAGAAAGGTTGATGTGCAGAACAATAAAAAGTACTGCTGCTGAGATTAAAGTCCTTGGATGATACAGCAACCAAATGTGGTCCTCAGAACACAGTCATTGGGAAAGCAGTTGTTTTCTTCCTTACTGTGACCCTCTTCATCTGCTAGCTGGTAACGCTGTGACCTGAAAGACGGTTTAATTTTTGGGTTTCTTCCTGAATGACACATGTCATTCTCAAGTAATGTAGTGCATACTCACTCCAGCTAAAAATAAAATCACATTTAGAATAGTATCTATTTTACATTTTATAAGCCTGTTTTGTATTGCATTATGAATTATTATCATCAGCAGAATACCTTCCAATTATCAGTATACTATATAGTTTCCTTGAATTTTAAAAAGCAGGCTTCAAGGGGAAAGAAAAAAAAAAAAAAAAAGCTCCGGCTTGTGAACTGAATTCTTGTCTGTCTGAAATAAGTCACCGTTAAATGCTCTTAGAGATACTATTCTGACTTCCTTTGAAGTACTGCTCCGTGATTAGAATTTATTTCCACTAGCAATTGCACCAACAGGATTATAGTTAATATTCTACACAGGTAGGAGCTGTGCAAATCCATGCTCTCCAATACACACCTTCAATAATATTACTACAACACAGGCTACACGCCATACAACCTGCTTACTAATTACCTGCTGTGAACTATCACAAAGGAAAATAGTTACAGCCTGCAGAAAGCGTGCCAGCCAGCTCCTACATTCTCAAACCTTTGCTTTAATTGACTGTTACCTCATTTCGCTTTGTTATTCTCCTGGCAACAATGAGCTGGATCATCCCTCGCTTGTTGCTTTCAACTGACATAGACTTCCGCAGTGTTTCCATGGCATCTTGATTGGCTTTCCCCAGCAATGATTCCCCGTTCACAGCTATAAGCTGGTCATTCACTCGAAGTCGACCGTCCTGGGAATTAACAGAGGTAGAAAAAGGTCAACCTCTTTTAAAGATTAAATGTGAAAAAGGTGAACATCTTTTTAAAAAAAATTCTTAAAAAAAATGTTTTTAATTTTAAATATGAGAAAAAAAGAGCGAGCTAGGAATTCAAAATCTTTATTCATAAGCTGAATTTTTTAAAAGTTCTACAATTACTATTAATAATAATACTTAGGAGTATTGTGGCACAGTGGATAGCAGTACAGCCAGGTAGCTCCAGAGTCCTGCACACTAATCCATGCCCAAGCACAGACAATGAGGATTTCCCATGTTGCACCTGTGTGTGTATGGCTAGTAAGGTTGATGGGCAAATCTAAACTGTCCAAGTGTGAGTATGGATTGTGGGGGCACAAGTATGCCCTGTTACAAACTGGTGCCCAGTGCATGGATGATTACCACCATGTACTTAATAGTAATGATAATGATAAAAACTAGGCAGGACAGTGGCAAAGTGCTTGGCTTGGGCTGCTGTCTCACAGCTCCAGAGTCTGGGCTCCGATCCTGGCCAGGGCAGTTTATAGGTATCCATTTTTAACTATTAAAGCAAGCAAAAAGCCAAACATGATAAAAAGATAATGTATATATGGTAAAAACCTGCCTTAAATGCTGCTCCTCCATTGATTATTGACTTGACAAAGATTCCCAAGTCGGCATGATTCTCTTTCGATCTGTTGCCTTTAACACTCACTCCAAGGCCTGCAGATCCCGAATCATTCAAGGGAATGTCAAATGTTAAAAATTCTCTGGTTCCATCTGGTGTGAGAACAAGGTCATCTTCTTCAGTCTTCTAAAACATGCAAGAAAGGGAAAGAAAGTTCACCCCAAAATGTTAACTTATGTTATCGTGTGACAAGGGAATGTAGCAACATCTTAAGCATATGCAAAAAAAATTTGGAAAGGGAAGGAAACCCCAAATTTTTAACTGCCACAGTCTAGAGTGGACATTTAAGACCATCTAATTTTCACCTCTGGTATACGTAAAATAATCAAAGCAGTAACAATCCAGTAACGCTTCACTAAGTGTGATAATAATAGTTATTACAGCATCATGCATGTACCACGGTAGAGTGTGTGGCTCACTTGCTTTAGCAATCTTACATGAATGTCTTGCCTACTCACAAGCAAGTGATTTAGTGTTCTTTCAGAAAAGAAATACAAAAAAATGTAAAACATATAAGGCTGAAATTCATATTTAAGAAGAACTCAAACTCTTGTTTGTGCTAAAATGGAGGATATTAAAAGAGCATGGAGTGGTTTAACATATGTTCTAATTTATCACTAGTTAGGTAGGACACCAGAGTCCCTCTTTGGTCAGACGAAAGGTTTCCAAAATAACCAGACTCTTATCACTCCAGACTGTGTGAAACACAGGCAGCTCTGCTAAGAGGCAATGGGATCGCTTTGCCAACTGAGGATAAAAAGCTTTTTAACAATTATTCTCTTTTAAATATAAATTGCAAAGAGACCGCACAAAACGCAAGTCAGCTGCAACAGCCTTTAGTGAATTAAGACAAAAAAATCTTTGGAGCCCACTTTGCAGCACATACTTTTCCTTCTGGGTGAGCTGCCAGACAGGTAGCTGGGGACCTTTGGGAACACTCGTCTGTTCAGCACCTGCTTGTTAATCGAAACCCAAGAAAGCATGCTTTGTGTGGACACACAGCCTGCTGCTCCAAAGACAATAAAGCGCTACACTTGCAAAGCTTGCCAAGTGCAGATTTTTCCAGGTTTAACATAAAAATGAGAAAGAAGCAAGCAACACTATTAATGCTGATTTTATTGAACTGTATTTTCTAATCAGCATCTCTGATCTTCACAAGGTTTTCATAAGTATTTTCAAGTTTTGCCATTTCTAGACTTTCCATAACCAGAAGCTGTTCATATTTTGAGTGTATTCTCCACCTATACAGCACATCAAGTCCAAAATCTTTTCTATGGCACATAAACGTGAAAAGATATTTTTCAGTCTATTTCATGAATAACCCATTCACATACAGTAATTAATGCCCTCCAGCCACTGTTAATCATTCACATGACCATTTTCATCACTTGTTTTAGCTGGCTGGCTCAGTGCACTCCACCTTGCATATTTTCCATGACCAAGGCTCATTTTTGTCTACTAATAGAGGCCTCTAAAGGTTGTAAATCACTGTACCACTATAAAGAAAATTCCTGACTGCTGTATAGAATTACACTGTGAACCAAATATAATGTGTACTTCTACCAAATATAAGCAGAAGTGCCAATAAAAACAGCAGCCATTTCTGTATGGGTTATGTTAGATATCACATCAGACTACAATATGAGCAATGTGCGACAGCAGTATTCAGTATTTAAGCAGTCTATTGTGAAACAACAAAAAAATAGACAATTGTAGTTATGAAGAGAGGATTAAAATCTATTAAAGTCAATTTTTTCAGTGTTAAGGGTTTCCTAAAAGCAACCAACATGCAATGTCCTGTATAACACAGTTAACGTTTAAGAACCTAAAATGGTGAATCTGTTAATTTGAGCTTCTGTAGCACTGATATACTTGTAAACGTCTTTATACAGATTTTAACACCCATACAGTATTGTGGATGAATAAAAAAAAAACTAGCTCATATTAAAGGAGAAAATAAGGTACCACTTACCCAAAACATTTTTTTCTAAATTGCCTGGGTATTTGATAAATGTCTACCAGAAATTTGGTTTACAAAATTTGTTGACTGAGCAATAAAGCTATTATTAAAGTGAAAACATCAAAAAAAATCAGCATTAAAGACCAACTTCGCATAGAAAATTTGAAAGAAACATTTTCTTTGATACTCGTAGGTGGCACATACTAACATCTTTTTATTGGCCTTCAAGACAAGAAATACTGTATGCAGCAGATCACTACTTAATAGTTTTGATACTTTCTGATAACACATCCAGATGGGAAGCCCTCCAATGATATTTTGTTATCTACTACATTTCTTTATGTAAACCCTACACAAAATGCTTTTAACTCTGAAATGCTTAAATATATACAAAATAAATAAGCAAAAGCTGATTAAATGCTCTAATGCCAATGGCTATCACTACCATAAGACAAATTAGTTGTTCTTCTGGAATGTAAAACACAGTTATCACAATTGTACAAACTGTAAAGGAACAGAGAAATTTATAGAATACTAGTGACATACTAATGAACCGCAGTGGCAGTTTTTAACTCCCAGCTAAATAAGGGTGCAGGAGTGAAATCAGACATGTGGAATAATAACATGCAAAAACTGTTTGCTTTTTTAATAATTAAATTAACTTATTGGTGAGGTTTTTCTGAACCCCAAGTCACAATGTTGATCAATTAGAAAACTCAGGTTCTCTACAAATAGCCAAGAATCAATAAATCAATGACATCTACAGTATACAGCATTACAGTAGACCCCCGCGAAGTCGCGGTTCAGAGTTCGCGGCCTCAGTCATTTGCAGATTTTTCCTTAGAACCTAACTAATAATTGTTAGCAGAAACCGCAAATATCCTCCGCAAGTGTTACGGATTTTTTCATGGCAATACTGTACTGTAGAGAGAACAGGAAGCAACTGTAGAGAAAACCACGTCTTGGGATGGTGAAAGTAGCCAATAGAATTTGAAACTGCAACTCCCAGCAGTCCCTGCAGTGGCTTTGATTGGTCTTCTTCTGAGGGTGCTGGGGCTGTTGAGGTTAAAGGATGTCAGCGCAGCTTTTAAAAAGGGGGCCGGTGACCAAAAGCAAAATAAAAAGGTTTTTGTAATTTGTGTTTCAAGTTCCTGTCTGTCTCCCTTCTGTTGGGTTACCTGTACTTATTCATTTTGTCCTGGATCGTTTTGTGCGTCTGGATTGTCTGCCTGTGTAAATGAGGACTATATTGGATTCATGCCCATTCTGCAAAGAAAGGAGCGCTCCTGAACCCATCCACCCGTCTTCACTATTTCAGGAACTACCGGTAGGACTATCTGTACATTCCCATTCAACATGCGGATCTCTAGACTATCTATTTTCATCATTACATTTCATGTGTTGCCGTTTTTCATGAACTTTTTCATGATTTACTGTGTGGGTTTTGTTTGTGCTTTGTTGTATTTAATGTGTAATCGCCGTAAGAGGAACAGAGGTGGTATCATTTTCTTATTTCATTTGTTTTCATTACATTCTTTATTTGCTGTTTGATTACCGGTTTGCTTGGTTTTTGTCTCTGTTTGTGAGTGTGCGCGGGTCAAGGCTGGGTGCGTCCCTGGAATCTCCACCATAAAAATAAATAAATCACCGTCTTCTCGATTGCGGCTTCTCACGCTACGCTTACTTAAAAGCCTGAACAGTACCTGTCCTTTTTGGCTGACTGCTTTGTGTCTCTCTCCTCCCCCAGACATTCTCTGCTCCTGTTCGGGGTTGTGCTCCCCTATGATGTTTGACTATTCTCTAATCGATAACTAACTGCATACTGAGCTCCTTTTCCTTCTGAAAGAGACATGTTTGTTTGAAGTGTTTAAATAAAGTTCCTGTCTCTACAATCTCCTGTGTTTCTGTGCAATTCTGTGATCCAAGCATGACACCCTGCAGCACTGCAGCCTGACTGTCCCTGGGATTGAGCCGCTGCACTAAGACTGGCCTGCAAGCATCAGCGCTTACCTCTGTGTGCTTGCGTGCAGCCAGTTTACGCACAGTTGGCTCAGTGATTTACTGAGTTTCAACCATGGCATCACTTGTACTTTGTACATATTGTTCCAGTAGTTTTTTAAATAGTTTTCACAGTTCATTAGTAGTGGAGGTAAAAAGCTTAGGGGTAATTGTTGACTGTAATCTGAATTTTAAATCGCATATTAATCAGATCACTAGGACAGCATTTTTTCACTTAAGAAACATAAGTAAAGTTAGACCTCTTATATCACTGAAAGATGCTGAGAAATTAGTTCACGCGTTTGTTTTCAGTCGACTAGATTACTGTAACGCACTCCTCTCAGGACTACCCAAGAAAGACATAAATCGTTTGCAACTAGTGCAGAATGCAGCTGCTAGAATCCTAACTAGGAAAAGAAAATCCGAACACATTTCTCCAGTTCTGATGTCACTACACTGGTTACCTGTGTCATTCAGGATTGACTTTAAAATTCTGCTTATGGTTTATAAAGCCTTAAATAATCTCGCCCCTTCTTATATATCGGAGTGTCTGACACCTTATATTCCAAATCGTAACCTCAGATCCTCAAATGAGTGTCTCCTTAGAATTCCAAGAACAAAACTTAAAAGAAGTGGTGAGGCGGCCTTCTGCTGCTATGCACCTAAAATCTGGAATAGCCTGCCAATAGGAATTCGTCAGGCTGATACGGTGGAGCACTTTAAAACACTGCTGAAAACACATTACTTTAACATGGCCTTTCTGTAACTTCAATTTAACTTAATTTAACTTAATCCTGATACTCTATATGTTCAATTTCCTCATAATAACTATTCAGGGTAGCTCTACAACCCGTACTGACCCCTACTCTCTTCTCTGTTTCTTTTTCCGGTTTCTTTGTGGTGGTGGCCTGCGCCACCTCCACCTACTCAAAGCTTCATGATGCTCCAACAATGATGGATGGACTAAAAGGCAGAATTCTACGTGACCATCATCATCAAGCCTTTCCGTGAGAACCCTAAATCCAAAGAGGACTGTTTCATTTATGTTAGGTAGAATGCCCAGTGGGGACTGGGCGGTCTCATGGTCTGCAATCCCTACAGATTTTATTTTTTTTTTCTCCAGCCGTCTGGAGTTTTTATTTTGTTTTTTCTGTCCCCCCTGGCCATTGGACCTTACTCTTATTCGATGTTAATTAATGCTGATTTATTTTGTTTTCATATTGTGTTTATTTTTCTATTCTTTATTATGTAAAGCACTTTGAGCTACTGTTTGTATGAATATGTGCTATATAAATAAATGTTGTTGTTGTTGTTGTTGTAGTGTGTATAATGATTAGTGTTTCAGTAATTGTGATGCTCTTTGCATGAAAAAATATGTTCCATTAAAATTTCACTTTTTCTTTGTGAATTGTGACGTTTACTTAAAGTACAGCAAAAAAGTATTTGGCATCCAAGGATGCATTAAACCCCAAGTATGTGGCAGTTTAAGGGTTAAAGTCCCAAGATGTCACCGAAACGAGTTGTACCGTCTAAGGCTTCTGGCAATGAAAACGCGCTTCCATGAATTACAGTACATATAGCTGTAACATCGGTATTTTACATTCTAGCACTGCAGGAGACATAGCAGTACAGTATACAGGTTTACCTTTACATTCTTTATTTTTAAGTAATGTATTAAGCTGAGTTTCAAAGTAAAGTGTTTTGGGGGCATATTTAGGGTTTAAACTATGAAAATAGGCATTTTTTAAACCACATCCAAAATTTGCAGTTTATCACAATTCGCAGGTGCTCTAGGAACGTAACCCCCACTAATTTTGGGGGTGTACTGTATATATATTGTGCAGATGCAAGATGACTTACAACATTCAAGGAGATTCTATAGAACAGTGTTTAGGGAGGTGCGTAGCTAAATCTTATATAGCCTTTTGTACGGGCAATAGATATAAAAATAGTCTAATAGTATAAAAAGTGATATTTTACATGCAAACTGTACACATAATTATTTACATTAAATTAATTTTTATTGCTGTTGCTATTGCCAAGTAATATTACAAAAAGTTGTTAATCGAAACGTTTTCACTGTAAATATAAATGGCGAAAAACACATCTCCCACTCTTGCTAAACTTCAATCATCTTCAGGTCGTCCTCTGGATTTGAGACGTGAGGTGAAATAATATATTCTTTCTAGGTCAGATAAAGGTATAAAGAACAAATCTTCACAGAGCCTTTACAGACAAAGAGTTCACTTCATCTAGTTTACAAGTGTTTTATATTCATGGCAATATACTTTTCTGAGGCAGATGAAGTAGGGAAAAAAGCTCTCAAACCCCTTAAGAATTTCTCTATACATCATGTCTGAAACAATTAGCAACATTTTAAAATATTCCATTCAAGCCTTCTTTTGGTGACATAAAGGTCATCTGAAATGAATTTAGAAACCAAAAAGAATTCACTCAAGGATGTAATTGCTAAAAAGCCCATGAATGATAAATACCATACAAGATTTTCAATACTCTCCATTTGGCAATGACGTATAATTAAGGCTGAATATTAAACTTCTCTTGTAAAGGAAAGCTCCCACTAGGCTTAATTACAAACATTATGTAAAGGTTTATAGAGGGCATTGAGATGGGTCAAGGTTAAAAAGTCTTTCAGCTCCTCATTCACATACTTAAAGATACCTTAGGTCATAATGGCAGTTAGCATGCAGACCTTGATTAAGCTTCTTAAGTCTATAACACACCTCATAATTTAAGTAGAAATGCTTCATTGATGATCAAAGTCTATAAAAGCTATAAGAAAGTGAGGAAGTGATCATGATCCCAGTTATGCTATTCTGGGCTAAAGGCTTGTGATTTCTGTTTCACATACTGAAAGATATGTAAGTGATCAAACTGAAAACGGATGAAGAACTATCATTCAAAATAATAAAGTGACCACTGAATATCACCATCTCCAAATAACAAGTGTAGGACATATTGACATCATCTATTTTCCTACAGGGTATGGCTAGGACACGTTATGGCTTAAAATGTTACTGACACACACTCTCATTGCCAGCTAAAAAGTCTCAGTTTGCACGGTGGGCCCCTAACCAAAATGTAGCCTTTGTGCCTCACCTGATTGGATGATCAATACCACACCATGTAACAATGGGTGGACATCTCTTGAAGGCAAGAGCTGGACAACAAGCTTCGAACAAAGAACCATAACTCAAGCATGAGTAACAATGAAGGACAGAACTCTGTACCAAAGGTCAACCAAAAGGTTGGGCTTATGTACACTCAAGAAACCTATGGCAAGATCTCTATTACTTCCTTTACAACCCTTGTAAAACACAGATCGACACTCTTATCAAGCTTACAGCTCACGGCCTGGCCATAACTTTGGCTGTCCATTGCCAGAACTCATAGCTTATAGGAAGAGGCCGTAACAGAAACTGAAGCAATCCATTTAATCCAAAGGTCAACTGTGCTGGACTGGAAGGGTATAATACTTGTCTGTAATGAAGTTGGATGAGGGTGCCATTAATGAAAATCATGCTAAGGAAAAACATGTGCACAAGCAGGGAGAATCCACATACAAAAGGACATGTGTTCATCCTGCTGAAAAGAGCAACTGACTGATCAACAGTTGCTCAGAAAATGTGATTTTGCTAGCAACAAGTGAACCAAAACGGTGTGTATGAACCTCAAAAGAAACTGCAGATCTACCTAAAACCAGAAGAGGTGACAAAGGTGATGAAGGAAATAAGATCCTCAAACTTAAGAAAATGTGCTGAACATCTTTTCACATGTCCGTAAAAAGCCAACTAGAAAAGGAACAAAGCATCATTTACACCATAACTATAAGTACACCCACTTTGATTCCATGATCTATTATTTGTAACTTAGATAGTACAAAGACATGTAATGTATTGCAGTATTGGTGTAACCGTAACTGAAAAGTAATGATAATCTTTGTCAGGGATAAATTCAAGTTGAGTTTTGAGTCTTCCTAAATCCAGTAAGAAAGTGCAGAGCAGCACCTTGTAGCCTTTTGAATTCAGAAACTTTTGAGGGAGGTAAACCAGGGCAGTAACTAGCTGTGAGTAAATGAACGGCACTTGCAGGCAATAAAAGTTTCATGACCAGCTAAACTACTTATTCAACTTAACTACATGAGTTGACAGATCAGACCACATTTTTGTATTTTTATGTTTTGCGTTGTTTGTTATTGTGATTTCATCTCTCACTCTCTCTCTCTCTATATTATATATATATATATATATATATATATA
>JANRMT010062817.1:46469431-46513767 GCA_026402145.1 Polypterus bichir lapradei
GTGGAACCTCGGTTCATGAACATCTCGGAACACGTACAAATTGGTTTACGACCAAAAAGTTCGCCAAACTTTTGCATCTGTTCGCAACCACACACTCGGTATACGAATAAGCCAGTTTCCCTTTCGTTTTGTGCGCGCCGATGATTTCCGCACGTGGTCAGCCTCTCCCTGTGTATTCCCTGTGCAATGAGCGAGAGAGAGAGAGAGAAAGCAACACACACACACGCACACACACGCACACGCATAAGAGAGAGAGAGAGAGAGGGCTGGACGCATAAGGCCGAGAAGGCAGTTAAAGAATGCACCGGGCTTGTTTTTAAAGGGACAGATTCGAGCATTGGTTTAACCTCATTGTATTTAATGAAGACTTTTTTCTATTGGATTTTAACCTCCACTTCACTTCTGTTTACAGCGATCGGTTCGTAACGTGCATTGTTGCAATGTTACTTTTCTTGGTGGTTTATTAAATTACGGATTTTTCAAATGTTCATTTTTTTTCCCTGTGCTTAAAACTCATTAAAAAAAGTGGTTTTAGTGAGCGGTTCGTAGCGCTATAGCACGAACTCTTGCAGTGTTAGTTTTCTCAGTTGTTCATGGTTTTCTCAGTGTTATTCAATGTTTGAGATTTAGTTTACTATTACGCTGTGCATTCTATGGTATAATTAACTATATTTGTGCTTAAAAATCTTTAAAAATATATATTTACATCTAGTTTGTATGTAAATACCCCCCTATGGGGGAATTACTTCAGTTCACGACCAGAGTTTTGGAATGAATTACGGTTGTGAAACGATGTTCCACTGTGCGTGTGTGTGTATATATATATATATATATATATATGTATATATATATATATATGTATCCATCTTTTATTTTCTTTGTGTTATAAATTATATTATTTTTGTCTACTGGGGTTATTTGTGAAAGCAAGTCTACCATCATGTTGAACCATAACAGATAAAGTGAAAGTGTTAATGTAGACTTTCACCGATATATGAACCTAATTAATAAATTGAACATATCTCTTCATGTTTCTGAAGCCCCAGCCGGAAAATGAAACAGAGATCCCTCACTCAAACTACAATAATTTGGCACCTTGTTAACTGTGTTAAATAGTTACGAGCACTGCTGAAGGCAAAACGGAAAACTAATTAACTGAGCGATTAACCCTTCTTTTCACCCACACAGGTAGCCTGGACCAGAAGCCTCACCTCCATGTACGTATGTTTTAATGGATTATTGTTTTCCTCACAATCGTGTGATTAAATAACAAAGCACAAAGCACTTTGTGATCACTAAGTGAAATAATTTAAGCAACTCACAAGATTCAAAGATAACCGTCACTTGTTCTTGTTGCTTGACTGTAAAATAGAGGTGCTACAGGCAGGCACACTTGGGGTTCCTAGCACTACAATCAGTGCAAGTCTCGTTTAAAGTTAATAAAGTCAAGGCCACTCAGTGTTGTATTGCACTGTAGCAGAAATACCTCCTGTACTTGAGTATGTTTTTATTATGTTTCAGTCAAGGTTTGTCCCAGGTTGGGGTTAAAAATTCCTCTTTTATATCTGTTTTATGCATTTGGCATTCTTTTTCGTTTATATTAATGTCACTGATCATTTACTTTCTATGTGTCTATGTATGTATGTTTTGTGGATGCTCCACCTGTCCATTACCTTAAAGGACAGGTGAAAACCCACAGTCCCTTGAGTTTCTTTGAATGCACTAGGTGGTTGGTGATTTCTCTTGAGTGTATTACTACTTTGAATTATTGTGGGGTTTTTTTTTTTTATTATCTCATTTGCTCTGATTTTCGAATATTCTGTTTTATTTTGTATTGGGACCAGATTCCTTTTGGGATTGACTATTTTTAAGGCGCTGCTTTATGTTAAATGTTAAATGCCTGGAAACCAGCCAGCAGTTGCCTTACCTTTAGGAATGTGATATAAAAAAATGTCCATTCAATGGTAAATGACACAAGCGCTGAATGTGATTTTCCATTACCTTTAACTACTCACTAATTGATTACAAATTATAAGAAGATATAGCAGATCTTCCAGTGGCAAAAAACAAAAGTGACAGTAAATGTTTATTTTCTGCTTGAGTCTATTTTCCACAGTATTTTGCAATGGAATTCAAAGATTGTAATTTCCATATAGCTTTGCTCATAAATTATGGAATACAATCTAAACAGACTTCTCAAGCTCAAAATAAAAATGGTGAAGTAAAATACTATTCTAGTCACTGTAGACCTTTACCATGCCATTAATGCTACCCATTAATCGTTTTTTACTCAGCTTAAGTATTTTTGTAATTAGTGATGAATTGCTAAAAGGTATTTTTCATTATTGCATATCAGATATCAAATATAGATATATTAAAATCCTTTTTAGTATGTAACATTTTGAATACTGGAAGCAAGTATTTTATGGAACAAACAATTAAATATGCATAAAATGGAAATGTCTTTTAGCAAACCTCACATTTTTTATTTTTTGATGTACATCATAATCACTGATTTTGTAATTCATTTAGACCACTTTGCAGAGATCTGTTTTCACTTTAACACTGAAGAGTCTTTTTGTGCTGATTTGTGCCAAAAGGCCAAATTAAATCCACTGTGATTGAATGGTGTACAACAGTAAAATTTAAAAAGACACTGCACCTAGACCACGGCTATTGTGGGGGATTCAACAATCTGTTGAGCCTAGAATTTCCATCAAATGCTTTGAAGAACCAGTCTAGTTAATTTTGTTTTTTCTTTTACATTATAATAAGACATTACAATGTCATTTCATTCTTTACACATTTGTTAAAAACTTCAAAAGCATGGGCTTTAATTCAAGCAGAATGAATTCAGCAAGCTTCATTTAACAAGTATTTTTGTAGTTTTAAGATAGTTTTTGATATTGCCTGATGCTGACTATATGCCATCTTCCCATTACTTTTAAAGTGTATTTTTTCAGGGAATTCTTACTTTGGATATTTTTAAATACTGTTGAAGTTGCTACCTGAACCCTATTAATGAGAGAAATAGAAGAAATAGAGATCATTGTTTTTCCATGTATATAATTAATTTTTACAATCATAATATTTACACCACAAACTGACATCTCTTATAGCAACATCTGAGATCATTCACTTAATAAGCAACATGCACAACCTGGAGAACTTCCTGTGAGCCCAAATTGGAAGGATGTAATTTAACAACGCAAGTAAGAATAAAAACACTTGTCAGTTGAAAGACGTTAATGTTAATTGTTAATGTTCTAATATCCAGCTATAAAACAGCACCTGAAGTTACAGCATATACACAGTCCACATACATATGGGAAGAGCTTGCAGACCCCATACAGATGCTGACCAGATTAGCAATCAAGCTTGAGTTCATGGCACTGTTAAGATATATTATTATTATTACTAATTTATATAATTTCTTTCCCATACACAAAACAGTTCACAAATATTCAAAGAAATACAATAAATAATAATAAAAAAATATTTAAAAAAAGGCCAAGATGACATTAATAATATAGGATACAAACTAATCAAACATTATACACCAAATAATAGGTAAGTGTACGAAAGACAAACTTGTGAATTAGATTAAGAAATAAAGAGTAAAAAAAGAAAGCAATGAAAAAATAACACAGTTTGTGTACGCTTACATATAGGAATAAAAATGTAGATGTTAGAAACATTCATGACAATAAGGAACAATGAATAGGATTAGAACAGATTTTGTTAACAGATGTACAGCCAATTGCTAGAAGGTCTTCAGCCATTCAATAGCTACGTGTTTAATATTCAGTTTAGATGTAAAAACTCCACTCAGTCTCTGACCTGAGCTGCACAATGCTACAACGTAAACACATCAGACTGAGTCACCTCATTTAGAGATGCAAATGGCTCAAGTTTGGGGTTTTGTTTTGTTTTTTTGCCTTTCTGTTTTTGTGTGACATCAAGATTGCATTCCGCAATGAAGCAGATAGTTGCATACAGATAAACTGCCAAAGTCTATGGTAAAATTTGGTACATTACTATTGTTAAAATAAACTTTGAGCAGGATAATGTACTTCAGAATAAAGACTGCTGGTGAACTGCAGTGCAAAGCCTGGTGACATCACAAATGCTCAGTTAAAAGGTCTGCGATATTGCAGAGTTCCAAATGTATTAAAATTATTGCAGCCCAACCATTTGCTAATAATGGAGTGTGTAGCACAGAGAAAGAAGTTAATCATGACAACGTGACAGGAACCTACTTGGAAATGCTGCATCAGTACTAACAACCTGATTAAAACTAAATGTATACGTGTAACATTGGCTCAGTTGACAACACTCTGCATCTGCTTAATCCATCATTGTAACGGCACCGCTAGCAAACAAACGATAGCTGTTTAAAATAAGGCAGAAATTTCTACCCACTAAGGGACATAAACATTTTTTTTACAGTCTGAATATTCACTGAATTTATAACTGAGGTGGCTATTCGAGCATGAGAAATCTTCCATTGCTGTAATTCTCAAACTACTTAGCTGTATCTTCCATAGTAACATGGCATGGCATAATCATCCATCCATTATCCAATCCGCTATATCCTAACTACAGGGTCAAGGGGTCTGCTGGAGCCAATGCTGGAGTCAGCTGGTGCAAGGCAGGAAACAAACCCTGGGCAGGGTGTCAGCCCACCGCAGGGCACACCCCCACCCACACGCCAAGCACACACTAGGGACAATTTAGAATTACTAATGCACCTAACCTGCATGTCTTTGGACTGTGGGAGGAAACCGGAGTACCCAGAGGAAACGCACACAGACACGGGGAGAACATGCAAACTCCACGCAGGGAGGACCCAGGAAGCGAACCCGGGTCTCCCAACTGCGAGGCAGCAGCGCTACCCATTGCGCCACCGTGCTGCTCATGTTTTAATCACCTTTTTCTTAAAGTCTGGTAAAAGTGTCCACTCTCTTATGCTAACAATGAGACATCTGGGACTTATGGTTAATTATGACCAACGAAATCCACAAAATGAGTTATCAGTGAATTCCACAGATTCCAGCGCTCACTGCAAGGGGTACTTGCACATACGCATGAATCAGTGTTACTTTCTAAGCTAATGTTACCTGTTACTGAACAGTTTAAAATATACTCACCACTACATGCCAACATGTACATTATGAGCAAAGACTAGTGGGGTGAAAATCAAAATTACTAATTTTGTTTTAGTTTTGATTTTCTCATTTAATTTATTTCTAGTTTTCAGATATTTTACATTTTTATTTTAGCTAACATTATAAATGATTATTTTAGCAGTAAAAACATATTTACAGTAGTTTTAGTCTTCATTAACTGGAAAAACACTGTATTTAACCCATACAAAATTAAAAAAATGTAATGCTATGTTTTTTCGTTAAAATATCTCACAGACAATAGGAGGCCTGTCCATTAAGGTTCATTTGGCTAGCAAGTGGATCAATTATCCCAGTATCCAGACACTTTTTTAAAAGCTGTCAGTACAGTGATCCCACGCTATATCGCGCTTCGACTTTCGCGGCTTCACTCCATCGCGGATTTTAAATGTAAGCATATTTAAATATATATCACAGAATTTTCGCTGGTTCGCAGATTTTTGCGGACAATGGGTCTTTTAATTTATGGTACATGCTTCCTCAGTTTGTTTGCCCAGTTGATTTCATACAAGGGACGCTATTGGAGGATGGCTTAGAAGCTACTCAATCAGAGCACGTATTACGCATTAAATAAAACTCCTCAATGATATACGATGTGCTTCCCGAGCGGTGCTTGATTGTTTGCTTTTCACGGTCTCTCTCTGACATTCTCTGCTCCTGACGGAGGGGGTGTGAGTAGAGGGGCTGTTTGCACAGAGGCTGTTTGCCTAGAAGATACGGACGCTACTCTAAAAAATGCTGAAAGACTACCTTCACAGTGCTCCCTTCTTTGCGGCTGCTTTATCGCGGTGCGCATACTTAAAGGCCCAACAGCACGTATTGATTTTTTGTTTGTTTGCTTTTCTTTCGCACTCTCTCTCTCTCTGACATTCTCTGCTCCTGACATGCATTCTTTTAATTGTGAGAAAGAACTGTCATCTCTGTCTTGTCATGGAGCACAGCTTAAACTTTTGACTAAAGGGTGTTATTTCATGTCTAGAGGGCTCTAATAATGTTAACAGTGTGGGAGAGTTTATAAGGGCTTAAAATATATAAAAATAACCATACAAACATATGGTTTCTACTTCGCGGATTTTCACCTATCGCGGGGGGATCTGGAATGCAACCCCCGCAATCGAGGAGGGATTACCGTATTCCTTCTTTAGCTGCATGATGCGGTAGTTAGTTCTGGATTTCCACAACCCGTTGTGTGTAAAAGTGCTTCCAACATTTCTAAATGAATGCACTTTGCCTTAACTTCCACTGGGTTCTCAAGTATGTGACTGACCAGATTTTTCAGGACCAACTTAATCAGTGCCACTGAGAATTCTGAAAATATGGATTAGGTGATAAAAAGGTTTAAATCCCTTAAGCTAGTCTAAAAAGGACATGCTATTGAGTTATGGAATGCACTTGATTGCTATTTTCCACATAGCTTCTAGAGGTGCTAAATCTTCTGTTTGTAGCAAAACAGCACAGTTCATAAAATGAAGTCTTCTCACTTGGGCAATATTTACATTTTACAATGCACAAGTATCATAATTATCAAAATTAAATAGTTTTAAGACTTCAAGATATAAAACTGAATTAAATTTTTCTTATATAATAATAGTACTCTTCACAAGTTCTGAGCGAAAGAAACCAAGAGGACAACAAAACAATCAGCCTTTCTTTTTTGATAGTAGAGACCGGGTTTCGATATGGATCTAACCTTAAACATGTTATAAATGCAAAATTGATTGTACATTTCATTGAACTGTGTCTCACTCATTCTAATGTAATTTATAAAATTAGCTAATTACATTTTTAAAAATCATGGGTACATTTTATTCAGACATTCACATTGTTTCCTTGCCAAGGAAAGTTTATAGAAGCAAAAGTGCCAGGATCCAATTACTGTAATCCTGTTTTAACATTTGCAAGCAGTAATTAACAACTCTATTGCACACACAGACAGATCATGTCAAACTACTCTTGGCAGATGTCACGGGTCACCCTAGGTCTGTCCATAAACCTCCACTGGTGATTACTTTAAGATTATGTTTAAAAACACACTTTCTATTTTCTCTTAGCATTTTAATCATGTACAAGTTTCAGATGTATTTTTCCCTGTGACCTTGAAATTAATTTTATGGATCAAAAAAGAAGAAATGGAAGGAAAACTGTAATTTAATTTTATTTTTCAACAACCTTGTCTATTTCAGTTGTATTGCTCCTAATTCTACTGCTATTGTTTGTCTAAGTTGGCTGGCAATACATCTTACACTGAATGATCTTCCTAGTTTGATCTTTAATGTTTTGCCTTGTAAAGCACCATATGACTCGGTGCTTTGTGAAACGTGCTATGCAAAAAAAAAAAAAGAACAATTGAGTATTTAAAGCCATGTTATATATACCTGTATATATTTAAGTAGAGAAACTTTAAATATTTGGTTCTTCTTAAAAAGACATACATATAAGATCAATCCTATTCATTAAAAGTTTACAAAGCAATACTTTTCTACTTAAATTTTTCTAACTTGATATGACACATGTCTCTGTGTGTGCTTATACAAATAAGAACATATTGGGATATTACATTTTCAGTCTTGAATAAGAAATCTCGCCAGTATTATATGCAATGAAGAAGGTAAAAGTCTATGTTGCACTCTGCATTTCAAAACTTCCCATTAAGGCTCAGTATTATTTAGACCTAGTAACGGGGGCATGCAAGTTCATTCCGTTGTTCACAAAGTCATTCTTTAGTATTAGTTTAGCAGCAGGGTATGGGAAATTTTCATTCTGGATTGAACCTGGTCCTGGAAAATGGCTTCATATTCCTTGGTTCCTACATAACCATGAGGACCAACCATCGGATTTAATGACTCCAAAATGATAATTACCCATACCATGTTCAACAAATGGAAACACATTCAGTGCATTTTCCTGCGCTGTATTAACTTGGTTTTTCTCAATTTCTAAAAAGCCCTCTAAACCCTTATTCCATTTACAGAAATTGGGTTATTGGCTTCTGAGAAACCTGATTAACAGAGGTAATCTTCTTCGCAAAAAACACGATTATGTGACAGTGCAAGCCCTTAACCAGGTTGCTGTTAAGGATTTTGTAGTCTGCACATGTCTGTTGCACTCTGTCAGACTGCAAATGTATTTTCTTCACACACACTTTCAGTAGCCACGGGTAGAAGTGTCCACAAAACAAATTTCCATAGGCAAATGTTCAGGCGATCCCTTCTCATGGCTGAAATAATCTGTCTCAGTATTTCAGAAATAGCTACATTTATGTTGAAGAGCTGAACATACAGTGCTAAACTCAGTGATACAATCTCAAGAGCAGTAGGGCAGCACATTAAAAGTAATGTGCATTACGTAGTCCGATTAATTTTTAAAGTAATGTAACTGAAGTAAAATTTTATTTTATTATTATTATTATTCCAGCAGCTCCAAACAGAAAAGAGTGTTCTGTGTGCCTACTGGTATAAGGCATCAATTTGACGTAAATAATTTTTTTCGTGTTTTATAAATATACTAGGCTGACCCGTCTTTTAAGGCGACCGACTTTTAAGTTGACCACTTCTTAAGGCAATTCAATATGTAGATCAATTTGATATTTTATACAAACTCATTAATTTGGTTATATTGCATTTGAGCAGTATTACTTTAATACTCGTAGTTTCTGTTATTTTTGTGATGAAATTTAAACTTTTTTTCTATATTGAGGTCGCCCTTTTGAACCCCCCTGATATTTACTACGTGGTGAGGCATTTGTACTCCATCAACATTAATTATTTCCAGAGACATAATTTTGTCTATTTTTCCAGCGCATCGTGCACAAAAGCAAGGGAACGATGGGAGCACCAGAACTCTGCTCACATCATGTTGCTTCGTACCGCAAGCTGCAAGTAGTAAGTCTGTGATAAGCGGAATACCGCTACGCTTTCCACTCACGGGACGGAAGGACAATCCCGACCGCTTTTATATAGTAAGAAAAAAGAAGAAGAAGATATCGCACAGTCTGGAGTAGAAAATCATCTTTTACCTGGAAAAACGAAACTACAAATCCCATCGTGCATTGCAAACTGGACGGGGCGTGTGTGAAACTCCGTGCTACTCGCACAGTCTGGAGTAGAAAATCATCTTTTACCTGGAAAAACGAAACTACAAATCCCATCGTGCATTGCAAAATGGACAGGGTGTGTGTGAAACTCCACGCCTGCGTAGCACTCACGGGACGGAAGGACAATCCCGACCACTTTTATATAGAAGGATCACAGCATATTTTCAAATTCACGGCAGCACTTAACTCTTTTTTGTGCTGTTTAATGACATTGGAGCATTTTGACAATCTCCCGAAGATTATGTACTCAAGTAAATGCACATTTTTTATAAGACAGGTTTCTGTCTTAATCAGGCTATTTCACCTTAAACCAGTTATGATTGTGCTTCTAAACACACTCACTGAGGGATGAAGTCATCCTTTGATTTTCCCAATACAAAATGGATCAGTGTGTGGGAAACAGGTTGAAAGATGACTTTATTCAACAGACAATTTGATTTTGTTAAGTGTTTAGGGCCCTTAGTTTTGTGTTTCTTACACCAGATTATGCAACTCTTCTCTGTAAAGCTCATGGCATACAGTTTATGTTCAAACTGGTTCACTGAAGTGCCAATTTAAATGTCTGATAATTTTTTAAACCTGTATGTTCACTGTGTCTCTTTGCTGATGCAACTGGCACATTTTTAACGTACTGTATGCTGTCATTCATTTTAAAACTTGACAAATTTGTGACTGATAAACCAGAATAAAGACATTTAACGTCTTCCGAATTGTGTTAGTTACCTCATGATGCTTTGAAAACTTGCATATCAAAGTGCTAATTGTTAGTCCTCTTTCAAAGCCAACACATACAGCTAATTGGCAATCAACTTACAATGACTCACCTTTGCAGCTGCATTTGTAATTCTGATTTAGCTGCTTCAAAATTTAACCTCATTTTACTTGTGATGTGAACATTATTTTCTCCCCCTTTATACACATACATACATACAAGTAGTTGGCTTTTTATAGATAAAAACATGTAGTACTAGGGTGTTGTACTGTGTTAGCCATTATGAACGCAGAGAAAAGTCAAGCAAAATGACACCTTTTATTGGTTAACTAAAAAGATTACAATATGCAAGCTTTCGAGGCAACTCGGGCCCCTTCTTCAGGCAAAATGTAATACAGAAACTGGAGTAGGACAAGAAGGGGCCTGAGTTGCCTCGAAAGTTTGCATATCATAATCTTTTTAGTTAGCCAATAAAAGGTGTCATTTTGCTGGACTTTTCTCTAGATAAAAGCACGTAACACAAAATTAGACAGTTATGGGATAAATTAACCCGCAGCAACCTGGAGAAAGAGGGAGTGCAAGAATGGCAGAGCATGTGTCTGGTTACAAAACACGCTTATCCAGGGCAGGGGTGTGGGAAGCTGGAGAATATCACAGAAAGCACCAGCCCACAGCAGGGTGAACTCACACACATCAGCGCCAATTCGGCATCACCAGTCCACCTAACAATCAACAAGAAAGTTACAGCAAACAAGTAGGTATGTTGGGGTGTAATCGTGTGGATAATTAAACTTCATTGTTTGTATGAGAGCATAAAGAAACAGAAAATATTTCTAGCAAGTAATGCAACTATATTTGATTTAAATGGTCATTTTGAAAGCAAACATATAATATAGCCATCACACAATAAAAAGTAGAGGAGGTAAACTGGGAGAAAAAAGGCATATATGATACTAGTAGATGTCTGTGGAAACACAAGAAGAATTAAGGAATAACTCGAGAAAACCTGCATATGGATGACCTACTGTTTTCTGTAAAAAAAGTTTATTTTTTCTGAAAGTAAGCCAGCACTAAAAGTGACAAGCTAAGTGCATTTTTGTATTGGTACTGCTTATATTGTTATTTATTGTGTTTCAAGTTTAAAAGAGTAGTTTTTAGCCATGATTAGAACTAAACAAACAAATTTCAAGCCAGTCTCCATCTCAAGAAATAAAGTACAAATCATTAGTTAAACCTTGTCATTTAGAATAAGAAAGATAGGCCTTAATCAGGGAAGGAATAAAATTTCCTGAATTACTCACTGAGTGTGGGGGGAATCCCATCCATACAATCTATTTCCTATTATTCAGTGTTTTTTCTCTTTCCCAAAGAGAATCACCACACCATCCTGCTTTGCTGTAATGCAACTGTTCATAGTACACTTTATAAATTAAGTTCAGGTAATATATTCTAAAAAGAACCATATCAATTCAGCAACACGACAATTTTAACTATTGATTAACACAAGAACAATTTTATAAGCTAAAGTATATACATGATTTCCAGGTTTTTTTATCATATTCATAGCCTATGCAGCCTGTGCTACAATTCTTGTATCTAATTAATATAATTTGAACAATCAGCCAGGCAACAAAACAGCAAAGAGCTATGAAGTTTGAAGACTATAAAATGACACCAGTCAGTACTAACTTTGTTCTTATTTAAACCAAACCAGAAATGAATAAAACAAAAGATGAAAAAGCAACACTAAATAATAAACAGAATGCAAATAAACTTAGGAAAAAATGAAAAAGTTTGAATGATCATGAGGATTATCATACCTTAAACCAACATATAGCAGGAAACTGCCAACAGAAAATGTCATGTAATCTTAATGTACTACACAAGTTTTAAATGAAACACACCCAAAATCAAGCAGAAATTTTGGTTAATAGCAGTATTAAGAGAAGAAATGGCATCCAGTAAATATTTCAGTTGGTTAGCACCATGAAGCCAGAAAGCACCCACTCAAAACCAAGTTATTTCCACCATGCATCATTGCCATATTACCTCATTTGGCCAGGGTGCCTCTGCAGGTAACACCATTTTCCTCCCTGTCAGTCTCTAAAAAATAATCAAATGAAGAGACATACTTCAGTTAAAGAAAAAAAAAAATCAAGAATAACCATGCTGAGAGAACACAGAGTGCCTTTGCTTGGGTTTCCTGGTTACCCCCCTGACCAGGTGTACTTAAAGACCTGTTCACAAGGAGTACTACAAGCTGGGTGAAGAAGGGAACAGGAGCCAAGTTTTACATGCACATATACATTTAACTAGTGATGGCTAGTATACAAGAATGCAACATTTTGATGATGGTTACCACACCGGTGGTGCAGTGGTAGTGCTACTGTCTCACAGTAATGAGGTCACTGAGTTACATCCCAGGTCCTCCCTGCGTGGAGCGCTTTGAGTAGCAAGAAGAAAGATATATAAATGTAAAGAATTCTTATTATTATTTATTATTATATGGACAATTAGACATCACTTTTGACAGAAACCAATTATAATATATCCTAGCCCACACGACTAACAGTTTACGTTGTTATATTTGAAGCTTGTGATTTTGTTTATTCCTTACTGCTACCTTCTTAGACGATGTAATCTATGAAATAATACAAACATTTTTAAAGTACAAAACAAAAAGATATCTAGATATATGTTTATTGTACAAACAAATATTGAGAGATTTGGCCCTGTAGTTGGAACCCTTTTTCAAAGCTGCTTTCACCACATGCACATAATTTGAGACCATTTACTGTAAATGGAAACAAATATGGGTAATAAAGATGGCAAAGAAGACACAGTAGAAATAAGAATACTATATTCTTTGCATCAAACAAAACAACAACTATATGTAAACGGTACCGTGGCTGTTTGTTTGTCTGTCCAGGATTTTAAATCGCCTATAGTTCGCAAACTGTTTGACCTATTGACCTGAAATTTGGTACACATATACTGTGTGACATCTACTATCTGCTTTTGGGGTGATGATTGACCTCCAAGGTTATTTCTCTTTTTATTTTATTTTATTGTAGAATCAACTCTCGGCAGTGGCCAGTAGTGCGGCCATGCGGCGCATGTGTACAGGCGCAATTCTCATCCCTACCACCTTCGCCATCACTTTCCGTACCTCTTCATAACTTAAATTATTCTTGAAGCAGATTGAAGATTTAAGTGCCAGCTTAAGTGAAAAATTAAAGAAAATGTACTAAGTAATTGCAACACAAACACTGACTTAATCAATTTTAATGCGAAAAGATGCAGACGAAAGAAGAGAAGAAGCGCGGCGCTATGGTGGAGAAAAGAAGAGTTGTTCAGGAAGCAGCAAGCGTATCAACCTCTGAGCAAACGAATGCTTAACGTACAGAGAAAGAGGATGAAAACTAGGAATGGTCAAGTCAAGTGTATTCACTGCATGTTATTTTGCATTGCACCGTTATTGGTATTATGTAATTAATGATGATAAGGATATAAAAAAATTTCTGCCTCCTTGTTAATGGAAATTAGCTATCAAGTTCAGACTCTCATTTTACGATGTTCAAGTAAAGAAAAGTTTATTTTTAGCATGATGACTGCATGTGTGTGTCTGTGGAAAATCAAAATTGATTTCAACATCTTAAAATTAAAAAATTACCTCACAAATTATACATTTTTAGCATCGTGTGGCTAAATCCTAGTAAAGATGCTAAAATTACAATATGCAATTTTCAAGATAATTCCCTTGAATGCTGAGACCTATGTCCAAACTTTATTTTTCAAAAACAATCTGGCCAGTGACAAGTTGCACCATGTTTGTCTTGTTTAAGGCTCCGAGCCCATTGTTTTGGTCTAGTTTGTTCCAGTACTTATCCCCACATCCTTTCAAATGTTTGACCAGTTTCCAATGATAACTGTTGTAGAAATTGTTCAATTTAACTGGGATCTTCACAGTTTGCTTTATGTGAATTTCCCCTTGGGATTAATAAAGTATCTATCTATCTATCTATCTCTTTGTTCAGTTATGGGTCCAGGCCTATGGATTCGCCCGAGACATTTTTGAGATGAAGTATAATTTACATTGAAGTACTATATGGACCATTCCATACCGATTTTTATATAGGAAACCATATAAATCACTTTAAACCACATGGTGCTGGATCATAAAAAATAAGTTTCCAATTATATCCTGTACATATCCATTTACTTAGTAGGCATGCATATTTTAGACAATATATTATATACAGATGACTGACTCCACCCCAGGGTCTTATGCGCTTAGATGTAAACACTTAAAAGTCTAAACATGTTCCACTTGTATCAAAATATTAAATAACATTTACATACAAGTTTTGCTCCTTTTTTCCTCAATTATGGAAGTGGGACCACAAGTTTATTCATTTTAGTTCAGAAGCACACCTGTTCTGCTTTCAGCCTCAAAATAAATATTAAGAACTTTCTCTTTTTTTTTTTAATAAATAATTTGCTTCAGATTCCCAGATGATTCATTTTGGCTAATTTTAACCTCTGTCTGAAAAATATCTAGGGGTCCATCCTACAGCAATGCAAAATACTGCGCAACAGTTCTGCTTTAGGACAAACTTCAATACTCCTTATAAATAAGTGAAAGACTTACAAAAGCACCAAAAATGTAAATAAACAGTAAGAGGTATAAACTCATCAGAACTGGATCCCTGAGATCATAACGAAACCTCAAACCTACATTATAACTTCATCTAATACAAGAAATCAGCCTCTCTTTTTTTTTTTCTTCATTCCATTACTGGGGTGTGCAGAGTTAGACTTTATAATAACAGCATCAAGTGCAAAGCATGACCCTGATTTGAACTGAACCCCAAGGTACTGCAGGACACACTCTGAAACAGATTCGGCAGTCAACTTAACACAAACGTCTTTGAGACTGGAAAACCACAGACCCTGGAGAAAACCAATCTGAACACTTAGAGGGGGTGAAAGTTTTACACCGAAAGTGACCATATTAAATTCAAATGTAAATTACAGAAGCTGTGGGGCAGCAATGCTAATCAGCGCATAGGCATATGAAGAATAAATCTTGTGCAATTGGAATAATTGGTTCATAAATCAGAACCCAAGGAACATGACCTTTATTTAAGAGACTGGGTTGAGGTAGAAAATTTTCAGAACCTAAAATTACAAGGTTTCCAAAAGCAAATTCAATGTAACTATGTCTTGTTTCTGAAACTGCTGGATTGTTCATCTTTAATCCTGGTGGTTACATTAAACACATAAAAGTATATCTGTAAGAAATCCCTAAAGGCAGGCTGTGTAATTTGCATTCTCTTTTGAATTTGGGAAAGTCTTTTACCATATGTACATTAGGAAACTTAGATGAGTTACAAAAACATACTAATAACTCTGGTACTTACCAAGTTTCCCTTCACTAGTAAACAGTTTCATGTGCTGTTTGCATTTTCAGAAGCAGCTACTCATTATTGGCTCCATGGCCAGGATAACGCCTGCCTAATATTTACCTCACTTCTGAAACAGTAAGAATTGATCTACAGATGACCCTGCACTTCCAGCACTGCTACAGATTCTGGCACTTTTAAAATGGCAAAAAGGAATATGCATAGGAACTGAATGAATCAGACAATTAGAAAGACACTGCTCCAGGCAGATAAAAGGAAGTGCAAAATCTCCATTAGGTTTTAATAGCTTAAATATCAATTACCAGAAACATATTAGCATATAATTTGATTTAACATTTTAAACATTACTTGCAACTTGATTTAATTTTAATAAATTGAAGTGATTTGAACTTGTTTGTTTATAACAACAAATTTTGTTGAACGCTTTTTAAGTTCACAAATAAAAATGTCTGGAAAAATCACTGTGTTCTTTATCCATTTGAAAGCGCAAAACATATTTCTATAAAACATAACAGACAATATAATGAAAAGGATGGAGGTGTAAAATATACAAAAACGTCATTAACTTTCTTTAATTCAATCCACAAAGTACTCACACCAAGTAATATCAGTATACTGTATAAAAAAGTACAATAAAGTTCTTGCCCTTTACTTGTTGTCTCTATCTTCGCTTATTTATAACGTTCAATTGTTTCTGATCTTTAAACAAATTTAGTATAATACAAAAGACCACCTTAGTAAACAAATTACATAGTTTTTAAATGCCCATTTGATTTATTGAACAAAAAAGTTCACCAACACCAATGTGAAAAAGCAGTTTATTTATGTAAAATTTATGTGTTGCCATTAGGGAGAAAGGTTAAGTCTCTCACAATCGTGCAGTGAAATAACCTACTCTATTCAGAAAAATTGCACTAATGAATTGTACTCTTCATTCTGGATTTATTCTACTGTGATTTAAAATGTACTACTTCAATTATGTTGTAAACAATTTTATTGCTTTAGTTGTGCCCTGAAAAGGCAATACCTAAAAAAGTGAGTCAAAATATTCCACTTGTGGAAGAAAACATTTCACATGACGTGTGTAATCTTTGGTAGTTCTGGCATTCCTCAAAATTTCAAATAATTTCTGGGGTCCCCTGACTGATGCCACTCATTTGTTAAGGAAGCACTTGAATGATTTCACATCCAAAATGGTACTTTGCAACCTGTCTGTATTGGCCTTCCCTTGATTTGTTTCTTCCAGCTCTCTCCCATTTGCTGCTGTTTTTGTCACCTTTAGTTGCCCCTTTTAAAAGGTAACCAACCTAGCTGAGCTTGTTCAGGCTCCAATTAGCCCAAACTGCTAACAGGCCTTTAGCAGGTGGAAATTCATAGACTAATTAGGGTCATTTAAAGGCATTTAGTATGACAGCAAACTGCCAACTGAAACTCACTGCTGTGCGCTGTGTATCACATTATACTGTATGAACCATGTGTACACATACTGGCAGAAAGCGTGCAAAGAGATAGTTTTAAAGCAGAGTGCATTTCACCCTTTCAGTAATTGTCTCATCCGAGTAATGGGGTATAAATGAATTTCCCCTCGGGATTAATAAAGTATCTATCTATCTATCTAAAAATTTAAGAAACTGAAACCTAAATGTGACATTTTTTTTTAATCCTTGTGAACCCAAGATAAGCAGGGGCAAGGTAAACATGCACAAATTACTAAATAATTTTCACTCTGTTTCCCTGTTCAGGTATAAAGACGAGACTGTGCTTATTGTTTAAAAAAATATTAGTGATATAGTTTCTTTGAGTAATAATTTCCATAAAGTCTTAACGTCATACATCATTGTTTGTGTCACATATAATTCAAAGAATACCAAAAAAATACTTTGGAAACAAGAGATATCTGACAAGAGATTTCTCTTTATAAAAACGTAGTAGCTTTGACTTTCAGAATATTAAAGGATGACATCCTGAACAATACTAACTGACTGTATTAAATGATTTATTTCGAATGCCAAGAGTAATGGAGCCTCAGAGATGAAGAGGATAACCATCAAGCTGAGTAGGCTGAGTCAATAATAAAACAATAATAGAAAACAAAAATCTGTGTTGGCTTGGAAACCTAATTAAATATGTGAGAAAGCACAGCTGTGACTCATTCACACTCGATGACAGACTGTACATTTTCCTTAAAAAGTGACTTGAGAGTGTGGAATTGGTAAAATTTTGTGGTGGGGGGGTTTTTTGGGGGGGGGTTGACACAGGAGGGTTGCAACAGATCAGACTTAGTTTACAATTTCTAAATTTACAATAGTTTCAAAAGCAAATAAAAACTGATCATTTCAGCATATTTGCTATCAAATTGGATAGACAAATTATAAAATACTATCTGTGCTACCCTTTGAAGACGGGTTAAAATCTAAGCAATCAACAGACAGGGGCCTCATGTTTTTAATTTCATAAATGGCTGTCCAGTTGGTCTGGTATAATAATGCACACCCGATCCTCTATCCTTCTGGCGGCTTTTTCCTCTTCAGATAGAGACATCGATTTTCACCGCTTCCTCTCTGCATTACTCGTTGAACTGAACACTCTTGCTAGTAAAATACAGTAGTGGTAGCTACTGCACTGGCCAGATTTATCAACTCTATCCTAGGCATGTCAGGACTTTGGTTTACCGACATGCACATCAATTTATTGTTATTTTCAAAAGATAACAGTCAGCAATAAACCTTGTTGATGTGGTCTGCACAGGTGCAACAAAGTCCATCTTGGAGGTGAACTCATCAGACCTGCCTCTACTGCAAAGAATCTTGGTGTCATTTTTGATTCCTCCCTCTCTTATTCCGCCCACATAAATCAAACTAAGAAACATTCTTACTTTCACCTCCGTAACATAACCCGTGTTTGCTCCTTCCTCTCCTTTTCTAATGCTGAGAAACTTGTCCATGCTTTTATCACATCCCGCATCGATTATTGTAACTCGCTGCTGGCAGGTGCCCCTTCTAATCTTATATCACAGCTCCAGCTTATTCAGAACTCGGCTGCAAGAGTCCTGACTCGAACCAGCAGCAGCGAGCACATCACACCCATCCTGCTCCGTCTTCACTGGCTCCCTGTGTCTTACAGAATCGAATATAAAATCCTACTAATAACCTACAAAGCCTTAAATAACCTCGCACCAAACTACATCAGTGACCTTCTCCATCACTATGTGCCTGCCCGCCCACTAAAGTCCTCTGATTCTGGCAATCTTGTTGTGCCCCACACTAATCTACACTCCATGGGTGACAGGGCCTTCAGCTGTATAGCGCCCAGACTCTGGAATGACCTACCAAAATTAATTAGATCAGCTGACTTCATGAATTCTTTTAAAAAACAATTCAAAACTCATTTGTTCAGGAAGGCTATTAGCTCTACCTGACTTTATTACCCTTCTCTCAGTTTACCTCTCTGTCAAGATGCTCATGTAACATGTGTGTGTGTGCAGACCATCAATTATGTTGTCTGTTAGGCTTTTCTCTGAATTTACTGTCTTAATCTTCTTTATTTATTTATTTGGTTTGTACAATGCTGTATACTGTATACCCTGCCGTTCTTTCTTATATTCTGTAAGTGCCTTGAGCATGGGAAAGGCGCTATATAAATAAAATGTATTATTATTATTAAAATTGCTAGCATGGTGCTGTTGCTGGCATATAAGACCAATTTTCTTATTTATAGACCTTTATTTGGTATTTTTATTTTCATTTTTTTTTACCCTTCTCCTACATGTTTTGTCTATTTTAAATTTTCCACCTAACCCAAGCATCCAGATGTACACACAGATACACAGACACACACTGACAGTTGTCTTTTTATTAAGGTAGATGGATAAAATGATATCTGCCAATTTAAAACTTAACTCTCTTTTAACACTTGCAGTGCAATAATTATTGAAATTTATTTTGTAATGCAGCAGTGGAAAAAAAAAATAGCATTTTTCATTCCAAGAAGCCAAATGGCATTTCAAAAAGACATAGCAACTGGACAGACCCACAGTTACACAAGCATACAAATGGACACTTGTCCCTTTATTAAGGTGGAAGTGGGGGATGACTCATGTCAGGCACAATTAGAATTTGGCCTATAATCCAAAAACATACAGTATATTTAAATACAAAAAATGGAATATGGAAAGTTTATAATATGTAATATTAAAATCCATACGCATAATAAATATATGGAAAGTTGTTTTTTAAAATGATAAAAATTACCTGTACATTTTCTTCAACCATTAATATACACAAAGCACAAGATTAATGTTTGCCAGAAACTAATCCTATTACACATTCTCCAGTACAGTTGTGAAACTGTACAAAAATGACACTCATAACTTGTTGGATATTGTGACAGTGCAAGTACATTAGATTAGATTATTTTAGATAAACTTTATTGACCCCCATGGGGAAATTTAGACACATACAGCAGCAGGAACAGAAAAAAGCAACCATCCATCTGTCTAAATGCACCTGGCCTGTCATAGACAGAGTGTTTATTAGCGCCAAGATTTTGGCACTGACACCTTCTAGCATGTAAAGTCTCAGTAAAAGGTATGCCTACTTATTTGTGATTTTGGATTAACGGATACAGGAAGAAATGGTAGCATGAAAGTTACCAAACTATACAGATACTGCACAGCTGACTATTCACTTCTTGTGTACACTGGACAGTTCACAGGATTAAGTTTGAGATAACAAAGATGAACTTTGTTGCACTTTGTGGTTAAGATTGTGCAGGCAGCTGGTTAGCCTGCGCTAATGCAGTTAAGTAAGCAGTTTATAAGAGTGGTGTTATAAATGTCTGATATTTTAAATCAACAGATTATTACACCTTGCTACAGAAACATATTCATCCATACATTTGCTAATTTTTTATGCCTGCTTATCCAATAACAGGTGAAACGGGTCCAGAACCTTTCTGAGCATCATCAAGAGCATGGCAATGAACATCTAAATGGCAAAGACACATAGAGTAAATTACCAAGTAGTGTGGTGGATAGTACGTCATTTTGGGCCTTTAAATGTAGACGATATAATTTTGAAAATTTTTAGGTGAACAGAATGAAAGAGCTTGTTGGGTTAAGTGGCCTGTTCTCATGAAAACCGTTGTAATATTCTAAACCCTTAAGGATTGTTTGATTAACAGGTAAAAAATAAATAACATGTGCTTGCTTTACATTTTCATCTATCTGTTTCATAAAATTCTGTCTTAATATTGAAGCAAACATTATATTTGGAAAAAAAACAACTCAGAAAATAGTTCATCAGCTTACTTTGAATCGTTGAGCTATAATGGAAAATTAATAATCAATTGAAAACAATATTTTATGGTCAAAATACATCCGAAAAAAATTGAAATTAGACATAGCGTATACTTCAAAATTTAACACTGATGACTGAAGAGCTGGTAGACAGCACAGCACTAAACGGACGCCCTTTTGCTACAGTATTATTAAAATACTCTAAGCTGATTATGTTATTGCAAAATAAATACATAAATAAAACACATTAGCAATAAGTGAAACTTAAACACTTGTAAACATACATAAAGGGGCCAAAAAATGTTTTCAGAGATAATAAAGTGTAAAAAGCAGGCAGATGTTTGATTTCAAAATCTAATTCTAATGCTTTTCTATTCTGCCTAAGCGGCAGAGTCAACGTCTTACCGATGATTCTCTGGGGTTTTGCATCTGATCTGGTTCTGAAGTCTGAAAAAGATGAAATAGGACACTTTAGAGCTAAATGAACAAAGTCATCCATCTAACTGTCAGCAGAAATAAATATAATTTCCAGAATTACTTTAAAGACATTTGACCTCTTTTGAGCCATTTATTTCTTTTGACTAATTGCAATTTCTTCTAAATTAACATTTAGCACTTACATAGAAATTATCAAGTAACACTGAAGACAAAACCAACTTGTTAAATTTATGGTAATTAATATTGACCAGTTACAACTGATAAGCCTTAGACATTTTAATATAATTAGCAAAACATATACAGCATTGTGAAGGTAGCCATTCTCAGTACAAGAAATTTAATCTCCTCTTTAATAATAATTGCATTTTCCATTTTTAGAAAAATGAATCCCTCATAAGCAGTGTGCATCAGACATGAATAGAAAAGATCTCCCTCCTCGGAATTTAGTTTATATGATTACCTGTAATTACACTAAGTAATATTCCTTGCACTATGCTGAAGGCTATGAATGTAATTTTTCTATAATTATTTTTTCATATTAAGTAAAGTGACAAAATAATATAGAATATCTAAATTATAATTTATTTTAAAAACTTGGAGTATAATTATAAGAGACACTTTATCTATGTACTTGTACACTTTATTATGGCCTAAAATTTTTTTAAAAAGATACTAAACCATATATCTGTGGTGCATTTTGTGTGTAACTGTTTGCTCCATTTTCTAAAGAGAAATCAAACAGATATCTATACATTTTCTACCAGGATTCAGAAATCTACAGTACACAGTATAAGGTCACTGAAGGGAACTGGCTCAAGTGTAACATAAAAAGAAAAAATAGCAATGGAAAGTAAATGACTGTAATTCTAGTTAATCAGTCTAATAATTTTAATATTTATTATTCCTAGATACACCATCTGCACAGAAGAACCTCACATTACATTCATTCAATTTTATTGGACTAGTAGTGAAATGTAAGAAAGAAGGAAAAGAATTAATACATATTTCTAATATGTAGATATCACATGACTAAATAGGGATGTGTGTGTGTGTGTGTGTGTGTGTGTGTGTGTGTGTGTTCAAAACTATTTGGTGAAATATTTTCAGGCTGCATCGCACCCTTGTTCAAGTCTATTGAATTGTAGTCTAGAAATTGGCTGTACAGTCTTCCACTGCAGTAGCCTCATGTATTCCAAAAAATATTATTGTACACATTTACACTGCTGCGGTGGGCTATTGCCCTGCCCGGGGTTTTTTCCTGCCTTGCGCCCTGTGTTGGCTGGGATTGGCTCCAGCAGACCCCTGTGACCCTGTAGTTAGGATATAACAGGTTGGATAATGGATGGATGGATAGACATTTACAGCATAAAGTTAATAACGTACAGTGTGTCTGCATTTGAAACTATTCTATTCATTGTGTAAGACAAAGTTTGAATGTTAAAAATTGAAAATTGAAATAAAATTTATAGATATGTTAAACATTTACAATGTAAATTTAAGTTCATTCATTTGTTCTGAGATTTTTCTCTTGAAGCTTCTACCTGCTCTTAAATTCTTCTTCCTCACTTTTGCACTTTTTACACCCCATGGTGCATTGTGGCAAGCTAAACACACTATGACTGCTTTGGTATTACACAGGACTAGGGGTATGTGGCATTCAGGAACAGTAGCTGTTATATTTAATGTATCATTTTGTGTTATCATGATTATATTAAAGACAATTTGATCACAGTTCTTTTTGTTAAGCTAATACTTTGAAAACCTTATGTTAGACAGAAAGCCCCATATGGGCTGGAACTCTTAAAAGATTTAGTTTTTTTTTCTCCAGCTTATCTAGACAGCAATGAGAAAATACAGAAAATCCAAAATTCAGTGTTAACTAAAAATGACAGACAGGTAAAGTATCTGGACACATCTAACAAATTTAAGGCTGAATGCCTTTTTTACATGTACTGTATAATAGTATGATGGTCATGCAGTAACTCAAACAATGGGGAGCCTTAAAAGACAAACTCAGGAACCATGTTCAGAAACAGATGGATACACATGGGTATTAAATGACTAAAGGCTCAAAGGTTAAGAACGCCTACAAACCCAAACTGGAATATGTGGGTTTGAGAATGTTTTGTTCTGATATTACTGTTAGTCTACAGTCTAAAATATAATGGCCTCATACCAATCAAAACTCCATGTTCCCAAAATATTACAAGGGGGAGTCAAGCTAAAGTTAGAAAATGTACATAGTAACTTGCACTTGTGACTGCAGTACCACTTCGGCATGTAGTGTTTGACAATAAATCAGGTGCACGATTGGCTGCAAGGACAAGAAAAACCTTTAATTCTGCAGGAATCCAGGCATTTCCAGGCAGGTGGCACAAGTGCATTGAGACGAGTGGAGATGACATCGAGAAATTACATTATCAGTTTTGTTAAGGTTTGTTCCATTTTCTAATAAATCCCATTTTCTAACTTGTACATACTCTCAGAATTTTTGTTTTAAAATACAAACTGACAAACACTTTAAAGTACTTGTAAGAGAAGCATGTGGCAAAAGCCATTATTGTGTCAAGCATTCACCCACCTCAGTCCCATATGGGACTCAACAAAGCACAGCGACATAACATTACCCTTACAATATGACAGTCGTTCAGGTTAATTTATTTTTACATAGCACACTTCTCTCTAAAATGAAATGTGTAAACCATATAGGAACTTCCACTTTTACACACAAAAAACCTGAAAATGGACATGTACACATAAAGGTGCAAAGGCCACACAAGCTTGAGCTGAAAAGCTCAAACTAAATGAGTAAGTACTTTGTAATATATTTTGTTTTGTCAGGTTAAGCAGTCTTAAGCCTGTTTTAATCTCTCACTTTTGTTTTTATCAATCGCAGTCTACTGAGGAATTGCCAAAATTAAGTCTACTTTTGCACATTAATGGGACATTTAATGTAACACACTGACCCAAAGATGTGAAGCTCTATTGAAAACAGACAAGAAGAACTGAGCTTTTCAAGTTACACTTTTGTAACATATGTATTCATTTTGAATCTGACAACCTGTATACAAACTTCAAGTGATACAATGAGATTGATTGAGATGGATGTTGTATAAGAATAAAATAAAATTAGGACTAAACTATAACCAATTGAACATACACCTAAAACATAGAAATCATTTGTAAGTCAATAAAACAGCTTCCCTTTCCCAAGTAAGGACTGTCATCCCTCATCTACAAAAGCTGTAACTAAGTTTTTATTTGTGCAATTTTACTTAAGTGTGAATTCGTTGCTGTTCATTCCCTCTACTATATATGAAGTGCAAATACTGTACACGAGATATACAAATACTTAAAAATACAAATGTGCAAGAATTCTTTCAAAAAATAAATTCCATATCAGCTCTTACTGCAGGAAACTGCATAAGTACATTTGTATGGAACTGTGTCAAAATATAATAAACAAAAAGCAGAACATGAAATATGATTTAGGAAGACTTTAGTCTCAAGATCTTTCAGAGCAAAGTATATTCAGGTAAAAAGCAGATGAAACTTGGAAGAAATTTCACCTTCAATATAAAAAAAAGCTCATCACACACTCCCAAACTATGTCTAAAGGAAATGATATTTCTCCGATCTACACTTATTATTTAATACTAGCCAACTCGCGGCGTACCATACGCCGCATAATCAAGCCGGTTTTTTAATGATTTTTAAGCACAGGGAGAAAATTAACCTTTGAAAAATCGGTAATGTAATAAATCAGCAAGAAAAGCAACATTGTAATAATGCACGGAACGAACCAACACACAATCGTCCGTGACTGAATTTCTCGTTCAGTATACACTGCCTGCTCATGTGCCCACCTCCAACTCGGCACTTGAGTCGTTGTCGTCTTTGCACAGTCCAGATGCACCTGTGATTCACGTAGACTTTTCATTGCTCTGTGCGGTTGTGGCTGCTTTTTCTATATAATCCACCAAGACACCCGACCACGGTAGTAGCGAGGTGGGGCTTCGTTGTTCCTTTCGCATGGTTTTTCATGGTGGACGCGGTCTGTGTCGAAACCGAAAAGAATAATGAAAAGTCAACGTGGTTCAGACGTGCATGTGGACTCCTAGCACAGACGAAAGGGACTAACTGGGTGGTCGGTGAGTTTTTGCGTCCGGGCACATGGGCAGGCACTAGAGAGCGAGGGTAGACGCGGGCCGGTGAAAAAAGGAGTGTTGGTGGGCAGGGAAACGTCTTTCGTGTTCCTGCAGGAGCATCTAAGAAGATGCATGTTTGTCGCGGATGCGAATTGCTGTATATAGCGTGTAAAACAGTTTGCTACGGTGCACGCGGTCGTGCGTCGTAACCGAAAACTCGGTTTTTAAAGACTGCTTACTTCATTGTGCTTAAACCTTAGTTGTAAAGGATCGTTTTAAGGATCCCATGGGATACCCCTCGCAAACCGTTTTACACACTGCATATGGCAATTCACCTCTGCGAGAAACATGCCTCTATGAACAGTCAACGTGGCTCGGAAGTGCATGTGGCCTCTATGGCAGACGAATATAAATGACCGCGGTTTTTCTGTGTTGTTGCGTCCAAGTTGGTGGGCGTAGCTCTGCGAGTTGTTGTCGTATCCAATGGTCTTGGAGTTGGTGGGCGTGGTTCCTTCCTGCGTGCGCCATAGGTGTCTTACTTGTCGGCGGCTTAGTGAATCCACGTCCCTTCCGGCGTGCTTTCCATGGGTGTCTTGCCTTAGTGAACTATATATATAGATCTTCCTTCCTTAGCTGCTAATTTTCTGAGTATAAAAGGGAAAGTTTTATATTACTGTATATCAAAACAAATAATGCCTTCATCATCTTGGAGCCCAACATACTATAACAAATGAATGAGAAGCTTGTAAACTTCACAGTGAGTAACATACTCGATAATTTCAACCCAACATCATTAAAACAACAATTAAGGTATTATTGTAGACAATTCATTTTGCACACTCCTATCTGGAATTATACTTCTAGTCAGGAGTGATTGAATTAGATCTTGATCTTAACCTCTGGAGCATCATTAGAAGAAAAAAAAAAACAAGCACTGCATTTGACATTTTTTAAATTTTGAGGCCATACAGTATTTCTGTTCACCTTAAATCAGAAGTCCCAAACTCAGCTCCAGGAAGGCATCAATAGCTGCAGCTTTTTGTTCCTCCCACTGACTTAATTAGTGCTGCTATTTGACCAGACTTGTTTTGCCTTAAATTTTAATGAATTTACTTTGTAAGATCCAGAACCCTTAATTGTTTCTTTTTCCTTAACCAGAGCTGAAGACTTTGTTTTCCTCTTCTCCATTGGCAGATGGCCAAATCTTGCATTCTGATAACTATCTTTATACTTAACCAGTGACACTAATTTCTGATTCACTCCATATTAATATAAAGATGTGAGTATATGTAGGCAAATTTTTTAAGATTTTGTAACTTTACTGTGATCATTATACAGCTGTAAATCTATAAGAATGTTCTGATTCTGTACTCAAGTGAACTAAAATACAATAAAAACTGAATTAAACATGCATGTCAATTGCAATATCCAGGTAAATCACGCACATAGGGAAAATTTGCCAAGTTCACCCTGACAGTAGCAGGATCAAGATCTAATTCAATCACTCCAGACTAGAAGTATAATTCCAGATAAGAGTGTGCAAAATGAATTGTCTACAATAATATCTTAATTGTTGTTTTAATGATGTGCGGGTTGAAATTATCGAGTATGTTACTCACTGTGCAAAAAACAATCAAAACACACCCTGACCGTCCACCCATTCACAGCCTCATATAACCTAATAGGATAGACTATTATGTGTGTGTAAAGCGAGTGCATAGGCAGAGAAAGTCCTCGCTGTGGGTCGTGGGATGGGGCAGAGATGGAATTCAGGGAAGCAAGGTGCAGGCCTGCGCAAGTAATGTTATCCGTGTTTGAACAGTTAAATGTGGGTGACTCAGAGTTTTTTGTCCCAATTCATCTTGTTTGCAGCTGCGGGGAGATTTACTTGATTTGCCAAAGAATTTCTTTATTTTCCTCCCAAAATGATCGGTTCATAAAATGCAATGTAAGCACCAAAATTTTAAGTTATTAAACGTTTTAAAATGAGTTACTCTAAGCTGTCTTCTGCTTAAAACTTAGGTGTCAACCTGGGTAAAAGCCCATGAATTGTAACACGTTAACGGTTCATTTAAACCAAAACCGCTTCAATAATGATGACAGTACTGAAGCCATTACAACAGCAGCTACAAAAGAACTCATGGCTATGGTGACAGAGGACAACAGCCCTACTCCCAGGCCCTTCAACCTATGGCTGGAGAAGTTAGAGCAGGGGATGGCAAAAGGGAGGGAGTAAAAACAAAAAAAAAAGTCTGTAGGCAGGTATTTGAACAAAAAAAACTCTAATTGAGAAAAGACGAACCTCTGCACACTGCCATTGAAATAGAGATCAAGTGGACAGTGATGTAAATCCATTTGAATGGAGACAAACACAAGAAGTACATTTCCCCAATTTGGGAAATCTTGCAAAAATTACTTGTGCATCCCTGCTCCCTGCCTCAAGCAGCCCTTCTGAGAGAGAGTTTTCAGCACCAGAGAAAGTGTTGGAACACGTAACTGTGCTGCTCTAAATCCAGATGCTCTGGACTGACTGGTGATTCTATCACACAACTTGAAGTTTCCTCAGTAGAATTTTACAATTGTTTTATATTTTCTGACCTCTATGTGCAATGTTGGACAGAACCTGAAGTTAGTAATTTGTGTTGTGTAATTTGTAAAGTGTTAGAGGTTTGGGTTTTTTTGTATCTTTGTGCAATACAGTATGTGGCAGAACTTGTTTTTATTCTGTGCAGTATTTGACAGAACTTTGGCTTTTTACACTAAAGTACAGTATATTTAATTTTTTTTATTGCTTGTTTGCTGCACAATTCACCTTAGAGCAGAGCAGTTTATGTTTATCCAGACTGCAATGCTCATGCCTTATAGTTCAAATTTGATTAGTTTGGATTCTTGTTTACATGAAGGGTAATAGCTTTATCGTAGCTTTGTTGGTCTTAGTGTAGTTTGTTTGTGTAAATCCTGTAGGCCACTTTGAAAGGGTTTACTCATAGATGCACTGTTTGATCTCAGTATTACTTTGACTGGTGATTTCAATTTTTTTTGTTATTTTACTTCAGTTTTAAGTAAATAAATAAGACCTGTTTTCCTTAACTGTTGTTTCCTTTACTCTCATCAGTAAGATACAATTAATATCCTATTAACTAGATTAAGCTAGATCAATAAGACTTTTACAAATACGTTTTTAAAGGTTGAAAAATACTGTCTAATTATCTTTGACAATAAAGTGTGACGATGTGGGTTCACTGCATGCTCCCATCGTCCGTCTGGGAGCCCTTACTCTGACACCGTCGGTAATGTTACCGATGAACACGGCAGTGAGGCACAACTAATAGAGCAAAGGGGATGGTGCAAAAGTGCAAAGTGCTTTTATTAAAATCAAATCCACACAGTGTCCAAATAAATAGTGAAATGCAGTGCATTCAAAAAGTCATTAAATAAATTATCCATTAAAAGCAGAGGTGAAAAGTGGAGGTTAAAATCCATTAGAAAAAACTCTTTAAAAAAACGAGGTTAAAACTATGAGATGAAGCAGTCTCTTTTAAAAATCCAAAGCACAGTGCCTTCTTACTACCTTTTCTACCTGGCGGCCTCCCCTGCTTCTCCCATCAGGCTTCTCAACAGGAGAGTCGCCTACCTGCAGGAACAGCTGCCTTTCATGCTGGTCCAGTAGCCCTCCGATCCCTGGCTACATCGGGCTCCAAACCGGACCGAGACTTGGGTTATTTCCCCAGCGGCCAGGGCGCTCACACTGGGGCTAAACCAGCCCAAAGCCACCTCGACTGCCGCTGCCTTTCGGCGGCCAGTTGTCGTCGTCACCGGTCACTGCAGCTCCTTGATCGCTCAGCTGGAGCGACCGTTTCCTTCAGTCCCACCAAGTGTCAGCCAAACACTCTTCTCGGGGGCTCACCTCCCAGCTGCCTGCCTTCACTCAGATCGAGCCTGGTCTCGCTCGCTCGCTCACTCTCCTTCCCTCTCACTCACTGCTTCTTGCCTCCTTCTTCCATGCAACCTCCATTTCTTTCTCTTTTCCTCTTAGCTGCCTCATGCTTCTATTTATGAAGAGGACATGGCAGCTAGAGCAATCAGCAGCTCCTGGGATCAATTATGGATGTGGACGGTTTCTCACTTGTGCACTTAGGTGAGAAACACCCACACCACGAATCCCCCTGGAACTGCTTCAGCCACTCAACCACCACACCCCCTCTCTAACCTGCAAGCGCGGCGATTATTTATTTAAAACTGGCCTCTTGACGTGAGCTGTGGACCCTCTATACCACATAAAGTCCCAGAAAATATCGCAATATCATTTTTTGCCAACATCGTAAACCCATAATTTCAGGTCATGTCACTTGCAGAAATTCTCTAATTATTCTCCAGTAATGGAGTGTATTGACAAGGAGGATGAGACAGAGTATAGGACTCAGGTGGAGAACTTTGTTTCTTGATGCAGAAAGAATTATCTGCAGCTTTAACATCTGCAAAACCAAAAAACTGGTTATTGACTTTCATCGTATCAAAGAGCCTCTATACCCTTTCGCTATACAGAAAGTGCATGTGGTAATGGTGCCCTGCTACACGTACATGGAGTCCAAATTAATGACAGGCTGGACTGGGCTTGTGTAACATAGAAGAACTATGTAAGAAAGGGCAGAGCATACTTTCTCTTTTCTTAGGAGACTATGCTCCTTTCATGTGGGTAGTTTCATCCTTTATATTCAACAACTCCACAGTGGCCAATGCAATTTTTGTTCTGCTATGGTGTGTTTGTCTGGAAAAATCACTTTAAGAAAAGCCCACTGAGTCAAACAGATAATTAAAAAGCCAGGCTCTCTAATGGGGTATACTTTGACCTGTTGGAAGTAGTAGCGAAAGAGAGAATGAAGACAGATCTGAGAGCCGTTATGAATAATGCTAAACACCCTTTCTCTGAGGCAGCACAGTAGTGCAGTGGTAATTCTGCTGCTTCACAGTTAAAGTGACAAGGGTTTGCTTCCCAAATCCTCTCTGCATGGTGTGTGTGTGCTCTCCCCATGTCCATGTGGGTTTCCTCTGGGCGCTCCAGTTTCCTTCCACAGTCAAAAGACATTCAGGTTAGATGGATTGGCTATACTAAATTGGCACTAGTGTGTGTTTGGGGTGAGTGTGTTCGTCCTGCAATGTGGACTGACGCCCTGTACAGGTTTTGTTCCTACCTTGCACCCTATGCTAGGTGGGATAAGCTCCAGCACCCCTGTGACCCTGTTCAGGACTCAGCAAATTAGAAAATGATGACTAATACTTTCTCTGACACACTACTTTTAGGCACTTTCATACTAAAATTATTCAGTAGAATTGTGTCAAGAAAGGCTACTTGGGCTTCTTTATACTAAATGCAACACACCTTTATAATGCATCACTTTGTCTGTGACTGCTAATTTATCTTTAGCCAAGTTAGAAATTTTTGTTTCTTTTAGTTTCATTTCCTTTCCTTTTTGTCATTTTGTATTGTGTGTTGAGGGAGGGATTGTTGTTTATTATAATTTAATATTATTTATTGAGATTCTGTAAAAATCCCAATTTCCCCCTAGGAACCAATAAATTGGTTGCTTTCTTCATCCATCTATCTATCTAATCTACAGATCCATTTAAAGTACAAAATAGGACAACTGTTTATAACCATATCATGAAGTTTCCTAGTGAAAGAAGTTTTATAACAGCCTTTCAAGAACTGCACCGGTAAAATCAAATCAAGCAACCTAATTCTTGCACTTTCATCAAAATGGCAGAACATCACCATATGATCGTGGCTGGAGGGCTTCTCGCCTCACTAGATACTGCAACTGCTGAATCATAAAATTAATTACAGGAAACACCATTTGTTTAAAGAACTTGTTGTGCCTTCTGTCTTCCCAGGTGTCTGACAAGTGATTAGTGCAATCTCCCAACAGCTTGATAGTAATTCGGATACGAAACCAAGTACCAAAGTAGTATAATATTGCAAAAAAAGATATTCTGATCCAATATTATGAAAAATCAGTATAAACCTTAGAACAATTCTAACACAAGAATAAACTTACCAATTCCCGTGGTAAAAATGCTTCCTCCTGTCGAAGAATTATCAAATTGACAGTTCCTCCCATCTTTGTACCTCTTAATAGAGCAACAGCTTCCTCCTGTGTTTTACCATTCAGGTCAACACCATTTACCTTAATGTTTAGGAAAAGGATCAAGTTAACTAAAATATTACACACATCCATCAAGAACATTAACATCAAAGTATAAAACAATAAAAAATCAATCAGAGATAGCATTCCTTATGAAAATGTCATGCTTTTAGCAAGCAATTTCTCTGTGGACTAAATATTAATTTCTTACTCATAGACATCAAAAGAAAAAACTAAACTGTAAACACCATGACTTAACACAAAAAGAACCACATTTTAGAAGAGTTTCATTGTTGCAGGTTGCTGTGGACTACTACATCAGCCAAGTGTGGAAAGCAGAAACCAACATCAAGGACAGATACATAAGGATATGTTGCAAACAAAGGTGTTTACTCATTGTGTTTAAGCACAAAACTGATGCCTAGACCTCTGAAATTCATGTCAGATTACAGGGAAAGGAAAGAAAACCTTGCCAGAGACATATAATGGCAAAACAATATTTACACAATAATTACTCAGTTTGTTTTTTCATTATGTTAGTGTTAATTAAACTAAATGCTTCTCATTTGCCATTAATGCCATTAATTAATAGAATCCCTGAAACCAACGAAAAACGTCATAATCCAGGGCCACCTTAAATTTCTTCACACCTCCTCATCAGCGTCTTTGTTTTGCAAATGTGTCGATCAGCACTGGCAGCAAGCAGCCTGCAATCCCATCCCCCATCTACACAGCTCAAGTCGGACAAAAGGTTCACCCAGCTCAAGTCTGTTTATGTGGGTGTGAGGTAGATCTGGAATTGTATTGGGTAAATAATATATCTTTATTTGGAACACATGCATTTCATGTGTGTTCTGTGTCTACAACGATATGGGTAAATGTAGGATAACAGGAAATGCAAGACAAGAAATGCTGAACACGCAACTAAAACAGAAAATGTTTGCATGTTATAGTACTAATGACAAAATGTTGATATGAAGTATATGATGTGTGAAGACTGAAGTCCAAATACTGTATCAAATAACCACTTTCACAAAAGGTACAAGTATAACAAAACAAGTGCACTTTTATTCAAGAATATAACCAATGAAAAAGAAATTTGGTTAGCACACAATACTAACATGTCCGCTTGGCTGGTGCAAAGGTAAGAAGTGCTGTCTCATAATCAAAAGGTGTCGAGTTTGATTCTGGGTCCTTCCTGCATTTACCGTTTTGAGTAGTGAGCTGCTCTTATTGTTACTATTATAGAATAAAAACATACATTTGATTTGAGTCTGTAATATAGCCAGTGTAAATTTATGGCACTTATAAAGGTTAAGTTTTTTTTATTATTATTATTCATTTTTATTCTCTCAGTTGCATTCACACTCCCCAAAGATCTGACAATGTTAGTTTTTCTTGTTGCATTAGTGCTATAACGTGCAAAAAGTTTCAGTTTTAGTTATGCGTTCAAAATTTCTTGCCTCGCATTTCCTGTCATCCTACATTTATCCCGATCATTGTAGACACGGAACACACAAGAAATGTATGTATTCCAAATAATGATATATTAATCACCTTATACAATTCCAAACATCTCACTGACAGATAAAGAGACTTCAGCATCTGAGTTGACTTCAGCTGCCTCCGTGGGGGGGATGAGTGAGCAGGCTGCCTGCTGCAGGTGCGAATCAACACTTTTGCAAAACAAAGACGCTGATGAGGAGGTGTAAGAGAACGTAAGGTGGCCAGGGATTACGATTTTTTCGTAGGCTTCAGGGATTCTAGTGTTAAAGCTATGTTGTAAAATTAATGCAGAAAACAGAATTTGTAGGCACTTATACTTTAAAACGTTTAAGCAAAACAGTCAGCCAATGCAAAATACATTTAACACAACGTAGATACTAAGTCTGAGGTAGTAGAATATGGTTGAACACAGTAGGAGTTAACAGTACTCTACTTAAAGCATCTATACTAACGAAATAATTTTTTAATTGAATTAATACAAACATAGTAACATTCTGCTACATCTCATAGGCAAGGGCTCTGTAGCTTTTCCTAAAAGTACTGCATAATGAGATTGGATGTTTAAACTATGTTTCAAAAATAAATCATATATCCCCCCACCGGGGCAGCACGGTAGCACAGTGGTAGCGCTGCCACCTCACAGTTAGGAGACCTGGGTTTGCTTCCCGGGTCCTCCCTGTGTGGAGTTTGCATGTTCTCCCCGTGTCAGCGTGAGTTTCCTCCGGGTGCTCTGGTTTCCTCCCACAGGCCAAAGACATGCAGATTAGGTGCATTGGTGATTCTAAATTGTCCCTAGTGTGTGCTTGGTGTGTGGGTGTGTGCGCGCCCTGCGGTGCGTTGGCGCCCTCCCCGGGGTTTGTTTCCTGCCTTGCACCCTGTGTTTGCTGGGATTGGCTCCAGCAGACCCCCGTGACCCTTTAGTTAGGATATAGCGGGTTGGATAATGGATGGATGGATATCCCCCACCTTCATACTAATCTGGTAAAGTTGTCGATTTAAGTGTCCATAACACATTTTTAATTTGATCAGAACTCATAATATGCTATGCTGTAGGCAGCTTGGTGAAGCGCACATCCCCGTCTCACAGAGATATTAGCACAAGTTTCAAGCAGAGCTCAAGTCTTTTGAAATGCTTGAAAATTATTTGCACAACTGTTTACTAATTATGTCTACTATTGATGCATTATCAGGGTCTCACCCTACATCAAATTAATTTTCAGAACGTGTGTTGTGGCATTCTTGTTTACACACTTTTAATTCACATTTGCTCCTAGGTTTTGATATACCAGCTGCCGATGATCAGGTTTTTCACCTTCAATAATGAAATGTGTTATGCCAGAGGAAGTGTAATGTTCTGCATGGCAGATACCAGATAAGTGGCAGCATTACAATGCTCAAGAACCATAAGGCAGAATATAGCAGGATTCAACTGCTCTATCGGGAGCAATCCAGCCTACACCTGCACTGAAAAACTAAATGAATTACAAAAACAGCAGTCTATGATAGACAGCTGCTGAATTTCAAGATGGAATATTCAGAAGTATAATTTGTGCTTAAGTAATGATAAGGTTTAAAACCAAGTAGAGACAGATAGATACTTGTACAAAAGAGAAGAAACAATAGATTATCTTCAGGTTTAGTAAGTGAAAAATGTACTCATGAAGTGGAATGCCACATTCTGAAGGGTTCCCTTTACCAAAAATGCTTCTGTGTGGTAGGGATTTGCGTTCAGTATGGTGAGAACCACCTCAGGTTATTATCAAAAACCTTCAATAAATATTATAATATTAATACTCTGTTTTTACCTCTAAAAGCCTGTCCCCTGCCTTCAGTCGACCATCTTGAATTGCAGCTCCTCTGGGAAGAATATTTTTTACAAAAATTGGTGCAGACCCACCAACTGGAACATCACGAGATGTGATACTGAAACCCAATCCCTCTGGACCTGAAATAAAAAATGGCAATACCAGGAATTAATTTTTATTCTTTTGCACAATTAATGATAATACAGTAGATTAACAATTTTTCTGCAAGAACTCCTTCTGTATGACATTACACAAGAGTACAATGGAGGAACAAAGGCACCAGTCTCAGGGGCACTGTGCTTAAAGGTGCAACCTTTAACCCAAGGCTGGGTATCTCAATGTGCAAACTTCAACCAATTCTTAGCGACAAATTTTTGCTCCTTCACTTGTCAAGGCATTGTGGCTTGCACCATTACAATTTTATAGAACGTGGACCTCAGTTCATTTATTGGCTTCCTGTGTGTTCTTTGTATGAATTTACTCCAGTTTCCTCCTTTCTCAAAAAGATTTTACACTTTTCCTGTTTGACTGTGTATGTACCCAGCTATTATCAAAACAGAAACAAAAATGCATATAATCTCTCATTTTCTGTCTAATACATACAGAATGAGCACTTGCACTACTCATTATCTCAGATAGAATGGCAATTTGTTATAATGTAAATCTATTTGAAATTGAATCTTAGGCTGCAGTGAATGATTGACTTGTGACAGGTTTAAACAGCCATCTAAATCTAAGGACATTATATCAGGGATGTGAGCATTAACCCTGCAAGTAACGGGCTTAAAGTTCAAACAATGACCTTTCCAAAGGAACAAATTAATATCAATTTCTAGTTTGAAAACCCAGACAAACACTCACTAATGGCTGAAATACATTCCTGACCTTATCTGATGACCAACTCTGCAGCTCCAACAAAGAATAAGATTTTTGGAAATGCCAAAGATCACTAAAATAGAAAGGAAGGAGAGCACCTTTCTGATAAGGGGATACATTTATGCAGCCAACATATCACTGTCAGGGGCCTTTAGAAAAATCAAGATGCCTGTTCACATTTAGGGGGGTGGGAATTATACTTGATTAAATAGATAATCTGAATGGAAAAAAAATATTAAAACAAATTATTTTCTGTGAAAAAAACACTGGTCTATTTAGCTCTAACTAGTCAAATGAGGGATGTGGGCATTAATTCACATTACCAATATAACTAAAGCAGACACTTTATATACAGTTAAATAGAGCTGTCAGTCATTTAAATGATTTCTGGACTTAACAAGACACAAATAAAGTTCATCCAAATTAATGAATATTTACATGTTATTGTTTCAACTCAACAGAAATTTCTTTCTTGAAGAAATACTTATAACTAACCTACAAACTTAGCTTTAATGAGAAATCTTCTAAATAACATGTGTATGCATCACTAGATTACATTTAAGCAGGATTCTACTTACTTTCACAGCGAAAGTACTTGGAGACATTGTTTAATAATTATTTGATTAAAATGATACATATACAGCCCCAATTCCAAAAAAGTTTGTAAAATGTAAATAAAAACAGAATGCAATGATTTGCACAACTCATAAACCCATATTTTATTCACAATAGAACATAGAAAACATATCAAATGTTGAAATTAACACACTTTATAACATGATTGGATATAAAAAGAGCATCTTAGACAGGCAGAGTTTCTCCAAAGAAAAGATGGGCAGAGGTTTACAAATCTGCAAAAAATGCAGCTACAAATTGTGGAATAATTTCAGAATAATGTTCCTCAACATAAAATTGTGAAGACTTTGAATATCTCATCATCTACAGTACGTAATATGATCAAAAAATTCAGAGAATCTGGAGAAATATCTGTGCGCAAAGGACAATACCAAAAATGTGATCTTCGGGCCCTCAGGCAGCTCTGCATTAAAAACAGGCACGATTTTGTCATCAAAATCACTGCAAGGGTTCAGGAACACTTCCAAAAATCAATGTCTGTGAACATCCGTGCCATCCACAAATGCATGTTAAAGGTCTGTCATACAAAAAAGAAGCCATATGTGAACATGATCCAGAAATGCCGCTGTCTTCTCTGGGACAAAGCTCATGTAAAATGGGCTGAGGAAAAATGGATAACCGTTCTGCAGTCAAATGAATCAAAATTTGACATTCTTTTTGGAAGACATGGATACCACACATCCTTAAAACTAAAAAGCAGAGGGACTAACCGGCTTGTTATCAGCACTCAGTTGAAAAGCGTGCATCTCTGAAGGTATGGGGGTGAATTAGTGCCTATGGAATTGGCAGCTTGCACATCTGGAAGGGCACCATCAATGCTGAAAGGTATATACAGGTATATACGCAAACATTGCATCTATTACAAAAGCATGGCTTCAAAGTAGAAGAGTCTGGGTAATGAACTGGCTTGCCTACAGTTCAGCCCTTTCACCATTTGAAAATATTTGGCGCATCAGGAAATTAAAAATATGACAATGGAGGCCCAGTACTGTTGAGTATTATCAGACAAGAATGGACAACATTCCACTCCCAAAAGTCTGGCAATGGGTCTAAACAGTTCCCAGATGTTTATGGACTGTTGTTAAAAGAAGAAGGGGTGTTAGAACATGTTTCTGTCCCAACTTTTTTGAGACGTGTTGCTGCCATTAAATTCAAAATGACCTTATTCTTTTCTTAAAATGGAACATTTCCTCAGTTTAAACATTTGATTAGTTTTCTATGTTCTGTTGTGACAAAATATGAGTTTATGAAATTTGCAAATCATTGTATTTTATTTTTATTTACATTTTACACAGCATTCCAATTCTTTTGGAATTGGGGCTGTGTATGTATATAATCAAATTAGGAAAAAAGAGATTAGCTGATAAAAATACAACCACGTTTTATATCTGTGTGCGGGTCATTTGTGTCACTTTGACAATTACAGCATCCCCTTATCTTCCCTCCAACTAAATTGTACCAACCACATGCTTCATTAGAGTAACACACTGAAATTTAATTTCCAATAAAACAAAGCCACTGCAAAATATATGAAAATGAATGAAATTTCTTCTGATTTGAACTGCAAATTCATGCTGCATGTCTTCTGTTCTATTACATCCTGCTGGTTTCAGTTCTGGGGACTGGGAAGGCCACTGATCAACACTGAAATCATTGTTGTATATTTATATCAAATATATCAAAAATGCCTTACAAAGGTGAGAGTAACTGTAAACCTCTGGCTTGTTAAGACCATCAAAAACAAAGTCTTTATAAACTGAGAATTTATTAACAAAAACTAAAAAGAAAAACAAAAAAAACTAGAATAGCTGGGCAAAAAATTTTCAAAAATGGTTTGCCAAAAAGGCAACTCAAAGCAGTGGCGTAGCGTAGTGGGGGCGGCAGGGGCGGCCCACCCCGGACGGCACTTTTAGGGGGCGGCAAAGAATTACTGTATATTTTAGTCTTTTAAATTGAAATACCTAAATAAGGGGTCGGCGAAATTTTCCTCTGCCCCAGGTGGCTGACACTCACGCTACGCCACTGACTCAAAGCAAACAAGTCCCAGTATGAAATCCACAAGCAAAATTCAATAACATAAGTGAAAAATTTGGAACCAGAAAATATACAAAGAAAACAATACTCAATCAACTCTTAATGATCCACTGCTTGGACCCTCTTGCTGACCACAATTTAAAGGTAGTAGGAGGACCCCTGAGAAGTGATGTGAGGGTGGCCCCACTTCCTTAAGTTCCACCCACAAAACACAAGGAACGGCAGTACATTTAAGAACTACAGACAGAAAAAACATATAATAGGCACACCCAATGGAAATTATATAAAGACATAAAAAACAATAACTGTGAAAGAATAATATAACAGAAAACACAGGGAAACATAACTCTAACAAAATGTGCATACTGAATCAAACTAACAGAATTGCAGCTGTCTCCCTGATGCAAATATAGTTTACTTTAATTTTTTTTTTCCAATAGCACTCTTATCCCTCCTTTCTACCTTTGCCGCACGACTATGGTAAATGCTGGTACAGTCCAAACTGCACGCTAAATCTGTGTGGCTGTTTAGCTGAATAGACCCCTGCCATCTTAAAAATAAATAAATAAATAATAAATGCAACATTTTCAGACTAACTAATGGTATACAATTTTATATAAATGAAATTGCCATCCATTTGTAACTCCAGTGTGGATATTACCTTTGCATCCAAGTATTCTTAAACAACTACTACAGAAAGGAAAAACAAATAACAAATTTCAAGACATTATTTGAAAATAAAATACATTCTACACTCTATTTGCACAAATACAAAGGCTTATAGGGATGTCGCACTTTGTGCATACATAAAGATGACATGACTTTGTTACTTAATAAATCCATCTTTCCTCCTACAAATAAATGCACATCAGTAATTTTAATGATACTTATAAATCAGAATTAAGGAGGAAAGGAATTATGAAGAAATGACAAAGTAAACCTGTTGATAAAATATATTTCATAAAGCATACAACTCTCAACATCTAAAAAACAACAGAAAAGGACAAATATAGTTGAAAAATACAGCATGCTCATGTGGATGCTTTATTTAGGCTGTGAAGATCAGAAAAACAGGCAAGTTTTTTTCAGTTTTTCATCTGCATAGGCTCACTAGTGACAACATTCTCAAAGATACAGGAAGACAAAACAAAAAAAAAAACATAATGAATGATGTTCAAAGTAAAGTAGCCACATACATCCATGCACTGGAAGTCTTTGCCTCCTTAATTAACTGATCAAAGCTAATAATTGCTGCTGCTGCTTATTAATGTTATGGGCACTTACCATTAACATTTCTGTAACCAAGTTATGAAGGCATATACTTTACTAAGCACTGCTATAATATTGGTAATGCTCAAGATATGGCTGCATTTGCAAAATACATTATATTAAGAGACATATAAGAAAAATGCAGAGTATGTCTTTCTGGATATCACCTTAGCCGTCATCTCCTGCAATGGTTTATCCATCCATCCATCCATTATCCAACCCGCTGAATCCGAACAGGGTCACGGGGGTCCGCTGGAGCCAATCCCAGCCAACACAGGGCACAAGGCAGGAACCAATCCTGGGCAGGGTGCCAACCCACCGCAGGACACACACAAACACACCCACACACCAAGCACACACTACGGCCAATTTAGAATCGCCAATCCACCTAACCTGCATGTCTTTGGACTGTGGGAGGAAACCGGAGCGCCCGGAGTAAACCCACGCAGACACGGGGAGAACATGCAAACTCCACGCAGGGAGGACCCGGGAAGCGAACCTAGGTCTCCTAACTGCGAGGCAGCAGCGCTACCACTGCGCCACCGTGCCGCCCGCAATGGTTTATGAACATCCATTTTCTGAAGTGACTACCATCATCAATATCAGTGAAAAAACTGTCCATCTGAGTCAAAGTAAGTAAGTAAGTAAGTAAACAGCTGATTGTAATACAGCACTCAGGAAAATGTGCTTGTAGTGCCTTTCCTGTATTGTGGCTTCTGGAAGGTGACCTTACTAATGATTTCATTTATAAAGAATACAGATATGCTATAATTTACAAAAACAATTACCAAGATTTTGTAAACAATTCTATAAAGTGCCAAGCTCTAGTGTAGTGCAGGTATGATTAAGAAATGATCTTCCCCTTTCTTTTGAGACATGAACCATTTAGGGCAGGTTGCACTCATTCCAAAAGTAACCACACATTCATAGTAAACTACTGTATAACTACTATTTGTGGCATGGCGCTAAAACACATAAGAAAAACACAAAAAACAGGCATATAAGTTACACTGGTAGTGCAAAAAAGTGATCAGAGCCTGCAATCATAATTAACATTATTCTGGACCAAAAACTTGAAATGCCTATCAGACAGCCTTGGTGTCACAATCCCTCCTAACCCATTAACAGCTGTGTTTGGTGTTCTCCCAGATGGGTTTAAAGTGGAGAAGGACAAACAAACTGTGATTGCCTTTACTACATTATTGGCACGTAGACTTAACTTGCTCAACTGGAAGAATCCTAACTCTCCTCTTTTAAGTCAGTGGGTAACTGGTGTTTTATACTATTTGAAATGGGAAAAAAACAAATTCTCACTAAGAGGATCTGTGCAGAACTTTTTCAAAACCTGGCAGGAACTAATCAATAACATTTTAGATTAAGCTCTTAAAGCACTGAGGAAGCAGATTCTCTTCCCATTTCTTTATCTTCTCCAATTATCTTTAGCCGCTTATTAAACTCATTTATTTACTTATTTTTACTAGATTTAAGTTTTACTCTGTTGGCCATGCTCTCTTTCTCAGGGGTGGGGGTTGATTTGTTTTCAATCCTATTTTTTGTAAAAATTGATCTATTTGTATGGAATGATTACAATAAAATCAATAACATAAAAAAAAGTGAACAGGACAAAAGAATGTCAAAAGGAGCACATTGACGAAAGGGTGCAGTGACAAACATGCTAAAGGGTCACAGTACTGTGCCATTTATAGTACCTTGAAAATATCTGCAGAACAAAACATATGATGTGTAGAGAAACACCATAAACTTGAAGAAACAATGAATATAACGTACATCCAAGTCATGTCACTAATGAAGAAAGTCAAAATTCTAATTTCAAATTTTACCTATTTGAAAGTCAGGCATACATGAAAAAGAACATAGCAGAAACGCATGAGATAAATGTGAGGCATGAACATACCTTAGTTACATAAGTGGAAAATAAACATGCTTCACATAGTGTCAAGAATAAATAATCATTAATACTAACAAATTACTAATTAATAAGTTACTAATAAATAACATTTTTACAGGTCTTTTATTAACTTGGAAGCTTCAATTACATTAGCCATTTAATGCATAGAAACCATGCTGAAAAAAGTGAAATGAAGCCACCTTTCAGAAACTAGCAAAATCTTAATTTATTATACTACAACTCTGTGACACAATTATACCAAAACAAATAAACCAAAACCTTATACATTCTTTAAAGTAAATAAATATAAATTAAATTGCTATTCAAATTAACTAACTTAAAAATCTCATTATCTCATTATAGGAATTTCTCTCAAATGGTTTCAAATTAAAGTCATTAGAAGACCATCTCTTTAATGGCTCTGCATTAACTAATTACACACTGTAAGCTGTGCACCATGCTGAAGATGATGGTTAAGGCGTATCAATGATGGTAGTGATTATGTATATTTTTCCATTATGAAAATACACCAATGACAAAACAGCAAACATATTATTTTCAGCAATAAATATATACCTATAAAACTATATTTCCAGTAAAATATATTGAGATTCCATGTGATCTTTTCTTTAAAAAAAAAAAAAAAAAAAAAAAAAAAACTCACTGCCAATCCAAAGTTTCTTTCATTAAGGTGGATTCCTGCATAGCATACGTGTCAACTTCTTCTTCTCTATGCTATCTGTATCTTAAACTACAGTTAGGGCGGACTGGTGGCTCTGAAGTTAAGGATCTGCGCTGGTATCCGAAGGTTGTCTTTTCAAATCCCCGTCACTGCCAAAAGAGATCCTACTCTGTTGGGCCCTTGAGCATGGCCCTTAACCTTCAATTGCTCCAGGGGCACTGTACAATGGCTGATCCTGCGCTCTGAGCCAAAGGGGTATGCGAAAACTAACAAATTGCTAATACAAGAAATTGTATAAGGCAAAATAAAGAGCAAAAAACCAGTTGTGGCCATTTATTTTCCTTTATTTTCAGTGTTTGTCAATACCAATCCTATTAGCTCCAAGGTCCACCTATTCTATCGAGGAGGTGGTTTCATGTCACCTTTGGCAGTCTCTCATCCAGTTCTGCCCAGAATTACAAATCTGGTCCAGGAACAGTCAGTCATTAGGAATCACATCTAGTGGATCCTTGCATCTTTGAAGCCAGAGTTCTGCAGCTAGCCTAAATGAAGCCTCACTGGCTTTTCCACTACCTAGCAAATTATTACACATTTCATTGGTGAGGAACTTGTGTAGTTCTTGCTAGGGTCATTTTAAGAATATCTAAGATTTCTAATGAGAGACTTCATCAAGACACTGTTTCTACACAGAACACACATACCTCTTAAGGAAATATTTGTCTTATACTTTAGTTTAATACACAGAAAAATATTTTTTTGCAAAACAATAGTGAAAAAGGCACTCCACTCAGCACACATGTGTATAACCATGCACATCTACTGATGAGACATATTTTTCAGTTTGATTGGAAACCTGTACTCAGTGATCTAAAAATGGATTTGGACAAAATATGAGTGCATTTGTAAGAATATAAGAGAGTTTACAAACAGCAGGGGAGTATGAAGTTCTATGAGCACTATTCTGCTTAACTAATAACAACTATGTTTCATGCTCCAGATTAACTCGATTATTGGTTTTTGTTCTGAATACACTTCTTCTTACTATCTAAAGATGTCCACGGAAGCATCGATTTTTAATTGGAAAAACTGGTGAGGATTAATATAATTCCAAACAAAATTTTGAAAAAATGGATTAAACATACACCTGGGCTTCTCTGTTCAGTATTAAAAGTTCTAATTTGGTTGTGTTTTCTCAGAAAAGCATCTAAGGCTACTAGGCTTTTTTCTGACAAGGGGACCGAAACTGCAGAAGACACTCAAAAGGAAAAGGAAATAGCACATTCCTTGAATCAATTTTTTTTTTTTTTATAAATTTTATGTCATAACCTAATCTTCTGTTCTTCTTATTATGCTCCTTTAAAATTTCTTTTGAAAAATATTCTATGCATCTTCTGGATTTTTTAGTTGAGAATGGGGAAAAGAGATGGAGAAAAAAAATTGTAATATTAACATATAAATAGGTTTTGGACCGTGAACAAACTCAACATATTTTAGTAACTCAAATCTTTAGTCCACCCATTACTTCAAATGAAGTGCTTTGGACACAAAGCTAAAAACATAAACTTCAAACTAGAGGTGTTTAAAACCTTCCATTCTCTCTACAACTGTCATGACGATGATACATAACAACTAATGAAAATTATCACTTGAGAGTGACAGCAATAAAAAAAAATGACAAGAATCACTGCTTCACAGAATGAGTCCCGATTAGTGTTACACAAGAACAATGAAGTGAGCAGAGTTCATTAAGAAAGTAGGAACTACTGTGGGATCTGAATTCACCTAAATTGGAACATTAACACCAACCACTGGCAAGAAGTCTGTGTCCTGATAGAAGATTCCAACCATTTGAGACAAAACCTTCTTTAATTTGACGCTCTGAGTGACAAAATGAAGCAACAGACCAAAAGAATCAAAATAAATTTGTGCTAAACAGTATGAGTCATACATTTCGAAGAGTATTATGACTGTAACTGTTAAAAGGTGCATTTCTAAGGTATGTATTTCAAACTGCTGTAACTGTGTTGATTGAAAGCATTTACTCAAATGGATTGTGTGAAAATGAAGAGGGACTTTCAAAGATATTGAATACAAATTTCATAGGATCATAACCCACCACCTTGCATAGAAATAACACAAAAGCCAACAAATGGACTGCATAGTAATATATATATATA
>JANRMT010062817.1:46514167-46539779 GCA_026402145.1 Polypterus bichir lapradei
ATAGAGAGAGAGAGAGAGAGAGAGAGAGAGAGAGAGAGTAGATGTGTAAATATATATATAAGGTTATGCTGCATTTAAAATATTTAAATTAATAAAAAAATGTAAACTTTAAATAACTAGTGAATATATGCCAGGCAGTAAATGAACACAGTGCTACTTAGAAAAATTACACCACATACATACATTACATTGACTTAACTAGCTGATAGCTAACCTGTGTGGTCTCTTTTTAATTTTTTAATTTAAACATTTAATTTCCTTAAATGCAATGTCCTATCAAAATAAAATAAAATGAATACTTATAGACGTGGAATATTTCAAATAATATTACAAATGAAAAAGGCATGAATAAAAATGATGGAACCCTTAACCTGATTATTTTGTTATACAGCCTGTTTCGAGGCAATCACTGCAAGCAAGCAGTACCTGTAGTTCTCCATGAGAATTCTGCACCTGCCAAGTGGTAGTTTGGTGCACTCTTCCTTAACAAACTGCTCCAGCTGTGTCAGGTTTGAAGGGTGTGCATCACCGGACTGCATAATTCAATCCTTTCCATAGATGTTGTCCCTATCTGGAATATGAAGGGTGACTACCTGGATTGCGGCAATTACAGGAGGATAACACTGCTCTCGATGCCTGGTAAGGTCCTTGCTAGGGTCATCCTCAACACGATCTGTGATCACCTGTTCACCTTCTAGTGACCACAGCAATTTGGTTTTACACCTACGAAGTCTACCATTCATTGCATCCTGGTGCTGAGGGCTTTCATCGAGTGTAAATGCAAACATCGGCACTGGACATTCCCAATTAAACTCCACTGCTGACAAGCTGACCCAAGCAGAAATAATACAAAGAGCAAAAACAGCAAGTAAAGTGTTTCACCAAAAAAAAAAAAAAAAAAAATTAAACAAGCATTACGGACAAACAATAATAATGGCTATAATGGCCATATAATGGCTAAATCTTTTGATGGCTAGATCTTTTTCTCACTTGTCTTATATCACATTTATGAATTTCTGTTAGATTATTTAAACAGATATAGACTACTTGCTATGTTCAGTAAATGAGGCAGGGTAATATATCTGCCTTCACTATTATTTCTTGAATGTGCAATTGAACATACAGTAATTAATTAAAGCAAATAAAACTAAGAAATCAGCATGTGCTTAGCAAATACATAGCGACATACAAAAAGATTTACCTTACTAAAGTAATGGAAAGTCAACTTAGACCCTTAAAAAAATACCCTGCTATTCCAATATAAAAGACTGTGTTTCTAAAATTGGGACAAAAGCTCAGTCATTCTCTCAATGTAGAGGACATTTAATCCCAAGATCATGAATTAATCACCTTGAGATTTATAGACAAGTGGATTGGAATGACAGCAACAGAAACTTCAAGACAGTATTACTTTTTCTTACACTCTCTCTGACAAAAGCACTTCTACATAATGAATACCAGATGTATGAGAAACAGACAATAAAATAAAAAGCAAAACAACGGATTAAAAAGAACGCTTTCGCTACACCCTTTCCACTTAACCACTTGTTTGAAAACATGCTTAATTATATAATTCAGTTTAATTTTGCTTATTATTTATGAATCAGAGTTTACAATTTACTTTACACATGCTCATATATTTATTTTAATAAAGTGTGGCCTAGATATGATTACAGCAGCAGTACAGATAATTATTCACATAGATAATTATTAACAAAAAACATTTCCGAGCCAAACAGTAAAGCTGCATAAAAAGTGTGCCAAAAGCTTCTGACAAGAGCAGAAACACAGCAAAGCTCAGAACACAGATTGTCATTTCTAAAGATAAGCTATGGACCATGAAGACAGGTCGTGGTTATACGGAAAGCACTGGGATGCAGTTGCCATGGACACAATGTGTGCCAGAGAATACGTGATTACAGAGAAGTCAACCAGGTCTGAGATTTATTTATCTCTCCATTTACCTAACTATCCATCTATTTTTATATTTATTTTACTGAACTGCAAAGATAGTACATTTATTTATAAGAAAATATACTGTGCAACTGCATAACATATTTAAAATGGAGATGCTACAAAGTATATGGTGTATGTAAGTATAAGTGGTGTTAGTAAGACAAGTATATGTCTTACTAATTTAATGCAATTCTGAAAACCTGAAGAATTAAACACAGGCACAAAAAGTAAAAGATTTATTACTAAAATTAAACATGTTCATTAAATGGATTTAGATAAAATTAAATATTGAACTTTATTTTGAGAAAAAGACAAGACAAGAGATTACTGCACATTCATCCATTCATGTTTAGTCTGCTTACTCATCTCATGCTTTCAGGGAGCTAGTGCCAATCCCAGCAGATTGGACACAAACCTCACACAGAGCTGCAGTCCACTGGCGTATACACACCCACTCATAGCCAATTCAGAGATACCAATTAATCTAAAATGGGATGTAGGAGGAACACTAGATAAGAGTACAGAGAGAAAAACCCACACATAAATGAAGAAAACAATTACCATCAATTATAAAATCCACAGTAAATATTTCATGTCAATTAAATTATAAAAAAAATAGTTGTAGAAACATTCTTTTTAAATCCCATACAAGTAAGCTCTGCCATACTTAATACACGCTGAAATAAGCAGTAGATTGTGATGAATGAACAAGGTGAAGCTCAAGGTGAAGTTGTGCCAACAAAGCAAACAATGGAAATCAAATCTATTTGAAGTGCTATTTAAAGTTTGTTAAAAAAAAAATTATATCTAGGCTTCTTTGTCTAAGTTTTGCTTTCATGTGTTAACCAGTCTCTGATGTTACTCCAAAAATCAAACTGAAAAATGTAAAGGCAGTACAGAGAAATAAATGTAAAAAACACGAAAAACAAAAATGACCTTTTTTTGTCAAAAGAGAAGAAAAAAAAAAACAGAATGGCATTATCGCCAAAGGTTGCCTAGGACACACAGCACCATGAGCTTTTATACTCATCACTGTGAATGAGGACATCAGTAACAATGAGTCAAGGGGCCTTTAGGTCAGATACACCAAACACAATCAATGACTTAAAATAGAGATTGTGCAAAATAAATACAATATATGTAAAATGGCATTTAACCACACATTTTGCCTGTTAAACAACACAGGACCATTTAAAAATGTCATATGCATCTCCCTGTTAACAATCATATCACAGTTTAGTTGAATCTAATTATTATGTTCTAAAGCCAGTGGTTATGTTTAATGCCACAATGAGAATCTGGCATAAGACCATTTTTGATAATCCTTGCGTTCACAATTTTTAATGAAAAATTTTAATTTATTGATATGCAAGTACAAATGTAAAGAATATAAAAATGTACATTCTCTGACCAGAATACCACATTTTAAACCGTGGCCAAATATTCAGGTCACTTGGCAGGCAAGCCAAAAGAGCATGCTTCAGTAGGACAGTGATAATTAGGTAGGGCTGCAACTAATGATTATTTTGGTAGTCGACTAATTGTTCAATTTTTTTTTTTTTTTGATTAGTCATGATTATTTCATGCCTAACTATTTTAAAGACTGCGACCTGTGGTTGCACATCCTGTTCTGGGCTCCAGTGCATATCCTCATCTGCTCACGTCTGTCAACCTGTGAATGTCACCCTGATGTCTCTGCATTAACATGGTTAAAATTAATAATAATCAAATTAAAATAACCAGTGAAACATATGAATTTGAAAATAATCAAATGTTTTTATATTAGTGTGGCCATCACAATAAAAAAGAAATACATTAAACAATACAAACTAAAGTGCATGTAGTCTTTAAACAAAAAAAGTGCATTTAACTTAACCAAACAATGCATCGTTAAAACAGATACTTTTTCATATTTTAGTAATAAATGACAAAATGTACACATAAACTATATAATGTGTAAAGCCTGAAGTGCAAAGATCAAATAAACACTTTCACAAAAGGTTCAAGGACGATACAATAGCTTCCGTGGTGCAGTGGCAGGAATTGCTGACTTATAATCAAGAGTTCCCCGGTTCAATCCTGGGTGCCTCGTATATTTACCGCTTTGAGTAGTGAGCTGCTCTTATTGTTAATATTATACAATAAACACATACATTTGATTTGCATCTGTAACAGCTACTGTATTAAATGTATAGTACTTGTAAAGTTATCGGGTATTTTTTCACTTTTATTCTCTCAGTCACAATCACGATACATACTACCGCCCCCACACCCTCAGGGATCTGACGCTGTTACTTTTTATCTGCAACTTGGAATAACTGTAGATGTGAGTGGTGTTTTGAGACAATCGAACTGGAAATTCTCTGATCTGGATGGATAAAAGCTGACACACAAACGCTGGGAAATCTGCCTTCTTCGTATCTCATTGTCACTTGATTTTGTGTTATTCAATTTTATTAAGTGTTCCTGTTTACGCTTAATTAGTATGCGCCTTAAGGCCCATGATGTCAAAGGCGCACTGACAAAAAAAAAACAGAGACATAGGCATATATGATATTTGGAATTATTCATTTTATGAATTTATAGTACATCTTAGAAAACATTGTGGCACGGACGCAACATTATTCATATTCATTCACGTAACCTCAGGGACCGCGTTCCCCCCCCACCCACCCCGATCTTGCCCAGTCTGCACAGCACTCCAGGACATACAGAGGAAAGAATGTTCCTCTGCAAGGTGAACCATGAACGCTCTTCTTTTCTCAGTGGACCGCGTAGAGTACATGTGCTTTGATCGCCGCCAGGTGTTATAGCACAAGCAACCGGCAACCTGCGTGCTGCTGCTAGCACTGAATAAGCTCACGCCTTCTGGTGTCAGCGCGCAGCACCGGGGAGAAAAAAAAAGAAAGAGACAAATATATGTGACATTTTGAAGAAATCATTGTATGACCTGAATAGTACCAATCAGAAAACATCATCGCACTAATGAAATATTATTTGAAAACGAACATATCGGGTGTAAATTTGTTACTTGAAAAAGTTAACTTTTTTCACTTTTATTTTCTCAGTCTCATTCATGCTGTCCCTCCCCACCTGATCTGACCCGAACTAATTAACTAACAGCGCCAGCATACGTTCTCAACAGATGGCGGCATCACATCTTCAGGATGCTTTCGTTTCAGATGCTCATGCATCGCGATGGTGCTGCCGTGAAAAGAAAGCTTTGCTTTGCATAATCTACATTCAACTTTTTTTTCTTTTCCGGTGAAGTGCTCCCTCACTGTCTCAATTTTTTTCCATCTTCTTCCCCCTCCTCTATCCGACTCACCATTGCAAACACGTTTATTTTCCTTTATAGTCTTCTTCTCCTCAGACATTCTTCTTCGTTGGTAGGACTGTGTGCAGTCTTGACAAACAGTAACAAACGAAACTGCCCCCAGACGTTCATGTAGTGCATTGCAGTTACAAAAACCAATGTGGTTCTTTGTAACTGGAGCCTCTATTGAAGGTTCTGTTCATGACGCGTCAACAATAAAAAAATCTGCGTTGATGATTTTTTGTAGTCGATATCGTTGATTACATTGACTAATCGTTGCAGCCCTATAGTTAGGACACTACAAGTGGAAATCTCCTAATGTATGGGACTACTATCAACCCAGAATGAGGAGCTATTAGTCAGGATTAAGAAGACAGGACATCTGATTACACTACAAAACATTGGCCTAAGAAATGATCTGGATTAGAACAAGTGATATTCAGAGTCTAAAAAGGTGAAAAAAGACAAGAGCTTGAAATTCCAGCTCCAAAAGTTAAAAGGTAAAGTTAATCTCTGCTGAGACAGACAAATGATACATTTCTGACAATAAGCCTTAAACTGGAGACACTGAAGTGAGTAATCATGGGTGTTAATATTGGATTAGTACTTAAACATTGACTTCAGCATTTATAAAAGCTTCTGGGCCTTAGCACCTGCACCAAAATGACACCAAAGCAATATTTGTTACACAGCACTCCACAGCAAATCAATTTAGAGGAGCGGGTTTGATTGGGGAGGAGTTTGTTGAGGCTTAGTCCCCATTGGAATATTCAGCATGTTAATATATATGTAGGGGTTTGGGTTCCCCACTGGTGAGGCACTATAACCTGTATAGTAAACTGCTACTCGCAATATTGAAATTAATGAAATGCTGGTACCATACCAGTTTAAAAATTGGGTTTTCAGTACTTTTTCAGTTATGATGTACTGCGCAACCCTTATGTGTGTATACATAAATTCATCAATTTTTCTAATATGTTAGACTCACCACTGCCCATCTCAACAATATGGAAAAAAAACATAATGGATGCCAGTCTATCACAGGTTACACTTAGACAGACAGACACACACACACACACACACACACACACACACACACAGCACTTGCGCATACTTATACCAGGAGGAGCCATTAAGAATATCATGGACATCTTAATAATGATTGCTATTGCCTTGGAAATGTATACTGTTCCCTGCACAAAACCTCAAATTAACATGCATTACTGTCATCACATCTCATTTACTGCTTAGTTACTAAACAAGTGACCATCAGAGTGAACAGTTCAAAAGATTTCAAGAACTGAGGTTTAACCTCAGAAACTTGACAGCCAGATTCAATGAGAAAACTGCATACAGACTGATAAATAACTGACAGTGTAACTCAGCATTTCCTGAACAAAACAAATAAGTCAATTATTTAAAACAAACATTAAAAAGCATCAAACAAACACTGACTTCCTGTGGAAATAAATATAGTGAAGTGGAAATGAGTCAACAGTCACAGAACAAAAACTAATGTGAGATTTGTTTACATAGGAAGTGGTGAGGTGCCTATGAGATTGGAGCTTCTTTATGTGAAAAATTGAATTTCTTAGAAAACACACATCTAATGAAGTTTAATACCACATATACATGGGCACTAGTGGTTTACATGTGAAAGATTAACAACATTATGAGTATGCATGCTTGAGATTTCCGCTAGAGCCAATTTTTATTTGCCTCAACTCCAGACCCATGTAACTAACCACTTTGCATATGATTCACGTTTGTCTATAGTTTTCATTTAATTTTGTGTATCATTTTCCTAATAAAATACACTTGTTAATCATTTATAATTTTGCTATCAGAATGATCTAACCTTGTTTAATGTTGATAAAATTTAACTGCTTTGGCAGCACCACATATGTATTAGCCATGCTAATAAAGGCATAACAGGAGCACATAAAATCATTTTAGTCTGACAAGCAATTGAGAATATTCACTTTAAACAGACTGAAGGCACATCTCACAGTGTTTCTAAGTCTGTACTCAAACATTATTATTCTAAAGACTGAATCAAGGTCAATTTAAATCTCCAGTGCTTTGAAGCATTCATTTTTAAAATGCTTCTGATTTGACAGCTCTGTAGACCTGAATTTGTTCACTGGTCAAATCACTTATTGCTAGGAATTGACACATTGTCCTCGAGTCCACATGGAGTTTTACCTGCTACAATCAATTCTTCCCACATCCAAAGCCTAAGGATGGTAGGTTAACTCAAGACTCTGAAGAGACTTGCTAGATTGAGTGTGCCCTGCACCCATAAAGGAGCCACACCTGCAGTTGGTTCTTTCCGTACACAAGATTTCATAGGACAGGAAAACATATTGATGATTATATCTACTAAATGAAGTGCAGACCAATTTTTACTGATTGATTACATATATGACCAACTAGCTGTTTGTGATCTTCAGGACAAAAAACAACCCGTTTTACTATATTAGTGAACTTGCAGAGGCGTCAGCTAAGTGGGTCAGGACAGTTTGTATCTTGTATGAGACGGACATGCGGTCGAGTATGGCTGTGGCACAAACTGAGTGGGGCAGGCTGGAACCTGTCGCAGGGAAAAGTATTGTAGCTCATTGTCTGAACATACAACGTGCATGTGTCACAAAGATGAGTTTGTCTGCTTGGGTTTAGTGAGAAGTGAGGTGCATGTAAGCACAGAAAAAATGTATAAGTGTATGCATGAGCCATCTAGTGGCTGTGGCTGAGCGTGAGCAGAGCAGACAGCTCCATACACACACACGCAGGTCTTTCATTTATTCATGTATAATTGTTTTTATTTGCTATAAAAGTCAGATAATTGCTAATATGACCAAAATAGTGTTTCATATGTGATGAGTTCCACCATCACAGTGATAACACTGACCCAGCTTGAAGTATGACACATTACTGTTGCATTTTTCTCAAAAAAAGAGAGTTCATATGTCTCTTTCACAGAACCACAGTACACACATTCATTCAATGGGCAGTGTCTTTAAAGAGGTAGCAGTATGTTGCTCACATTAGACTAAAGTAATCTTAGCACAGTCGCACTATGAGCCTTATTTAAATGTCAGGACTTGTTAAAACTTCATAACTCAACTGAACTCCACTGAACACTTGCTTGAAATGCAGGTAAGCCCTCAAAATAAAGAAGGTAAAAATACTACTGTAATAGTATATCCATTCATAAATCATATTCAATAATCAGTTGGAGCAGGTCTAAACGAGTGACTGCATCACCATACTGGATCAACCAGGGGTAGACTAGCAGGTCTTCAAAGAAATATGTAGTCAATGACAGCTATCCTGGGATACCAGTGACCACTCTACTTTGTCAATTTTTCACTATCAAGCAATCAATTCTGGTTAACTATATTAAATAAAACATACAGTAAGTCAATTACATTTCACAAATTGTTAAAACAAAGGATTCAATTTTAAACATAACACATATACTGTTAGTCATTTTATCCAAATCAAGGTCATGAGGATCTAGACCTTACTCTGGCAGCACTGAGCAAAAGGCAGGAAACAGTACCTGAACAGGGAACCAGGAAATAGCACTGCCCACTCACACAAAGCCAATTTGCAATCACCTGTCTATCTAACCTGCACATATTTGGGTATATGGAAGGAAAATCTGCACAGACATGTGAAGTATGCAGAAAATTCATACAGACAATGTGAAGGCATTGCATGCATGCCCAGCAAGCTGGGCACATGAGGCAGCAGTGCTACCCACATTGCATCCTTGAGCAAAAACATTCACAACCGTTAGCATATGCAAAATGAGGATACATGCAGTAGTCATTTTTATATTTATAAGTTTTATTTTAGACATGCTGGACAACTTGGTGCAGTGCTGAATGTCACTGGGTAGCAGTTTATGCATTTTATGTTCCTAGCCCAGACACCATCGCTGTGAAGTTTGGAAGCTCTCTGCCTCCAGAAGGATTTCCTTCAGGTTTTCTAGGCTTCTCTGCCATCTCAAAGCCATTTGTTAAGTTGATTTTTGACTTACACCAACCTGTTTTTGAGAATATTTGGGGGTTTTTTGTGCCTGACTCTGCCCTGTGTTAGCCTGATGTGCTATGCAAGTTCAGTTCTTGCCTTTTACCAATGGCTCTGACATCCAACAATCCTGCTTTGGAGCAGCTTATTTGGAAAATTAATAAATGAAAAACTTCTAAAGCATTCATTTCCTGGTTTGATTAACTCTGAACTGCTCAAATATTATCTAGATACAAGCCATATAAACTTCTTGATCCCTAGGCATAAGCGTGGGAGAGAATAGCTTACATTTTCCAAACTCGGGGCCACCTAAAACTTGCATTAAAAAGATCACTTGTTAATAATAGGTGAGCGAATTAACTGATGAAAATATAAAAAGACTAGGGCGCTTTTCCCCCTGCTCACTTCATTCGCCAACCCCCGGCCCGGAACTAGCCACTTTGCGATTCAGCCGCTCACATATGGGGATGTGGAGGTACAATTTAAACAGATTATTTTCAAGGGAATTGTTATATATGCATAATAGAACTAACTATTTTACATTACAGTAATAAAAATCATATTCTCTGCCATTTTTACTAAAATAACTCACTGAACAACTATGTCTCAAGAAAAGGGAATTATTATTAACCCATTTCTGCTTTGATGTATATAAATAAAAGACACTGACAATTGTGATTCTTTATGGCAGGCTGACATTCATCTGCAGTTCCTACTGTGGATGCCTGCTTAGGCCAATCACTCTGACACAATCCTATAGTTGAACACTTAACACATTCTTTTATTTCTCCACTGCAATGCACATACATGGCTATTGCTCGAATTCAGGACTCAAAAAATAATTAGTAATGTATGCTATTTTTGTTTTTCATTTATTTTTTGACATCATAACTGCCAAAACTGTGTGCCGGAGACTGTAGCGTTATATGCTGCTATACATGTGAACTGTGAGTTTTCTAACATTTAAAGGCACCTCAGCTATTTAAGATTGAGCCTTGTATTAAGGGGTTGCAAATTTTGCCTAAAAAGAGGGAAGCTTCTACTTAAAAAAATCAGTTTCAAAAACTGGAAATATCAATGGTAGATTAACTGGGGCTTTGACCTAGCCATCGTTTTTGAACTCATGTTCTGTTTTACTCTTCGCATATATTTTCGGATTTCAAATCTTTTGTGTTTTGGTAACTGATTCAGTTTGACGTTTTTGTGTCTTAAAATCCCTACTACTGTTTATATTTCATGTCCATTTCAATCAATGATCATGATAGTTGGAAGTTTTTAACTATGTATCAAAGGTCTGTTATTATATTTAGCACTTACAACACAGATAGCAATTCTGATAAAATTCAGACTTAAAGTACTACTACTGGGTCATTTTCTTGAACTACCTGAATCAGATTTTTATCTTACCCTGTCACAAAAGTCACTGACTATAGCACACATGTTAAGCTTGCATATGGGAATTCCCCTATCCAGATCTGTTTGTTCCCACTGAAAACCTCATGAGGATAAGCACAGTGAAGAGGCCATTAAAAATGGCCATGGGATAAACATTGCAAGGCATCCTGAATAACTAATTTACCTTTTTTCAGCTGAATGTTGAGCTTTCTACCAATCCTCTTCAGATTGTACCCTCGATCTGCTGCTGTGGAGCCAATCACTCTATGTGGTGATGGTGGCATGCCTGGCGGGGGTTTTCCAGAAGGGCTGCTGTTATGGGGATGATGAGAATAGGAATCGGTTTGATCCTGCTGACTCCCAGGCCGGGATATCTTCTGTGGTGTGTGGTCTAAGCCACTACCTGCACTGCTTCTTTCACTTTCCTGAGAGTCTGGACTGAAGCGACCATGGTAAGATGGGATGTTCTTCTCACTTTGGGAAAGGACTTCATATTTTTCTTTTTTTGCAGCTGGAACCACATGGAACCAAATGATGGGTGTTCGCATTGCCTGACGAAATAAATGCTGAGCTCTGGAAGAAATAAGAAATCAAAATGAAGACTGGCAAACAGAAGACATTACGAATATAATTGCTGCTGAAAAGTGAGCGCCAAGAACTGACCCTGAAATGTGTTCCCTCAATGTGTACAAATATTGACGAGTTAGTAAGCGCTGATCAGCTTGCTAATTACAACTGTGAATTCTGACCAAAAAAAAAGAAAAACGCCTGCCAAAAAAGAAACATTTTGAAATAAACTATCAAGGACATAAATATAATTTTCATTTTATAATTTTCTAGTATCAGTTGGATATATTTAACTTTTAATAAACATATGCCTAATTTGAGCTAAGTGTCTAGACTCTGGTGACAAAAATAATTAGGCTGTGAAAATCCTCTTATTGATCATGGAGCAGACTATAATGATGAGCAAAAAATGAACAAATGGGGTAGTAAAAAAAAAACACAAAAATAAACAAATACAAAAACATGATGATAAAATGAAAGAGATAACAAAATATCACAAATGTTGACCAGTGTTACAATAAGCACTGCTGAAAGCAAGAGAAAAAACACAAGAGTTTAATTCTGAGAGGTGAAAGATAATGTAAAGCAAATGAAATAATCATTAGCAGAGATACATAGTGAATCAATACCTGAAAAAACTGAATTAGAACTCTTACACATCAGGCAGCATTTCTGATGAACGAAGTATGATGGTCCTGGAACAAAATTAATTCAGCAAACAGACACAAGCTGAGTGATGATGCAGTGTGAATTATCAAGGTTAAAATGTCTTCAGACAAGAAAAGCTTCTTCAATTAGGCACTTCTGTCTGTTTGGCATAAGTCAGCTGTTTGCTTTTAACTGTTATATGTTACACAATCGTGTTTAAAACTATTCACTTGCAGCCCAAGTTTGATTTAACCAAAAAATGTAAAGAGGAAAGTTGAATGGGCAAAAGTAATTTGACAATTAAATTACAAATATCTGGTTACCATCTGTTTCTAAGAGAACAAAAGAAACAAAATTAAATAATTACCATACATATTTGTTATGAACTATAACATCTAAATTCAAACTCGTCTCCAGGACAATACACAAATTCCCCCAAAAAAATACTATGTGAGGTAATGAACAGTACAATATTGCTATAGCAATCACACACAACCAAGTTTTGATTGAATAATAAATTAGAAACACCACGGCTCATTTAATTTACTTAGATGAACTGCCTAAAAACATTAACCCATGCAAAACAGAGCCAAACAAGATTAGGGCAGCACTGGAAATAACCATTCTAATTAAGATGTGCTCGGAGGCCAAGCAAAGAGAAATAAAAAATTAAGCTGTAACAGTACTTCAGATATATGAAAAGAGAGTGCTTAGAATGTGTTTTGGGCTTTGAAAGTCTCATGAAATATCTTAAAATCATAATCAAATAAAAAAAAAAAAATCAAATGAATGATAAATGTTTAATAACATTTCCATCATTAAATGGATTTCCACTAACGAAAAAAGTTTATCTGAAACAAACTCACAAGCCTTTCCTTTTGCTCTGCTCATGGTGCACTATTCGATTAAAGTGTGTATTCCATGAAAGGCGGCAAAGATAACTCCCCACAAGATACTACTCTAGAATCCTCTCATACTACAGAAGAGCATAAAATGCTGGATGGAGGGAAAAAAATCTAAGAATATTGGCTGTGCTAAATGAGTTTAAATTTGTTCATTTCCACCAGTGACGGGGGAGAACAAAGATATTTATGTTAGAATAAAGTTAATGGCCTGGAGAATGCAGGGTGTCTCAAAATAACTGCACACTTATATTAACACTATCTATTCACATAATACGTCTTTTTAATAAGCCTTTATCTAATTCTGTACACACAGGAAATAAAAAAAATTGCTAAAAATATTTTTTCAACGTGCACCCGTGTTACTTTAAGATGAGTACAGTCAGGTAACTTTACACAAGCAAGTATGTTGTACCCTGGGTCTTTAGCATCTTATAAAAGGGTGTAACATGATTCTCAGGTGTAACATAAGACTAAGAATTGGACTGGAATATTTGACTTAAAACTGGAATTGTTTTCTTTTAAATCAACTTACTTATGAAATGTACATACTGTATACTTACAATACACATACTTAAAATATATACCAGGGGGACAAGGGTGGGAAACCCAGTATCTCCCCCTGGACGTTAGATGACAGCCTCCCTGGGTTGCAGCGGTGCCTCGGACTCCCCCAGGGCTTCATGGGTGTTGGAGTTCTGTGCAGCCCTGTTAGGTTTCGCAGGCGCCACCATGGGGTGCTGCAGCAGAAGCTGGCCACTTTTGGGCACTGGTTTAAAAGGAGCCAGTGACCACCACTTGGGGCCAGAATCTGGAGGAAGAGGTTGCCTGGGAGGAGTGATGGTGCCAAAAAGAGATGGTGTTTGGTGTACTGTACTGTGCTTGGGACTGTGTTGTGGCTGGAGGGATTACAGGGAAGACGTGCCCTCCAACTGAAGAAAAATAAATAAGTTTATTTGTTTTACCCATGCCTCCCGTGTGAATCTGTGTCAGGTTGGGCACAATATAGCGCCTTTTCTTATAGTGTGTATATATATATATATATACAGTCAGCAAAAAAAGAAATGTCCCTTTTTCAGGACTGTGTATTTCAACAATAATGTTTTAAAAATCCAAATAACTTTACAGATCTTCATTGTAAATTGTTTAAACAATGTTTTCCATGCATGTTTAATTAACCATAATCAATTAATTAACATGCACCTGTGGAATGGTCATTAAGACCTTAACAGCTTACAGAAAGTAAGCATTTAAGGTCACAGTTCTAAAAACGCAGGACACTAAAGAGACTTGTCTACCGACTGTGAAAAACACCCAAAGAAAGATGCCCAGGGTCCCTGCTCATCTGCGTGAACGTGCATTAGGCATGCTGCAGGGAGGCATGAGGACTACTGATGTGGCTAGGGCAATAAATTGCCATGTCCACACTGTGAGACGCCTAAGACAGCGCTACAGGGAGACAGGAAGGACAGCTGATCATCCTCGCAGTGGAAGACCACGTGTAACAACACCTGCACAGGATCGGTACATCCGAATATCACACCTGCGTGACAGGTACAGGATTGCCACAACAACTGCCCGAGTCACACCAGGAACACAAAATCCCTCCATCAGTGCTCAGACTGTCCGCAATAGGCTGAGAGAGGCTGGACTGAGGGCTTGCAGGCCTGTTGTAAGGCAGGTCCTTACCAGACATCACCAGCAACAACGCCGCCTATGGGCACAAACCCACCTTCGTTGGACCAGACAGGAGTGGCAAAAAGTGCGTGAGTTTCTGCATGACAGTAATGTCAGTGTTCTGCCATGGCCAGCGAAGAGCCCAGATCTCAATCCCATTGAGCACGTCTGGGACCTGTTGGATCGCAGGGTGAGGGCTAGGGCCATTCCCCCCAGAAATGTCCAGGAACTTGCAGGTGCCTTGGTGGAAGAGTGGGGTAACATCTCACAGCAAGAACTGACAAATCTGTTCCAGTCCATGCGGAGGAGATGCACTGCAGTACTTCAAGCAGCTGGTGGCCACACCAGATACTGACTGGTACTTTTGATTTTGAGCCCCCCTTCATTAAGGGACACATTGTGAAACATTTTTAGTTTATGTCTTATGGTGTTGACTCTTTTAGTGTTCATACAAATATTTACACATTAAGTCTACTGAAAGTAAAAACAGTTGAAAGTCAGGGGACATTTCTTTTTTTTGCTGAGTATATATATATATATATATATATATATATATATATATATATATATATATATATACACATACACACACATTCACGCAAAAATGGAAATATTTGTTTTACATAGCTATTTTATATGGTCTAGATTAGCTTTTCAATTAAAAGAGTATGTTTCAGAGTTCCAAACATTCCATTTGCAAAAAGTGAAGCAATACAATAAGGTAACTTATTGTCCTATTGAACTATTATCCTACTCTTCCATTAGACTTTATTCAGTTGCTATTTAGAAGTAAACGTCAACAGTAAAAGCAAGTTAAATATATTATTCCCTGTGTGCCTTATGGTCTGTGTAGAAGAGGATTTACAATTTTGATTTACAAGGATATGGTCATTCCCTATTGGAATCAAGATACTATGTATAAGTAATTGATCCTATTTGTTCATTGAATCCTTTTCATGTGAGCATTATTAAATGTACAGCATATACAGTATGGTGGATATAATGAATGAAGAAATGAAGAAAACTTTGCATGGAATATTATACTTGGAAAAAACAATTAACACATTTGCAGTTCTTGAAGCCAAAGAATAGTTACTTTAGATATGGCAGAACATCTACTAAAATTCTGTTCCTCCTTATAACATTAGGCTTGTTGCACACTGCACAACTTTCAGCCAGAGAGTATGTCAAATTTAACAGCTGTGGTTGATGGATCTTATTGCATTGAGGATGTCAGATTACAGGACTATGAATCTGAGGGAATGATGGATTACACAACTGTTTCATGACTTCCCAACAAAGTTTCCAATTTCCAAATTATTGCAAACGTGCTGCTCTTTGACAGCCAATTTCCATAGTACCTGACAGTACTTGGTAGCTATATAAACATCTTTCCGGTTTAGTGAGTTCAGCCGCAGGGTCAGTTTGTACTTTTCTTTTCTCAATTGTGTCGTGCTATTTCAAACAGGAGACATTACAGACACAACCTGAAACATATTTTTCTTTTTTTTCTTTTCACTGCATTGTATGCACTGTACTTCTGACTTACTCTCACTGGTTGATGTATCTTATACACACAGTAGCCCATCCTTATAAGACAAGATTGATTTTGCTGGGGTAAGTCACAGACCCTGGAATATAAAAACTACATGACCAGCAAGTACAGGCATGTGCCACTTCTGCCCCAGACTCATAAAGATTATGTAAATGAAGCTGAAAATATCTTTAAATATAGTGTCATGTGATAGGGGCTTCAGACCAAGGGTCACAAACTGCGTGGATATTCACAATACTTCAGAAATTTAACTCCAGATATATTTTTGAAGAAACAATCTTCCAGTACAACAAATGCACTAACAATGCCTCCATGTACCATTTCCCTATTCTGCACATTGGTTTCCTCTCACAACCAGAAAATGTGTTAATTAGGTCAATTGTAAATTCCACATAAAAATGAGTGTAAAACTACATTCATCTACATTTGTCCTGAGATATCTCATCTGGTGTTGGTTTATGGCTTACCCACAGAGAAGTTGAGGTATGTTCTGACTCTTTCAGAAGCTGCCATATAAGGTGAGTTAAGAGAAAGGATAGAATTGTTTTTTTACTGCTATGTTCATAGAATGCAAAAATAATTGTCACTTTCCCATTTCAAAGAATTTCACTGAAAGTGAGTGCTGCTTTCATGAATGCTCACCCACAGAGCTGTATTTAGTCTCTTCTGATGGGCCGATTAAAGACTGCTGCCTTTATAAATATGAAATGAAAGCCAATTCACAGGGAGAAGAGCAAGGTGTAAACAATGCTATAGCAACTCACCCTAAACTGGATCAATCTTCAGGCACACATGTGGCTGTTTATTAAAAAATCAACTGCTTTGCAAAGAACTACTAGAGCACTCTCTTTGCAAGCACTCTGAAGAGACTAACTACAGCACTGTGCAGTAAAACTGACTGTCTTTATGTGGCAAAACACACAGATCAAGGCAAGACAAACTGAAGTCAAAAGTAGAATTATTTACAAAAATACACACATACAGAAACATTTAATTATACAATTATTTACAAATACAGATGTCAGTAATTAACCCATCGATTAAGAATTTGAGTGAAATTCAGCAGGGGCTAGGGACTTTAACAAAGTCAGCTGGACACCCCAATATAAATAACGTGTGTTATACCATACATAAGAGTGCAAGTAAAGATGAGTGGGAGTAATTGAAAACATTTGTAAAGTATATAAAATAGGAACAGATGTGCAATTAAAATACATGCAAAAAATCTACAAACTATAGAGCAAGAGATGAAGAAGATTCAGGCAAAACAGCAGAGTAGGCACAAAATGTTTCTATGTATTATACATCAAAGGCATCTACCTGTGTTTTAATTAGATATAATGTGGTCATATAAAATTACATGCACGATAAAGCAAGGATTCAAAACAACAAAGAAAATGTTGAATAGGGCCATGCTGAGGAGAAAATGAACCAGTAACGTAATGGAATACTCCACCAAAATTTTTTTTTTTTTTGTTTTGGAATATGTTACTTAATTGATGTAGTTTGTAATAGTGGGCAAGAAAAATTTTTAATCTCATGCTTTAATGCAGAGTGGTGAGAAAAAAGTTCATGATACAATAGAAGCCGATATTTACCAATTCTGTACAGCAGCATATGATTAGAAAAACTTTAACTTTACTTGTAACACATAATCCATATTTCAGTTATCCAGTCGTGTCCAAGATGTGCAGTTTATTCTAAGATTCTTTTAAACATACACTTCTGGAATGATCAGTGCACATCATAAACATGAAACAAAGCCTTATGGGATTCATTTTTGAACTGAAGACAGAGACATGATCCATGAACAAGTGGCAGGTCTTCATTTCAAAAAGTCATTCCCAAGGTATCCTATTTATGATGTACATGAATTATTCCAGATGTATATATCTCACAATATATTAGCAATAAGATGCTGCATATGTTCTATCAGACGGGTGTGGCGAGTGCCCTCTTCTACATAAAGAAGAGGGATGCCTCACGCCTGGAAAAACTGGTGAGGAATGCAGGCTCTGTTGTGGGCATGGAGCTGGACAGTTTGACACCCGTGGCAGAGCGACGGGCGCTGAGCAGTCTCCTGTCAATAATGGAGAATTCACTGCATCCACTAAACAGTATCATCTCCAGACAGAGGAGCACCTTCAGTGACAGACTGCTGTCACTGTCCTGCTCCACTGACTGACTGAGGAGATCGTTCATCACCCACACTATGTGACTCTTCAATTCTACCTGGGGATTGGGGGATGGTGGTGGGGCTAAATGTTAACATTACTCAAAGTTATTGTATGCTATACCTGCATTTTTATCACTCTTTAAATTATTTTTTTTTTCTTTTATCATCAGTATGCTGCTGCTGGAGTATGTGAATTTCCCCTTGGGATTAATAAAGCATCTATCTATCTATCAATATGGCTAGACAATGGACTTCAATTTTTTTTCTTTTTGTCATGGACATTTTTCAAGTTGTTTGCCGTCGCATAGAATTGTTCACTAATGGCCTCTATTACATCATAAACGTTTTTGTCACCATTCTGCATGAAAACATGAGATTCAGATTTTTCTTGGCCATCACTATAAACTACATGGGGTAAGTAACATATAAAAAAAATATATTTTTGTGTGGAGAATTCCTTTAATGTAATGAGAAAATGGTACATGTTTTGGTAACTGCACAACTACAGTAATATTTCATCAGCGCTAATTAAACAATATTCATGTACACAAAATGTTACTTGGCATATTTGCTTAGAAAATTGAATTTTTTAATTAAAAAACTAATTTCAATTGCAACACTTTGTCCTCTTGGCCTTACTGTATTACAATGAGATCTGTGGCATGTACTGAAATGACTGAGTGTGATGGAGTTAGGATTACATGCAGTACCTCCAAATCTGAGATCATGGTCCTCTCTCAGAAAAGTGTTGCACATGGTGAGCAACTGACTCACATGGGGAAGTTCAAATATCTAGGAGAGTGGTTCATGAGAAGGAGGGGAAAAGTGATACATGAATTGTTGCAGCGGCATAAGTTTAGCATGCCTTACATCAGATCAATCAAGTGACCAAAAATTGAGAAGTGTAATCTAAATATACTACAGACAATAAGATTTCTCCTTAGGGTGGCTGGCCTTAGTATCTGTAACAGAATAAGCTCAGCAATATGGAGTGGAAACTCTGCTTCTCTGAATATACTGTACAGAAGCTAGTTAAGGTGGTCTGGAAAAAGTTGTTGAGGATGAGGCACCCCCTCAATTGCCAACTTAGTATGCTGCCATAACAACAGCTACCAAGATACAATCAATATAATGTGAACGGACTTACATAAAACTTAATTATTAAAACTGAATTATTAACTGAAGTCAAAACACAAGAAACACAAAGCAAAAACTTAAAAAAAAAATACTAAAGTTTTCTGTTTCATTAAATGTAATTCTGCATTCATCTCCTTTTTTTCATGCATATATCATTTTTTTTTTTTTTTTTTTTAAAGTTTGGCCATTTGTGAGTACAGAGACTGTGCTTCATATAAACAGACCGGAAGGGCAGATACTTGTGTGATTGATTCACATTAATATGACTGACTATTAAAGAATGAAGAGACACGGCAGAACAACTTTGTTAACAGTGTCACGATTGCGTCTCTGAGGATCACCATCCAAGCTCTTCCCAGGTATGTAGTACCACCCATGGCCGTGAGGGGGTGCTGCCACTAACAGTCATGCAATGATCTTCCTCCACAGCCTGGAGAAAACTTCCTGTGAGGCCAACTGACCCACAAACCTCACCCATCCCCAGGGCTTTACAGTCCTGAAAGCATCTTTTGACCAAGAAGACCAATTCCGAGAGAACTTCTTTTAACAGAACATGTGGAAGCCAGACTATTGAAGCCACTTTATTATGTGGCTACTACTTTTGTTGTTATTTCACGTAATTGTACATTATATTTGTTTGAAAGTTACAATAATAAATGGGGAGGGCTGTGTTAGCACTCCAAAATCCTCTTTGCTTGTTGATTTTCCTTCCCTTGACCACCAGAACAGTAAGCAGACAGGACACAATTGGAGTTGAAATCATCAAGTCCAAAGCCCAACATCAAATAAATTGGCACATTTTTCAACATTTTTAAAAATTAAACCAACTTGCAAGAAAACAAGAAATATAAAGGGTAGAAAACAAAGCAAAAATAAAAAAATGAAAAGACAAATACTAAGTAATTGAAGGGCAGCTGCTCATTTTAAAACAAAATAAATCAGGAAAAATGGTTTCTGATGACTGTCATAGGATTTAAGTGTCCATGCAGCTGAAAATGGGAGGTTGGTGTGGCAACAAGCAAAATGAATGTCACAGGCACCAGAAAAAAATGGCTTGATTAAGTGGCCAAGCCCACAAACAATGAATGTGGGTAAAGCAAAACTTCATATAGAAGGGGTGGACAAGATAAACGATTGTAATCAAAGGTACCATAATGTAGAGGTACATTGAAATGATATGACACTTCTACTGTACTTACCTAAAATAAAAAATTTATTTAAAAGATTTATTTTTTAGGTTCACAAATGTCTGAGACAGAAACAGTAAGATGAGTAGACTTACAGTACCGTAGATCCCGGAATACAAGCTGAGAATTTCGTTCTAGATTTTTGGCTTGGAGTTTGGGGGTCGGTTTATACAACGAGTATCATTTCAGATTCAAGATTTCCAGCGCAATGCCGGTTTTGCCGATGAATACGGAAGTAAATAATGACGAAACCACAGAGCCATCTTTCAGATGAAGAAGTAACTTTGCATGCCGGTACTTTAAATAAAGAATTTATTCAAAAAAGTGTTTTAGTTGTTGATTTTATTAATAAAATTTATAATAAATTATCGGGAAGTTTAAAATAAAATTTTTTTATTTTGATTTACGATCCACATCTTGCGTTACGAAACTGATGCGGTCACGTGTATCCGCTTGCGCGATTGTAAACAAACAACCGAGAGCGTTAGTAGCGTCAGTCGGAGCCCAGATACATGTGTTTGTGGATGTAATTTCGAAACGAAGATGGACATTGTGTGGAAATATCTCCTCCTCCCTTCCTGCAGCCCAAAGATGTCAAATTAAATGGTGAGTACAGTATGAAATTGTTTCTAGAATAGAATGCCTTTTACTGTCACTATACGCATCTACAATGAGATTAAAAGCAGCTCCCTCAGTGCAGAGAAAAGTTCTGTATAGGGCTTGTATGGTTGTTTTTTAGCCTTAGCGTAACGCCGTATCTGCGGCCCCGCTTCTGCTTTCTTTCCCTCCTCCGTCTGTGTCGTCTCCTAGACCCAACAACAAACCACGGAGAGCCCGCTGGTCTCGCTATGTTGTCTGGGATGTTGTGCGTGTGATGAAAAACACTCAAAACAGATGTCTGGCTCTGGACACCGATGTCTATAAGGTTCTGAATGGTGTAGCGGATGTTCGCCGAACCGATCGTGCACAAACAAGGACAAAAAAAAAAAGTACAAAAACAACAAAAAAGTGCACTGAAAAGGAGAGCCTTGATCCGCTGCGACGATGCGCGCCGCCATGCTCCTAGCCTAATCGAAGTAGGCTAGGCACTTTTTATAACTTTTTGGTTAGTACGTTAGAAAAATTATTGGTGTTTTTTATTATGAAAAGGTTAAGCAAGTGTTGCAGTGGGAGGTTCGGAACGCATTATGGGTTAGCCTTTGCGAACGAATTAAGTGCGTAAGTCAAGGGTCCACTGTATTGCGTATTTAAGTTAATCAAATTTATAACAAGTCTCCGGAAATCCACCCGCCGATGTACCGTATTTGCGTATATAGTTTCAACACAAAGGTTCCATTTTACCAAACTTCTCCGCAATCACTTCCTGGTTTCCATCAAAAATGCCGGCAGTCTCAAATTCTCGCCGATAAACATTGTAAATATACCCGAAGAGACACTTTTAAGGAAATTTAGAAAATTTTTCTTGGAGAAGGGGGTCGGCTTAAATACCGGTCATCGGCAAATACATGTAATTTAGTAGGTAAAGAAGGGGATCGGCTAATATACCGGGTCGGCTTGTATTCCGGGATCTACGGTAAATGCAATTACTGACAAAGTGTACAATGGTATCTTCATATGTAATTAACAAATACTTAAAAACAAAAAGAAATGTGGCTGAAAACATACAATATTATGAACTATATGCACACCTACCTACTGTATATATATATATATATATATATATATAATTGTTTAAACATATAATTACATGTGAAGATATAGCATGTAATAAATATTATAAGTAGTTAAAAGCATAAATAGGAAATCTTTACCCAAGAAAGACTCTTATCCCTTAACTTCTGTTTTCACTGAAACAGACATTATGAGATGACTAAATAAATTTAATGAGTGTGTCACTTGACTGTATTTAACTAATTTGGATGACAGGAAGGTACCATATATTCAAATTACTCTCTAAATGGTAGTAGAAATTGTTCATGGTTTAATCAAGAACTAAAAACCACTTCATCTTTATTTAAACTTTGCTTTTTTACATTGTCTGAATTATAGTGGCCAAATACTCTTCCTTGAGTATGAATATTTTATTCAGCTTTACTACAATGTAAGCAAACAAACGTCTACAGCGTTTGAGCCACAAGTTGGCTGATTAAAACATTGTGATTATTACTTTACCCACAAGGTAAGGTAGAAAATTAAACTTTTTTTTTTTTAGCCCTTCATTTATACAAATATACAGAATCTTGGCACTACTTAAAATGCCACACCATTTAGCACTCCATGCTGAAACCTTTTAATTGGAATTTTGCCTTTCAGGGCATTTCACTGCAAGGCACAACAAGGTTAAAACAAATTTCAATACTTTACACGCAGTTTATTTCTATACCAATAGCAATTATAAAATAGCCTGAAAGAAAACTTTTTTAAGAAGTGTTTGTCAGTCTGAAGATCTTGGTAAAGACGTCTCCATCCCGTTTCACTTCATAGCATCATCTGAGGAGGAATATAATTTTGGGAAAGAAATCACGGATATAAAAAGAAGAAGAAAAAGGAAAAAAATGCATCACAGAAACATGTTCCCATTTGGCAAATGCAAAAAGTTTCAAAAGTAATAATTGAAAAAAAGGCAAGTATAATTAGTTCCCTGTGAGGCTTACTGTTCAAATCTGGTGTTGCGCAGGTCTTTGTTATTAATCCGCACGATACAATCATTCTCATGAAACAGATTCTCCTGTTCAGCCTTGCCGCCTTTCTCCAGCCGTTTCACTAATAACCCCAGGGTCCTGGAACATTTAAATCAGACATTAGTGCTACTGCAAATCCTGCCACGTTACAGACGCAGCAGTGCTAATTACAAGCTTGATCAGAAAAAGAAAAAAAACCTGCTTCTAATAATTAGCTGAAGCTCTCTATTTCAGCTGTCTCTAGCTCAATTACACTGATTTTCTTGTACATCCTTTATTATCACTGTGTTCCATCTCTTTAAGCAACAATGTTTAACACCTTTTTCATGAGTAATAGATTTTCAGATAATTAATAAATGCATAATCATTTAATTTACTTATAGTAATAAGGAAGAGTCAAAAATTAATTATTAGAAATCAGAATAATTAAAATTTTCAAAAAATCAGCATCTCTGCTTAGACATTATCTACTTAGACTATTCCACTGTTCCATTTTTCCTTTGATTTTATCCCCAACATCATTTTCCTATTTGTTAAATGAACCATGATAATTCACCAGTGGAATAAAATATGCCATGTCCAATATACAGGGACACTGCAGAGGCATCAAAGCAAATTTGCTGGGCTGGGTGATTGCTTGGATATCGTTCTGGATTGTCTTTATTTAGTCTGGTGACTGATAAGACATACCAATTCAGACTTTCGGGATTAGTTTATGTGGCTTTACAACTGACAAGACACAGAAATGCAATCAATTTAGTGGGGTCAAAATCTACTCCACAGTCTACTAAATAGATAAATTTACCCCAGTAGTTCACAAATTCTCATTAGCATAAATAATAATGCAAAACTTATTAAAGAAACGTCTACATGAAAACTACCAAGACATTTTATACTGATCAAAGTAACAAATTGCTGGAAAAGCTTTAAACAGACTTCAACAAATATAAATTATAGTGCATGAAGAGCTTGCCTTCATGTGGCCAGCTTAAAAAGCGTGTTTAACAATCCATTTTCTGAGTTTCGAAATCTCTTGCTGAGGATTAGGAGTGTGAAGATAACAATACTAAAATGAAGTACTTTGCTTAAGATCAATTCAAAGCCAGCAGAACACTTCAATGGAATGAGATCTGCTTATAATCACATTCCAGACTCTTGATATTTGTTTACCACAAGGTGTTAGGGCATGTTCTTATATGCGCTGCCTAATATGGACCAGCAGCCCTCCATACTTTCACCACTCTCACTAATATTCCATAGCCTTGAAAGGAAATTTATGTAAATGATGAATAGACAAATTTTTCTAATTTATATTTAAAGTGCACCTTCAGCATATGTGATACTTTAATAATGGTTGTATGGTTAGCATAGCTGTCTCACAGTTCAAGTCCTGTTGTCAGATCCCTGCAATGTGTGCCTGTGTGGAGTTTGCATATTCCTCCGGCATATCTGTCTGTACAAAGGACTCTGATTTTTTTCCATATCTCAAAGGTTTATTATGAGTGAATGTGTGAGTGCTTAAGTGTTCTCAGTTTTATACTTGTAACGCAACTATGGTTGGTTCTCATGTTGCCTCTATAATATACTGGTTGATACTATCTTCATCCTACCTTTTTTTATCAAGTGTTGGGCAGTGACTAAAAGGCCACTGGTACAAGCTGCCAAAAGAAGGCTTCTGTGAGGGCAGCCCCAGTCATAGATGGTGGCATACTGAAAGCAGCTTACTGAAAGCAGTTTCAATGACAGACCCAGGAAACTCCCACATCCCTTAGACAGCAACAAGGTACATGGTGATCTCCAAAAGATTCTCCAGAGTTGGAGAATGACTGGGGTTAAGGATCTGGTCCAGCCATTCAATTGCCACTACAGTCCTCCCCAAGAAAAAAGTTTTTGCTTAAAGAAGGAAAAAATAATAATTGTTGCTACAGATTGTGAATTAGAGTTTTTTTATGATAAAACTGCAAAAAAGTATATGTTGGATGAGCTTCAAAAATAAAGAGCTAACAGCAGTAAAAAGTCAAATCTAAGAAAATAAAAGGATAATCAATCCCTGTTCACGAAAGCATAATAAAAGAGGAAAATGAATATATTAACACATCTTTATGGTTAATATATGCAAAGATGCAGAGTCTGACAAGTAGCAAAGCAAAAAATGAAGTAATAGACCAACTCAGGGTCACGGGGGTCTTCTGGAGCCAATCCCAGCCAATCCCAGCCGGATATCAAGAGTGAACCTGATATGTAAGAAAGAGAATGGAAAAGGCAGGTGCCATCTCCGGGCATGGAAACCACTTGGTAAGTGACAGTTCTTTGATCGATGGTGATCACCTCGATAGACATGTTAATGGGGGTACGGTTGGAATGATAAAGGAAATGG